>CM046449.1:70500048-70628520 GCA_025506515.1 Flaveria trinervia | reverse complement strand
CCAACTTGTCAGTTAATGATGTCTACACTCTATACAAGTGGCCACTATTCTATGATACGCAGGATATAGTACAAGCCCTCCAGTTCCAGAATGTCATAAGACTCTGTTTTGCATTTGAGATTCATGCAGGAGTCACAAAAGAGGATAAGTACAAGAAGTATGAGGACGTAATGAAGAAAACAAGACATTAGAGAGATCTAGGTCCAAGGGGAGTTTGTTGATACATGTATGTCCCTAGATCATTATATAAATGTAATAGATCTTGTTTGTCTGATTCTGATGTAATGTTTGGAATGATTAATGAAATGATATTGGTTGTTTTTTATTTATAATGTTTAATATTTCATTAATGAGTCGAAGTTGAATTGGTTAATTAGGTTTGTGGTTGTTTGAATTGTTACACATAATGTTATATTAATTAATACATTCAAACTTAATAAAATGAAGTTCTCATACGAATGGCCCATGCGAATGGACCATACGCATGAATAACTTCATACGAATGACTCAGTCGCACGACTGAACCAGGAGACTGGATCAGTCGTATGATTGTAACATAAGATTGGCTCAGTCGCACGACTGAACACTCAGTCGTGCGGATGAATTAACCGCATGGTTCAATCGCACGACGGAACCATACTAATGGTTCAGTCGCACGAATGAACAATACTAACCTATAAATACAACCCAATTCGTGGAAAAACATGAGCATTCATTCTATTTCGACTCCAGACGTACCCTAGCCGTCCAGAAGCCTCCAAGTTGATACTCCAAGTTCATAGAACGCTGTAGATCGATTCCTAATCGATTCTTAACGTTTGATTCAATACTTTATTGATTCTACGTGTGTTCTCCCTGATTGGATCGCCAATCAAATAGGATTCCGCACTATTTGGTTTGGTCTACATGTTAATCATTCGGTATTTCGTTCAAATACCAGGTCCTAACAGTTTTCGAGTTCGATTTTAACATAGAAACGACACACGTAACAAGATCTAAGCAAAACACGAAGAACACGAAGTGGGTTTAACGTCAAAGAACCTTAAATAGATCCAGAAATCAAGAACTCGGGTTGCTAGAATGATTGTTAGATCATTCCAGTAGTAACCGCCTCTAATACCAATTGTTAGGATCGTGTACGATACGGAGTACTAACTGATTTACGTGTATACCAACTCAAATAGTGCGGAATCCTATTTGATTGGCGATCCAATCGGTGAGAACGCACGTAAAATCAATCCAAGAATGAAACTAAACGTTAATAACGATAGTAGGACGATTTACTACGACCTATAAAGTTGGAACAGGTGTTCTAGGGTCTCTGGACTGCTAGGGTGTGATTTAGTGCGTAGGTATTCGAATTGTTCTGTTTTTCCACAAATTAAGTGGTATTTATAGGTTAGGGTTTCTCATTCGTGCGACTGAACCATTAGTATGGTTCAGTCGTGCGACTGAGTCATACGATTGTTCCATTCGCACGACTAAGGCTTCAGTTGTGCGACTGAGTGAATCTCATATCACAATCATGCGACTGATCCAGTCTCCTAGTTCAGTCATGCGACTGATTCATTAGCATGAAGTTGTTCATGCGTATGGTCTATTAGCATGGTCCATTCGCATGAGAACTTCACACAATTAAGTTTAAGCACGTTTCTCAATCATCATTGATTAAGAACTATGTAAACAACCACAAACCTATATATTTAGTTCAATAAGCGTTAACACACAATAATCAATGAAATATTAAACATTATAAGCATAAATCACACATTGTATTTCATTCAATCCCATTCTGTTACATATATGTAAGACATGAAATACATTTTACATTAAGCTCATAAACTAGGTACATATGTATCTACATCTTTTTTTTTCTTCTAATTTTTTATTTTTTTTCAATTTGAAATAATTGATTTTATCCTATAATTTCGCTAGTAGTGAATTCGGAAACACTACTTTATTACTTTCATCTCATTTCTTTCTAATAAAACACTCTGAAACAAAACTATTTTTCTTATTTACTTTTGTTTCTCTTCTCTTTTATCTTTAAATGAATTTGAGAACATAATGTAGTAAGAGAACAAAACCATAGAATCTCGTCTCCTCGCCATGTCAACAAGGAAACTTTATAATTCCTTGTCACTAATTTTCTAAAAACAAACAAAATTTAAAATGAATCTCGCGCACATGATAAAGAATCTTTAGTAAATCTTGACAAAAGTAAAATAACAAAAATTCTTATTGCTTCTAAAATCTTGCACTGTTTACCATAAAATTGATTTTTAACCTTTTAGTGCCTATAAACTTTTAAATATAAGGTTAATACAACCCATTATGTTACAATGAATCTCCTGGTTATAATAGGGTTTTTGGAAAGGAAATTATCACCGATAACCAATTTATCAAATGAAACTATCAAAATAAACATTCAAAAATAAAAATTATAAAAAATATAAACCAATCAAGATCTAACACGTGGCAATCCCTCGCTACACGGGCAAGAAAAAGTCATAATTCCTCGCCAAAAAGCTAACTGGGCGAGGAAAGCCTATAATTTCTCGCCGTCGTGGCACATTTTCATGTGGTTCTCACTGAAGTGACTAATTTCTCGTTGACTGGGCGATGAATCATGGGTTTTTCCCTCCTATAATTACCAAAATGTCACTCCTCAGTTCAAAATTTATATTTTTATTTGAATACAAAAAATTTTAAAAAGTATTTACCAAAAATTAAAAAATCGATAGTCTTATTATTTTTAATGATATATTGATTTTAATAATATATTGATTTTCTCCTTTTTAATAGAAGCTTTTCCTTAATTAGTGAATATTTTTTGAACTTTACTCTTCTTTTGTTATTACACAAGCGAGATATTTTTTTTCATAACTAGGCAAGATTTTAGTTTTGGATTTTGATTTATAAATATTACTACTTGTTATTTGTAGATTCAAATGTTGTTAATATATATTTTTAAAAGTTTTGAATATCTTAAACTAAAATGTTTCTAAAAGTGATGATATTTGTTTTAAAAGATTGCATTTGTATTTTTAACGAGGCGATATTAAGAGCATTCACATTTTGTTCATCTATAAGAATAAACATAACAAACCACATGTGTTTTTTAAAAGTTTGTTAGTGAAATTCTTATATTATATGGAATGATTTGAGTATTATATGGAATGATTTGAATGGTTGCAAGAGCATTCACAACACATTCATCATCCTTATCTATATAATTATACTGAAGATCACTATTTTTTCATCTCTTTTTTAATTAAATAATAGTTTTTATATCTTTATCAATACTTTTTTTATACTCCACCACTCACAACCACTTAAAATATATTAAAATATTATAGGTTTTGAAGTGTTTCTCAAAAATACAAATTGAATAGTTAATTTAAGATATCATTTACTCACAACCACTTATAACCATAACATATAATATAGAGAATACTAGCATAACCACCCGTGTATTACACAGATTGAAATTAATAATTTTAAAATAAATAAAATTATTGTTTATCAGTGGCTATTAATAATTTTGTAAAATACACACATGTAAAGATCGACTAAATAAATGTGTATACATGTAGAAATTTAAAGATTTAAATAAATAAAAACAATATTAATGTTTACAAATATCTAAAAACTTCTTTGTATACAAATATTTAATCAGATTCAGTCAACAACTTCTCAAATTTAAAAAATCATCTTTTTAGAATATTCCATTGCATTATAGTGTCCTATAATTAAATATGTAAAATATTAAAGATATATAGCATATATGTTTTATAAGATAAATATTAAAAAATAAGATAATAATTTCATTAGTTGAACAATATCTCCTCCTCAACTACACTAAACTCAATAGAGTATTTTTTTACCGAATTATTACACATTGGTTGCCACTTGCCTCCATAAACGAATCATAAAATGATATGTTGAAATCCTTTAAGAGTATTAATTCTAATACTGATGATATCTTATTGAGCAAGGTAATTTGATGATTTATCAATAACGTATAAACGATTATACTGTACCATCCGGATATTTTTATAAATGACAAAGAATGAATAAAAGTGAAGAAAAAGAAAGAAACATAATTTAACCCAAGCTGAGGGGTTAAAAGTGTCAAAAATGATAAAATGTTTGAAAAGTGGGTGTAAAAGGTGGCATGGCCGCCCATGATGTTACACACACACTTTTGCAACTGGTTGTAGAGAGAGAAAGTTGTGAAGCTCTCGGACATTGTAAGAAGAACAAGAAAAAGTTCAAATTCACGTAAGAATTCTTGGTTTTAAGATGTTCTTAACCGGCCTATGCCTCGATTGTGTGTTCATCTGCGTTCGGTTGTGTGTTTTGGTGGGTTTTAGGTGTTGAGTTTTTAGCAAACGGGTTTTGAAGAAAGTCATACCCAAAGGCTGTTATGGTAAGTTCTAGAACCCCCTTTTTACATGTTTTAACTGACTTTGGGGCTGGAAATGCATGTTTAAACATTTTTATTTTAAATGGGTTTACAATCGTATGTATGTGTATGAATGTGTTTGCGAGTGGGGTTTGATTTGGGTGTTAATATGGTTATGATTATGTTATGAATGTGTTTCTATGGCTTAAAATACTAGAAATAAGCTTAGAATATGTTAGTTTGATGATTGCGATTGGATTGGAATGATTATAGTATAGATTGGTTGCCCATGTGTTTGAAAATGACCCATGCACCCAACAGTTAATAACTGCCTAAGTGTTCCCATGCACCCAAAGTTCATGCGCCCAAATAGTAGCCAAGCACCTAGAAATAGGTTGAATTTGCCTAAGGGTCCAAACGCCCAGAATTCCCATGCGCATAGGTACTCATGCACCTGCATAGTGTCCATGTGCCTAAAATTTGCCCAGAATGACTAAGTGATGGGCAATGCGCCCCAATAGCGCCCGTGCGCCTAGAAGTTTCTCATGCGCCTAAGTGTTCCCCATGCGCATGCATAGTGCTCATGCGCCTAAGACTTAGAAATTTTTCTGAGATTTTAGGGAAAATGAAAAAGTAGCCTTTGACTTGGGAGGTTCCCGGGAGTAATGTAAGTTGACTTTTTGAGTTCATAGATGGTGATGATATGTGATTGATGTTATGCTTATGCATGATGTTGATGAATGATGATTATGTATGTTATGTATGATGTGTTTCCTTATGTTCCTTATTATGTATGATGACGTGACTTTACGTGGTGTGATTATGATGATGAACGTAAAGTATTATCTTAACGAAATGAAATATTTAAGATAATGAAAATGGAACATAGTGAACGAATGAAAAGTCTTACAAGCAAATGAAAGGAGGTTCATAACTCTCTAAGAGTTTTTAGCTCAATTGTATGTTTACAACGTGTGATCTTGACTAACCCTTAAGGGTACACACACAGGGGGAGTTAGTCTATATGACTACTTCATACGTGTGATATGTGCGATATGTGTGATATGTGCGATATGGGATCCTTGTCGTTTAACCCTAGATGATATGGCTTTGTACTTAAGAGGGGGGTTAGGCATACGACAGGACCTAGATAGAAGTGAAAAGATAATAAATGTACGAAAAGTGAGATAAGTACAAAATGTGCGAAACGTGCGAAATGTATGAAACGACCGATGATGAACATAATAATTATTACCTTGATGTACGTATGATATGTGATCATGTGCGATAGTAAAGAAAATGTTTTAACGAACGCAGGTAATATAATGTTTTTTGTAAAAATAGAAGTCACTCAGTAACGCTGATTTTTATGTGTTTTCAGTTGACTGGTAGATGTTGCTGAGGATGGCACGAGGTGGCTACTTGGCTTGTTTTGGATGACATCCATTTTATGTTGCGATAATATTTTTGCATTATAATGCCAACGAATGATATTTTTGTAATGAATGTTGTATTATTCTGCAAAAGCGATTATTTAAATGATATAAATGGTTTTGAGTATTCCGCTGCGATATTTTAGCAAAATTAATGTAAACTATATGATTTATGCGCGATGATTGACCAACTGTGAGTGTCCCGGGAACGGGGCCTTGCATATACGTAAATAAAAAATGAACAAAGTGAAGGTTATGATCGTAGGACAAAAAAATATCAATGTTAAGGTTTATCATTAAAAACATGTTTCTTAAATCAAAGTGTACATAATATTGTAATTAAATGCAATGCGAAATGAATTGAAAATAATGATTGTGTAAATAATAGAGAAGTAAGAGAAATTATCCATACAAAATACCTCGACGCTTTGATCATAGGAGAAATTATTTCGTATATTTCTCAAATATATTTGATAGTAAAAGAAGAGTAAATAGAAACAAAATTGTTATGTATGTATATATATATAATAAAATAATGATATAATGTTATATAATATAGAAGATTCAAATTTTAAACTTATTAACCCAAAAAACTCAAATTGATTGTTATTATTAGAATGTAAAATAATAATATAATGTTATATAATATTGAACATTTCTTCAATTTGAATATTCAAATTGTTAGTTTTGAATTTTAAATATCAATGATTTAAATTGGTTGCCTCCAAAAATTCCGTTGAATGAGAGGTATATTGGTCATTTTACATATATGTTTTTATTTTTTAAACCTGATTTAATATATCCTTTTTTAATACATTTCTATTTTAATCCCTATGGTTTGAGCATATTTATCAATCCAGTCCAAAAAGAACCACTACACCACCACCCGTCATAAGAATCACCAAACCACCACCATAAACACCATACTAGAGCGCCCACCACCACCACGCACACTGTATCATCGCTACCATATAAACCTTAGAAATCGACTACCAATATTGAACTTGTAACATACCGTTTCGAAAATGCATATCAAACCCGACTAATACCTTTACAATACTCATTTTCAAGGGTTCCATATACGTTTCGAAGGGGTTTGTTACAAGTTAGAGATTAATGGTTGGTTTCTAGGGTCTACGTGATGGTGGTGGTGGTGGTGGTAGTGTTGGTTTGGTGGTTCTTGTGATAGAGTGGTGGTGTGATGGTGGTTTTATGACGTGTTGGTGTGGTGATTCCATCATGGGTGGTGGTAATGTGGTGTTTTATGACAAGGTGGTGGGTTTTTTGATTGAATTGGCAAACATGCTCAAACCACAAGGACCAAAATAGCAATGTATTTGAAGGGGGTATATTAAATCAAGTTTATAAAAATAGAAAAATAAAACATATATGTAAAATGAACAATATACCCCTCATTTAACAAAAAATTTTGGATGGAGTTAACGGACTGGATAAATATTACAAGATTTGTAAACGACAGGGACCCAGGTATGAAAAACAAACTATTGGATAAAAGTGGTAATTTTCACCGAATCACAGGGACGAAAATGACAATTTACTTTTAAATTTAAGAGAAATCCTTTTGTCTAAAAGTGTCAAAATCAACCGTGGAATAAAAGTGTGATTTTTAATGTTTCTTCCATATAAATCAAAACAATTTGCACACATATCAAAACGAATTCCAATGAAACGTAATAATATGGCAGTACACATAAAAAGAAATATAGAAGTTTAACAAGTAGAAGTATGTAATATCTCTTTACAGATGGATTTGAAGTAGATCACTTTCAAATAAAAAAAAACGAAAGTAAAATTATATTAATCCAAAAACACATTTTTAGACAATAATATGTTAAATCATAATTGTAGAAGATGAAAGCTCAAATATAAACCGAGTATGTAGTGAAAACATACAATCAGGGAATCGATTTCATAGATAAAGAAAATCAAAATGATTTCTACAATTTTTATTGATGAATTATTTGAAAAAAAGAAGAAGAAATATCGAGTAAGATTTAATTTCCAAAAACAATGTGCTCTAATTAAATTTCTAAATTTTCCTTAAATATCTCTTGTATAAAAAGTTGAGTTTTAGTTAAATGAACCTAGACTAACACTAAAAACATATACATATTTAGGCGGAAATTAAATAAAATAGAGGCTTAATAGATGGCACGTGACACTAAAGTTATTGTTTTATTAATACCTATAGATTGAGAATTGAGATAATCACATAATTTAAGAAACAGGTTATGAATGTTCTAAGTGGAGTGAAGAGAAAATGTAATGAAAAATGTATAAAAAAAATATTATTAAATTGAAAGTAGAGAGAAAAGTAGTGATTTTTAATGTAATTATAAGGATAAAAAAGAATGAGATGTGAATACTATAAGGGAAAGCTTCTATTATATAGGGGAAAACCAGTAAATGGAAAATATAATAAAAGTTATGAATTTTTAAATTTTATAAATTCTTTTTTAAAAATTTTGTAGTTTAAATAAAATGAAAAATGTGACCAAGGACTTGCATTTTCATAATTATTAGCCAGTAAAACCATAATTCCTCGCCTAGTCAGCGATAAGACAACTTTTTCGGCGAGGAAGGGACATAAATGTACCACGTTGGCGAGAAATTACGGTATTTCTTTGCTCGACCAGTTTTTGACGAGAAATTATGGGCTTTTCTCGCCCTCATGGCGAGAAAGAGAATGTGGCGCGTTTTTATTGGTTATTTTTGTAAATTTTACTTTTCAATGTTTATATTAGTAATTTGAGTTGTGAAATATCTATTTTGTTAATTTTCCCTTTTTAAAAACTTTTCGAGACCAGTGACGACATTACTTCCACATGACCCTTGCAAAGTAACTGGGGTTGGTTTAGGCCCGTCTGTCTTTCGTCTTTTTATGCAAATAAAAAACAAAGACCCAAACGAAGATTCCTCTTTAACTATGGATTTTTACAAAGTCGGGATCCCACAAACCCTAATTAACATGGTATGATCATTTTTTTCTTTTTACTTTTTTGTAAGTGTCATTTATCCGTTGGCTCCATTTTCTACTTATTTTGTTCGCAAAACAGCCGCGACAGGATGAGTATAGAAACCACCATCGTTGTTGATTTGATTCCCGAAGGCGTTGTGTATGGGTGTTTGAGTATTAACTGTTTATATTAACTATTTGTGTTTGAGTAGTTTACAAACTTTTACTGCTCGATATGTTTCTAATTATTTTATGTAGATTAATCGTTCTTAAACCTTAATAAGTGTAAAAAGTAAAAACAAATTGTTGAAGATTCTTCAACATAAACCATTATTAAGAAACTATCCGCTTTGGCCTTTTTTTCTTATATTAATGCAATTCGATTTGTACTTATTAATAAAAGTGAATGTCGGTATCCGAAGCAAGTTACAGTTATTATATAATTATTAATTCGTTCTGTACAACAAGCAACTGATCAAGCACCTGCACTTACTTTACGCCGTATTCTTTTTAATGGCAGCATTTCCTGACAGGACAAAATAATCAGCTTTTTTGTTTGAATCATGTACTTTATATATATAATGAAATGATTTATTACTAAAATTTTCTCATTTGCTCATTTATTACCAAGTTCAGGAACCAGGATTATTGGGTTTGGCCCAAAAATAGAACAATGATAATGGGCTTAATTTATCTAGTATAACTAGTTTTAGTATAACTAGTTTTAGTATAACTAGTTTTAGCCCAACCTATGTAAAATTCACTAAAACATTCATTTAAAGGAAAAACGAACAAAAATACGTAGGAACACAAGTGTAATGAGATGAGTGTAACTATAATACAGAACCAAAAGTAAGTAAATATAAACATAAGTATAATTATACACATACAAAACAAAAACTTTAAATAAAACACAAATAAAAGCCTGAATTCTAAATACTTTAACATGCATACATCTATTTTTATAAAAACTCAACCTACACATCAAACTTTTTATGAAAACCAAATTTTCATTTTTTGACCATCCATAATGACCAATCACAAAACACCTAGTCCGTCCAAATCTTTCTATAATCATATAATTGTAAGATTTGACTTTAAATTCTCAAACATCTAACAAAATCCCTTCTATTATACCTCCACTTGATCATCTTATACATGCTCTATTATTCGAGGATTTTTTTTTGGAATCGACAAGAGTACCACGATTTTGACGTATCATAGCCTCATACCAATATATGGTTATTCTTATTGGACACTACTCATAATTGGAGAATTAGTAGTTGGTATATGTGACTTATATAGATAAATTCTTTTGACTTTTGGTTCATATATGTTAATTTGAGAATCAAGATAATACAATGATAATTCATTATAGTTTATTTCACTTTCCAACTACATTTTATCTTCCTTTAATATTGGAAATGTTGATTCATCAAAATACAAATCAATAAACTGAGCCATAAACACATATATTAGTGATGGCTCTATATTTTAACTATAGATATTAATTCATACACATGATATATTTACAACTTTCTTTAAACTCAACTTTCTTTAAACTCTCATCTCTATGTGTTGTGATTAAAAAAGTTGTAGTATATACCGCACAAACAAAAAATCAATTTAGATAAGATATATTTGGTTCCTGATAAAAAACTAACTTTATAGGGAGAAAGTCTTATAATATTTGGCTTTATGTGAATTAATCCTTTTGCGTGTAAAGTGATGTTTTTAAAAACATGATATTTGCTCACATGATCATTGGCTTTGCAATGAATTAAATGGTCGACTAAACAAAAACAATTTGTGCACAAACTTAAGCAATATGAAGTTCAATACTTATTCCAATAATCATCAGTATTTTAAGAATTAAACTTACTATTTTTACCCAAAGTGATATGACTATAACCTGGAATCATGTGCTTACTACCTCGTCAGCTAAGGCACACACATACAACTTCAAGTTGTGAATTTAACAACCACTTAGATGATGCATTGATTTTAAACATCTTGATGGTATATATGTTAGGATATGTGTATCTTTTTACTACTTCTAAAGTTTAGAGATTCACATCTTACTTTAATTAATAGATTATTAACTTTTCCTGAGAGCAATCATCGTTTGCTTAATTATTAAAGGGTTACTAGATTTTAATAATCCTAATTTTGATTTATTAGCGGGATTACTCTCAACTCAAGAAATATTTACAGAGACTCCTAACTTCGAACTTATTTTCATCCAATGATCCTAACCGATAGTTAACACTCGTTAGTTTTTTTATTAAATACAGCCAACTTTGAGCCATTTTTCAACTCAAGCACCGACTAGTCTCAGTTAGGTCCGTTTTCATTGTCTAATTTCTATAATCACCTGGAATCTACCTCCAACAAGTTTAATGGTTCAAATCAGGAGGTGGAGATTGACGGGTTTTTTGGTGCGAAAGTTTTAATTTGACGGACCTGGTGATAGATTTCAACTTTCTGTTTAGTGTTTTGGCCACAAAAACGGTCCACGTCATCAAAAAACGAACGAGGTTAACTTTCAGTTAGTAAGAGATCGTTAGAAGAACTTAAAGGTGTGAGTACCTGTAAACATTTACTGAGTTAGGATTAATAATAGTCAATAAATAAAACTTGAGATTTTTAAAATCTAATAACCCATTATTAAATAGAATATTTCAATTCTTCAATATTTTTCACACTTGATGTGGTCATGCCAATTGATATAATCATGATAAAACTTATTGTTTATAATCATATATGCATTTTGTTGCATATGCTTACAGTATAGAATATGAGAGATAAGTATATTAGGGTTATTGGATTTTAATAATCCCAACTTTCATTTATTGGCCGGGATTAATCCCAACTCAAGAAATGTTTACAATCGTTCATAACTTTAAACTTATTTTCCTCCAATGATCCTCTACTAACTGAGAGTTAACCCTCGTTAGTTTTTTTGATGAAATGAGGCCAACTTTGAGCCATTCTTCAACTCCAGCACCGCCTAGTCTCAATTAGGTCCATAATCAGTTGTCTAGCCTTCATCAACGCCTAAAATCTCCCTCAAACGAGTTCGGTGGTTCAAATCAGGAGATGGAGATTGGCGGGTTTTTGGGTGTGGAAGTTTCAAATTGACAAACCTGATGATAGATTTCAACTTTCTATTTAGTGTTTTGGCCACAAAAACAGTCCACATTATCAAAAAAAAAACTGACCGGGTTAACTCTTAGTTAGTAAGGGATCGTTGGAGGAAAATAAACTTAAAGTTGAAAGTATTTATAAACATTAACTAAGTTGGGAATAATGCTGGCCAATAAACAAAACTTAGGATTATTAAAATCCAATAACCCATTATATTATACCTATAGATAATACTTGTATATATATCATACTCATACAATCAATTTTTTAGTTTGCTACTATGGTGATCAATCTTATTATTTTAGTGATCATCATTACAATTTTAATTATGTTCATAATCATGATTTACAAGATCATTAGATAACCACATTCACTTTAGGAGATGTAGTAGAACCATACAAGTTTCATGTTTTTTTATTATTTTCTCGATATAAAATCCTTAGTAAGTTTTTTTTATCATATTGCTAATTCATGAATTGATATATGATTTTAAATTTTTATTTCTTCAATAGTTTTCATTTAATTTTTTTTTCACATATCACGAATTGAAAAGTAATTGTATGATCGAGTCATATATAAGATTAATTGGTTTGTATCTAATGATCTTCAACAAATCAAAAATTATCATATATATTAAAATGCAACTACGTTAGTACAGTAGTTTTGTAGTTTTTTATGATTTGTCACAGCAATTAAAAGCTTGAGCATTAGTGGTGGATATTTTTGCTACAAGATTTAGAAGAATTGAAATTTTGGCCCAAAACTTTGAGTTTAAATTGGAAAAGAAAAAAAACCATGTCTAATTTCTAACTTTTATTTGGAAAATTTATTTTTATTTCTATTTTGAGACACATGTTGTATATAATAAAATTCGTTTGATTTTTTATAAAATTTTGTGTTTTCGGTAATATCTTTTGTTTGCTAATTTTTTTTAAAATGGGAATGCGTATCACTTTAGGATTTTAGACAACCTTTCGATGTAATTTTTCCTTTTGTGAACAGGGTTGTATTCAAAATTAGAATTTTTTATAATGTCGTAAACTATAGGGTTTTATAATGGGAAGACGATTTAGGGTTTTACGTGAAAATGATAGTTGTTGTGACGTGTTTATCATATGCTTTTAATATTTGAAATCATGGTTGTACCCCACTGCAATGCTCGGAATAAAAACCTAGTTAAACATTATCAATCAAATATCTCAAACTTACATAAATGTATAAAACCACTTTACAAATAACATGAAAGGATCCCCACAACTTTCTACCCTCCATATTCAATTACAACCTTCACCACTTGTGTACTTTTTTGTAAAAAAAACAATTTTTTCGTTGCATTCGACATCTCAAAGCACTCTCTTGGGTTATATACACTAAAAAATGTGATTTTTTTTAATTGTTAATTAGCAAAATCATGACATGTGCTATCTGCTTGCATATCCATTAAACAAACATGACCAATGTTCTTGACACCATAACCTTCGTGAGAAATGTGATAACTTTGAAGGCTTCGACGAAAAGTGCTCGCTAGTAAGATTTAATGAGTCTGATATTTATATCATCATAAATAAACATGTATATCTTTTATAATGATTTAAACACGTTTATAATCTTTCATATAATGACAATTAAACATAATTTTATGATTTATTTACTTTATCCAATACTATTTCTTTATAAAGAAAACTTCATACTATATAGAAAAACTAGCTTTATTAAATTCGTGTATTACACGGGTTGAATAAATAAAATATTAATATAATAAAATTTATTAATTATAAAATGATATTCTAATATATAATAAAACAATAATATCAACTTTTAAAATTTTGTTTCTAAACTTTTTTTCAAAAAAATAAATATTTTATTCTAAAACAAACCGTATAAAAATGGCATCTTTAAAATGATATTCTAATATATAATAAAACAAAAATACTAACTTTTTAAAATTTTGTTTTTGAACTTTTTTCAAAAAATAAATATTTTATTATAAAACAAACTGTATAAAAATGGCATCTTTAAAAAACTTCCTATTATAACTCTCAAATTTGATTATATTTTGTTTTTTAAAAAATAAATTTTTAAAAATACCAATTTTAAAATATTTTATATTTTTAAAAAAGTTTTATGCTTTATAAAAAATTATTATTTTATAAAAAAAATTTATTTATTTAGAAATAAGATTAAAAAATAGATTTCTTTCTTAATTTATTAAATCTAAAAAGGTGTTAAAGAATTTATTAGTAATTAAAGTAATTATTTAATAGGAGAAAGAGACGAAAAAATTTTGGTAAGAATGATTGTAATGCTAGCACGTGTCATCCCAATATATCATTTTATTAAAGTAGGTAGATATAGAGTAACAAAATTATATAATTATTAACAATCATTTTCTCAAATATGTTTATTTATATTTGAACCAAACCCCCTCAAATTTAATTTTACCATGAATTTCTTTTTACATATATCTCACTAATATGGGACAGTATTTTTGCATGTTATATCTTAGTTGAATGTAGATTAAATATCAATCATACCATTAAATATATTTCTAACAAAAAAAATATTATTGAGGTTAATTATAAATAGATAATCTTTTCTAATGGTGCAAATTTTATTGAATTACTTTTGATAATAACAATAGAATTAATATTAGACGAATTGGATTTTATTAATCCCAACTATTACTTATTGGTCGATAATAATTTATACAATTAATTTGGTTGATGGCACTCTCTACTTTTACTTCTATTATCAATGGTAATCATAGTAGTATAATTATCATATATTTATTCTCGGTTTGCATTTATTTTCAGCTCAATTTTGTTAGTATTTTTTGTTCATATTTATTATTATTGTGAGTGACATCAATTGCAAATCAATCATAAATATTTGATTATTATTTTAGTGGGAGTGTCATTGATAATAAAAGTGAAAGTTGGGGTGATATTAGTTAAATTAATAATATGAATTATTATCAGCTAATTAGTAATAGTTTGGATTATTAAAATCAAATTTTATTTACCTTAATATTATAACTAATAGACCTATAATATATGTTTGAAGGATATCTTCATAAAGGTAGAGTTATACTAAAAATAATGTTTAATCTAAAAAGGCTAAGAAGGATTCTGAGCTTGACACGTGTCCTTGTATTATTTTAAAGAGGAAGGTATTTTGGTCATTGTGTCAAATACATCAGCTTATTGTGTCTTGTACTGTAAGGCCCCATTCCGGAGACCTCACAGTTGGTCATTCACAGCAGTAAATACATTAAACATTATAAATTTACAAGCTTAAGCAGCGGAATTATTTTAACAAAAACCATTCATTTCATTAAAATACTGTTGTTGAGCAATACACTATTATTCAACCGAATACAAAAGAATTTTTTAATTGCATTACAAAACAACAACAATAATAAGTATGAATGGATGTCGGTCTTTTCCTGCCGAGTAGCTTCACCCTCGTGCCATCCTCAGCAATATTTACCTGCCAACTAAAAATGTATAAAAGTTAGTGTTGCTGAGTGAGTTCTAGTTTTAAAAGTAATAAAATACTTTCTGTAGGTATACATATGAAAATACTCTTTTTTTATGAAAACTTCATCTCTTTATACGCGAGCACGCATTAACTATACAATCAGATAATGCTTTTCTCTTTACTGTATGTCTTGTTTACTCTGTATTTTTTTATCTTTATCTTTCACTGTCTATATGGACCAATGAGCAATACCCTAAACTATGTGCGCGGGGAAAATGGTGATGGGCCCTCTGTTCTCACAAGGGGCTCTAAATACTGTATACAAGGCTGACCCAGACACCTAGGGTACGCTGCAAAGGTCTGCCAATCTCAATTGACTGGCCCCGTGTGCATCATTGGGTAGCTAACCCGCATCACTGTTGAGTTAACGACAACATGGGCGTGCACCTCCTATAAGCTTGCAAGACTTGTTAACATTTTAAATTAGGTTCCACTTCTCTTCTTCATTGCTTTTTCACTTTATTATTAGTAATACTTTACGTTACGATAATAAACACACCACGTAAAGTCACATACTAATAGTAATAGTAATAATAATAATAATAATAATAATAATAATAATAAGGAACAATCATAAGACAATGATAATAATGCATGAAACCCAGCATTAATAAGCCCTAGTCAAACCTTGATCAAAACCCTAAAACCACAGACTCCCAAAAATTCTGTAATAAATTCTAATTGTTTAGGCGTTTTGACACTATTTGGGCGCATGAGCCCTGTTTGGGCGTTTTATCACTATGCAGGCGCATGAGCTATTTCAAACGCATGGGCAATATTCAGGCGTATGGTCCATTCGGACGCATCAACTCTTAGGCGCATGGGGTTTGGGCGGTTGGGCATACTTAGGCGCATGGGCCATTCGGGCGTATGGGTACTATTTGGGCGCATGGCCCTACACTTAGTTGTCCGACTAATATTCTAGGCGCATGAGGGCACTGTTCAGGCGCATGAGTTACACTTAAACATTTCTAGGCATTTCTAGGTGCATGGGCCTTATTTAGGCGCATGAACCTTCTGTTCAGCATGTTTCTAGGATATTTTCAAACCCAAACATCAAGCCTATTAGTTCTAAGCTTACCAAGGCTATTCTAAACATGAACAACTTAATAACACCTAAGGAACATCATCAAACATGCATAATACATACGGGTATACATACATAAACATTGCAAAATCGTTTCAATACATTTTCAGCCCCAAGAAGAGTTTAAAACAAGTAAAACCGGGGTCTAGAAACTCACCTGGTACAACTTTGGGTGTATCTTCCTTCTAACATGTTTGCAAATGAGTTCAAACACCTAGAAACCCAAAAAAACACATAAGCATATACCCGAGACAAAACCCAACACAAACACTTAAAAACTTCGAATTCTTACCTTGAATTCAACCTCCTCTTCTTCTTCTTCTTCAAACCCGTAGTTTTCTGCTCTCTCTCTCTAATCCGAATGAGAAAAAGGTGATGTGAAGAGAGGGTGGGCGGCCATGCCCACCTTTACACCAACTTTTTTGTACTTTTATCCCCTTTTACATTTTTAACCCCTCAACTTGGGTTTATTGATGTTTCCTTTTTTTATTCTTCATTTCTTATTCTCCTTTTAAAAGAATAACCGGGTGTTACATTACGTTCATTGTATCATATATTTTACATCATTTGTTATTTGTGTTAATCATTTATTTTTTTACGTTACAGATCATTTTGTGTTATTTTTGTTATTGTTTTTTACAGATTATAAACTTGTTATCTATCATTTTGTTTTACAATTAAAAAATACACAATAACATACTTTCACCAATGTATATCTTTACACTCATAGTATTGAAGATAACATAATGTGTTATTTTTGTTTTTAAATATTTTTTAATATCCTACTACTCTAATAAAAAGATAACTAGGTTTGACACATGTCATTTTTTAAACATATCTAATGTCACATGTTAACTTGACATTCAATTATAAATATTTTTCTGGCCAAAATAATTAAATCTATCATTTTTGTATTAAATTTTATAAATACACATTCTGTTTCCAAAATTAATGGGGTATAAATTAAAATCCTTCCATTTGAAACTAAAAAACACATATCTCTAATTTTTATTTTTACCAAACTCTATTGGTTAATTTTTAAAATTATATTATTATCAAATCTTTATTTTTTAAAAGATAAAATAAGTCATAATTCTAAAATTAATGTTTAATTTAAGATTGTATAGTATCAGTTATAAACACACCAATTATAATGTTTTTATATAGAAACTATTATTAGTAAAAACAAAGAATTGGTTTTAAGAATTAAATTAAAATACTATAAAAAGATATTTAAATTAGACATCAATATTTTTAATTTTTTTATTTTATTACTGTCTCTTTTTCTTTTTTCTTTTTTTATTTGTTACCATCCATAAAATCATTACTTTTCAAAATTTAAGATGTTTTTAACTAATTTGTTAAACGTTTTATTTTGTTTTATAAGTGGTTTCTTTAATTTAATAGATAATGTTTTTTTCTGTTTTCTTTTTATCCATTTTGTTATAATATTTTTTATTAAAGTATAACTTTTTAATCAAGTCTATTAATATATAGAATAGTCATTTTTTAATGTGGAATTTAGAGGTTCTTTTGATTGATTTTTGCATTGGTCATGCTTTATTGTATTATCATGTGAATGTAAGTTTAATAATAAACTCAATTAAATATGTGCATGATTATATGTTATAGTTAGTACGAAAATGCATAACAAACCCTTCTTCCTATGAGGTTTTTCTTTAGTAAATTTCCATACAATTTTACTTACACCATCATATTTTACGTTTTTATCATTTACAATTGCTCAAGACGAGATTAGTCAATATTTTACTTTTTAATTGTCATGTTAGGTTATTTAATTAAGATTTTAAACTCATGTACATATTAATGGTTTTCTAATACAAAACTTTGATAAAAATTCAATATCATTCTTTATTACTTATATTTTTACTCATACGTAATTTTAATCGTATATATTAAAATATCGTTTTTATAATTAATAAAATATTTTATTTACTATTTTATTTTTCAGTTTGTGTAATACACGGGTTTACTAAAGATAGTATTATATAAACTTGACCGAATTTCTTATATATCATGGTTAAAAATGTGACCGAATTTCTCAATCTGTCCTTGCGACATTGTAATACATTTGTTGTAGCTAGAATTGTAAAATAATAATGTACTTCAACTAAATGAAAAAAAAAGGTTGCATATATTTACTAAAAACATGATAATGGTTGCATATGAAAAAAATATGCATTTTCATAACTAAAACTAGGTTATTGATGTGTTTTAAATTATATAAAAAAATTGCATAAAAAACATATTAGAAGCAAATTATTTATTCTTAAAACTTTTAAAATGATAAAATTAAACTTAAAAATATTTAATTGTGTTTTTAAGCTTTTAAAAAAATCAAGATGGACAAAAGAAACATAATTAAGAAGAAACTGAAGAAAATCAAGCTTCGAATTTCAAGTATTAGGTCGTGCCTTACTAAGCACGTCCCCACAACTAGCTTAAAACACACCTGTTTGTAAATTTTTAAATTTTATTTTAAATCAATTTTGCTTGTTTCCAATTTTTAAAACAATCTTGTTTAACAATAGTAAGACTTACGTGAGTGTAAAGCAGTTGGAGTGTTCCTTGAATCAACCTTGTCAAGTGTGGGTTGTCGAAATGGTCGACGACAAGTCTTCTTAAATCACGAATTTTGCCATTCGTTTTGAGGTATATACGTTGAAATATTATATTCCTCCATCACACCTGATTATTGTTAGACCTTGAGCCGGAGTTCTTTTTAACTTGCTATATTTTGAAATATGATTTCTCAAAGTCCTGTTCAAATACGGTCTAAACAACATACCATAATTCTTGCATCGAATTTAGTTTTAACCGTTTGACTTGTCACATAATGATAAGCTTTGTGGTGGTGACTAGGTTCCAACAACTAGGGTTTAGGAGAGCATGTTGTTTATGCTACCGGTGATCATTACTTGAATCAAACACTATAAACCCGAACAAGTTCATATTACAAACTCAAATTCAGCTTTTGAATTTTCAATTCAGACTAGCATCCAAACCGAAGTTAGAACTTGGTTTGTATTAAATTTGAAATTGTGAATTTCAGATCAATTGACACGCTAGAGTCATATATGTGATTTTCACTTTTTTAATTAAAAATTGAATGCATCTTTTATGTATATAATATATATTATCTAATTCATTTACTTTTAGCAATTTGGTTTACTTTAATCAACCTGATTTCGTATTAGTTTCTTGAGTTCTAATTCGACTTCTGCTTCCCCCCCCCCCCCCCCCCAATTTTCTGCTACAATTTCAAAGTTGGACATGTAGTCGCAACTAGGGTTTGTAGTGGCTAGGGTTTAGGATGACAAGGCTTTTTTCTTATAAGTTTTGAAGCATTAAGTTAGGATTTCTTGTGGCTAATGTTCGAAGCAAATTCCCATCACAAGTCAGTTTTGGATAGATGATGCCCCCTGGGTATGGGCGAGACTTCATAATGCGATTGATTGGTGTGGGATTGACCCATTGGATCGGGTCTAGAAAGTTAGCATGCTGTACGGCTATTGTTAGGAGAGTATTTTGCTTTTGCTAGGATTTGAGAGTAACATATCAAGTTGAACAAACAAAAGGTAACTCTATACTGTATGTTTTAAAAGGACTCAATATAGAGTAAAATGTTACACACATACATCCTCAAGTCTATAGTAAATAAGTGAATATTGGGTTGTGATCAAGGCCATAAGTAAACTGACATTTGTTTCAACTTACCAATTTCATATAACATATTAAAAACTGTTACTATGTCCTGGTGAGGATTTTCCGATAGGAAATTCCTGATCAAAGGAGACCACAAATGATACATTTAATCATGTTATAACCCTCAGACAAAAAGATTGGTTGATATTTCACAGGATAATCAATCATATAAGCAAACAACTAACTGAAAAAATATATAATGGTCAAAAGCATACAGTCACTCAATAAATTCAACTTCAACACTGAAACTATGTTGCATTCTCTTCTCCCTGTGTAGAAAGTAAGTTGCTTCGTTCTTTTTGGGATAAAATCTGTACAGAAGCTTTCAATGGCTGCGTTTGTTTACAACAAATGAATACAATTCGATGGACTATTCTCTCTTGCCTTCAGCATCATCATCATCATCATCGTCTACGTCAAACTCATCCATGTTTTGACCGTTTTTCTCTCGTCTTTCCTGCTTGACTAAGCTGATGTCGCCTTTAGGTGATCCTCTGTTAAGTGCTTCTGTTTCTTCATCAGAATCTTCATCTTTCTCTTCTGAATATGCATATCTATTTCGTAGTGTCAGCATGCACCCAAAGAGACCAGGTCAAAATAGGATCAAAGTGAGATCAGGTCAAAACAGATAAGTTTATGTGCGAGTACATTTTTTTATCATTAAAAGATCACAATTGGTCAGATCAGGCTTGTACATATTTTTATTAAATATTATTAAAAGATCATTGCCTTTTATAGTAATATATTTTCTTTAAAATAGCATTTGAACACAAGTTAATGACTTTAGACCCATTAAACAGATTGGACTCATTTTACCAGTTCAACTTCTAGATATATTTTACTTTATAATTTACTGTTTGACATCACAACCCAAATTAACCTGTTTCAAATAAACGGGCTATTGTTGCCAGATTTCCATGTAATAGTTCTGATTTACCTTTGAGAACTCTGTGATGGGGTCCACAGATAGCAGATGACGCAAAGCAATGCAAATGCAATAATGTCCCAGAATGAGTGATAATCCACCCACTCTGCCACCTCTCGTTGAAAGGATCCGTTGCTTTGAAATACACCTGCATGAACAAATCACTAATCAAGATGATATCGTAATAGTTTTCAATTTCATCTTATCGGAGGGAATTTCAAAGGCACTCTAATCATAATCATTATGGAGCAACAACTTTTAACAATAAGATGCCTAGAGGTGGACTAGCGTGAAAGATATAAACAGTAGACATGTAAAATTAGACCACAAAAATTTGTCAACGATAATCTATATTAATTATCAGAGGGAATTTCAAAGGCATCTTAATCATAGTCATTTGACCTGTCTCCTTTCTAACTAATGTTGCTTTTAATTACCCATTACAGAACAAGGAGCTCTTTATTGATGGTCTCTATACAGATTTCTATATGCAGTTTACTAAGACAAAAACCTTTAGGTTCCAACTTCCAAGTGCTTTAACAACAAAATTGTTGTGCTTGAAAATCAACACCTAGACTTCTTAGGAGCCTCATGCCTTTAGTAGCCAAAGGCCCTTGTAAACTAAAGGTTTCTCTAACACCACTCAAATTAGAAGCGACAATTTTTACCCATTCATGTAAGTATGAGTTGTTTTGGCTTGTATTTTACCTTAAACATGTCAAATGGATAGAAGTCAAAAGGTTAGACAAAAATGGAATGTGTCAAATGAGTCAAAAGTTTCCCAAAGTGTATCTAGATGCTAACTAACTTCCTTAAATGTTCTACCAGAAAGAGTACATTATTGATTTAGTAGTATCATTTTAACACATTAATTCTTTACAAAATTCTAAATACTGACAAACAAATAAAAAGACTTGGAGGATAGTTAGGCCCACAATAAAAAATAACTACAATAAATGCTTGTAACCCAGCCAGTCATTTAGCCACTTCTAATTTGACCATTCTAACCTAATCAGAACAATTGTCTGTAAATTTGTTTTGTTTCAATTTCAGCATGCATCAATGTCATGCATGCCAAAGTGATGAACGAATGGCATTGAGCTAACCCCCACTAGAGCTGAAATTACTATTTTCCACCCACATGAGACATCCTATGAACAAGGTACTTGATTATAACTAGTTCAAATATTTATTCACCAATACTATGCGACTGTTTATATGAACACATCTATACAAGTAGAAGGATTGATGGTCCATGAGCATGACCATCAGTATGACCATTCACTATCACAGGTCAAACTTTGTGAGGCCATACTAGTTGCAGACTTGCAGATGCTTAGTAAGCAACACTATAAACAGGTATAGGAAAGCAAGCACACTTAGATAGGTGAACAAAAAATGATTTTGCAAGTAGTATATAGTACATCTAACAATGAAGTAGCTAACTTAGCTCCTTGAGATGATTAAATGTCTATATATTAAAAAAATATGTGAAATGTGTACCTCATATCCGATCCAAACAACTGAAAGAACAACTGTTATCAGTAATGCATTTGAGAACTTCCTGTATGTATCCAACTTAACAGAACTCCTCTTTGCCTGTACATATCAAAGCTTAGTATTAATACATTAGTGAAAATCTAGCAGCACAAAATAAGAAAGACTCAACACAGTTGTAATAATGTAATAGATCAAAGCATAACCTGTAGCTGTGTAAGCGTCTTTGAAAGTGAAGTAAAAATCCACATGATCAAAAATGCATCCAACAATGCATTAGGAAGTACAAGAATAACCCTTGCTCTTCCAGCTATGTCACTTATGGTCCCCACGTTCTCGGTAATATTCAGCAACTCGGTTGATAAAAAGTAAGTTACTCCAATAAGCATAACTTTTGTAGTAAGTCCACCAAGTGTAGGACGCACAACACCATAGCCCATTGAAACACACAATATAAGTAACCGGGAAATGGTTCTCCTTACAGCTCCCACAGTCACAACCCAGGTTGTAATTGCAACGGGCCTTATTCCCGTGTTGTTAAAATAGGCATAGTCAAAATACCAAAGTATCATTTCAAAAAACCCAATACCAACTACAGCACTTATGCAATGTTGAAGTTGCAAAACATCATCCCAAAACCTCACATATTGAGAGAACCAAGCGATACAAAGCAGCGCATATGCAACCGCCATGATTACATAAAATTTCTTTAGTGGGGCCATTCGTCCAGGTAGGTAGCCATCAGGGTTCTTCCACGAGGTTTGACCACTTAGTGTCATCCCTTTGAGACTTGGATCACATGATATGAAAAATAAATTATACATTCCCGTTTTCGAAATGTAAGCCTCCGTGGTTTTAAGTTGTGCTGTTAAGGATCTTCCACGGAAATAGACATTGACAGTGACAGGCCAGTTAGGATCCCTTGCAGAAGGTATTCTAATAACTTCCCCTTGTTTACAACCTTCCAATTTAGCTAGATCAGGGGTGCAACAAATAGATCTCTGCCCACCATAAGGGGACCCCCCAATGTTATCACGGTCAGCAGCCTCGAAAATAATAACTTGTACTAATCCAGTACGACGTTCTGTTTTTGAATACTTGGCTGCAGATCCTTCAGTCCTCCGAAATGTGATGTTCTGAAATCTATACATGTTTGCATATGCACAAAAATAAATTTTCAAAAGGGTCATAACACATAAAAATGCCTTGGAAAACACAATAGATCATAAACCACCTTATGCCTTTACTAAAGTTAAACTCAAGATTAGCACTTTTAAACTATTAGCACTTTATTTCTATCTTCCAGATGAGATACCTTTCTATATGGTGTTTTGAAGCCCCTTCAGATTTCAGATAATTTAAACTTCAAACATTCTTTATTCAGATTCACCTAATCCACTAACAATTTCAATCATAACTCATAAGCAATCATAAGCCTTTGCTCCAAAATCAAACACCATTTCATTTACACTGATCTATAAAACAGATACTTCTATTCAAAGGATCCAAGAAAACTACAACCATAGACTACAAAGAACAGTTCACCATCTCATTCCATTACTATTCCATCTACACCACCACCACACAAGTTCATTTCACGTTATCGTTTTCTAATTTGACCACATGATATGAGGAATAAGTTCCAATGCTTTCAACAACATCATCCTCAAATTTCAAAACAAACTAGCTATCAAGCTTGCAGAAACACGAACAGCTGAGGAATCTCATCCACAAACAACCGCATCATTCTGAATCTGACCTAATTAGTAAACTCTAACCTATTTAAATCAAATCCCAATGTACTACATACATACTAAAAGCGTCCTAAACTACAAAACATACATACTCGATCAATCAGAAGTAAAAGTAAAATGTAACAACAGATCTGAATCTGCAACCGACAAAACAACAAACAAACATCAAGGTAGACAACGAATTACCGGATGTAGGAGCGACCGTCATTGGCGGTGAGGGAGGGCGAATGACGCGGGAGCGGCGTTGCGACGCGAGATGCGGCGAGGCCTTCGCTGCCGCCGGAGACGAGGTACGCATTGCCGACTTCTCGGAACGGATCTCGATCGTACACGTGGATTGAGGCGTCGGTGGGATCAATGGCGAGTAATAGTAAGAGTAAGGATAGTAATAGTGATAGCGTTGTGAGGGTAATGAATCGGAGATTTGACATTGATGCGAGATTGATGGAGGTTCAATGGAGGAAGATGATGAGATCGAATGATTTGGTGGGAGTTTGTTGTGTGTGGGGGTTGGGGTGTGAATGAAGCAAGAAGAGTAATGAGTAATGAAATGAGCAACAGTCCACGGTGATCTGAGAGCGAAGACTCCGTCTGGTTAGAATAATAATAATAATAATAATAAAATAATAATAGATTAATAATAGATTTTTTATTTTTTAAATTAAATTGTAATTTTCATATCTATGTTTTTTTAGGATGTTAATAGGATCAGCCACGACTTAACAATTTGTATAACTGAGTTTACGAATGCTATTACTTTACGTACCTTTGTTAATTTCTATCAAAAAATCGTTAAATCTTCCCCATGTGCTCCTCAAATTTATTAGGGGTATTAACAGGATCAGCCCCAACTTAACAGTTTGCATACCTGAATTTACGAATGTTAACAGTTTACATACCTCCGTCCAATTTTCATTAACAACCGTTAAATCTTCCTCATGTGCTCCTCACGTGAGGGGCAAAACTATCAATTCACCGTAAGCAACCTCTACAACAACCTTTCTCTCCAAACCCTACCTTCCATCCCCTCCCTCAAAACCTCTCACTGGAGACTCTCAAACTCACCGTCTCCCACCGCTGCCTCACCACCCTCAAACCCTACCCGGCCGCCGCCTTCGGCGATCACATCCACGTATCGACACGAAGTTGTTCTCCCTCATCGACACTTTCACCGTCAATGATTCCTCATCAAGTTCCGTCAAATCCCTCACGTTTCATAACGGAAAAGTGCTCACATCTCATCAGGACAGTAGATCAGAATAGGTAAAACTAACGGAACACAAACGACATAAACACGTTGGAACCCTACCAATGGTGCAAGATTAATATATCGGGTGAAATGATAGTTGTCCCTCACATGAGGAGCACGTAGAGGAGACTTAATGTAAGGATTCCTGAAGTCTGATGCAACCCAAACTGCCTAAGTGTTTCAGTAACATGCACTAAGTACTGAAGTGAAGAATGCTTCAGAAGAATTACACAAAGCATTAGAAAATACTCTAAGTGTAATATCTTCCGAAGCCAAGACCAATATCTTCCGAAGCCTAACATGAAGTCTTCCGAAGCTTGAAGAGACAAAGTCTTCCGAAGCTTCAACCTATGAAGACAGATTTCTTCCGAAGACTTTTAGTACACATGCTTTATCTGATGTACTGTTCCATAAAGCACCTTTTCCGCTGCGTCTCTGATAAGTCACCAACTTACAAGGAGTTGGTGAAAAGGTCCATGCTTTTGGTAACTGTACATTGAGGTCTTGAGTCTGAAACTTTCCACTTTATGTACTTTATCCTTTTTATAATGTATAAGGATGTGAGCTATGGCATGTCATAGTCACAAGGTCAAAAGGCAGATATGCCTTTTGATCCTACAATTGATTTTGTGAGTGTCTAGTCAATTGTATCCAGCTGGCTTTCATAGTATAGCCGGCTGTAGGTTGTAGTATAAGTATTCCAAGTTCTTGTATCTTTAAGAATGCTTTGTAACACTTGTAAAAGAACTTGAGAAAGCAATATACTGCTACCTTGAAAACTATACTCTCTTGTTCTGTCTCTTGCTTTACTTGTGTTCTCTGCATCACCTTTGGTTACCTAGTTCACTGTTGATTAACGTTTAGTTAATCTCCTCATTGTGTGTGTTGTGTTGTAATTGTGTTCAAGCCCTTGAACGATCCTGCAATTGGTATCAGAGCTTTCAGGCTCGTGATATAAGATCTAACCATCTTAAGATCCCTCACACACACAAAAACTAAACTTTTTCAAATGGCTTCCATCTCAAAGACTGATATGGAGACTGGAACCATGAACAAATCCCCATTGATCACTCTTGATGACTTCGACACCTGGTGCATGAGGATGGAAGGCTTCATCAGGTCTCTTGACTCAAGAATGTGGGAATCTGTTGAATATGGACCTTTCATACCTAGCACCCCCTCTGCTACCGGTGCTGGTATGATTCCTAAAGATGTGGCCAACTACTCAGATGAAGATAGGAAAAGAAGAGTAGAGATTGATAGGAAGGCCATGACTGCTCTTTAGACTGCTATCCCAAACTCTGTATACAGAGGTTTTAAGAAGTGCAAAACAGCTAAACAGCTGTGGGATGCACTGAAGCTGATGTATGAAGGCTCCTCTGAAGCCAGGAGAACAAGAAAGATCTTCTGAAGCAGCAGTTTGAAAATTTCACCTTTAAAACAGGTGAAACCATGACCCAACAATACTTCAGGTATGTTGAGATTGTGGATACCCTTGTGGATGGAGGAGTTCCTCTTGAGAACAGAGACATTGTAAGAAAGTTCATGTCCTCACTTCCTAGGCAATGGACACACTATTGTGTGGTAATCAAGAGGACTGAGAACCTTAAAACTCTTACTCTGACAAAGTTATATGGGATTCTCAGTGGATACCAGATGGAAATGAACTTACAAGTTCATCTGGCAACTCTAACAATCAAATGGGTTCAGCCCTTCATGTGGTTGAAAGGGACAGCATAGAACCCCAACATCATCTCCTATGCTACCCTGACAACTTACAAAAGGGTCCTTTCATCACCTTCCCGGAGACACCAAGGGAGAACTTTACTCAAGGAAGCCCATTCCAAGAGACAAGTTCTTCTCAAGCCTTTGTGTCTGCAGATGAAGCTGTGGAAATTATCTTTTCACTCTTGAAGATCTAGACTGCATCCATCCAGATGACCTGGAATACATGGAGATAGTTCAGCAGATGGCTCTTCTCACTCACAGAGCCAAGAAGTTCTACAAGAGGACAGGAAGAAAATTTCCAAGCAATGCTACCAGTGGTAAGTTTGGCCTGGATAAAAGCAAAGTTAAGTGTTACAATTGTAACCTTAGGGGTCACTTCGCCAGGGAGTGTAAGGCACCCAGAGCAAATGGGGGTCAAACACAACTCAGACCAACTTCACCAACAATACCCCTCAGGCGAGAAGACAAAGCAACATGCTGCGGTTGCTGTTGAAGAGGGAGGATTTGACTGGAGTTTTCAGGTGGAGGATGCTTCTCCAAACCAAGCATTGATGGCTGATCATGATGAAGCCAAGGTATTAGAACATCTTTGCTCCCTGAATGCATTGCTAAAGTAAATAGATACAGGTCCTACAACCTAGAGATGAGATCTGATCTTGAGTCATTAAACATATTAAATCTGACTTTAGAAAGTCTGAAAATGATTACAAGTTAAAGATAGAAGACTTGGAGAAAACTATTTCAGTACTAAAACATGAACATACAGATTTTAGAACTCAGATCCAAGATCTCATCACTAAGTTGACTAAGTGCCAGGTGAGCTTGTGATCAGCAAAGCCCTGGCAGAGAAAAGTGTTCTTGAAGAAGAGACCTTCAAGAACATGATATCCTCATCCCTACACAATAAGGTTTGTTATCAAAATAGACAGGGACTGGGATCAATGAGATAGCTCCTCCACACACAATCTTGTCTGTAAGATCTCCTAGGTGTGGAACTTGTGAAGATGAGCTTCTCTCATAGATCCAGTAAGCGAGGATGATGAAGTGATAGTGAGGAATCCCTCTGAGAAGAGTGAAAAAGAGGATTCCTCCAAGGGCCACTATCCTTCTGAGGAGAAGAAATTAACTGTGATGACCAAGTCCAAGAGAAAGAACTTGATCAGGAAGAGCAAAAGGAAAGCAAAGAAGGCTCAAGAAATCAAGGCTACCTTTGATGCTAAGCAGAAACAAGTGTTCATCTCTGCAGGTTTCAAAGCAATAAGGACTGAAGACATCCACCAAAGCCTCTTATCAAAGAGTTCTGGTTCATGTTCAAATCATCTCAGTACAAAGAAGAAGACTGAGCTGCTGTGTACCACTGCTGCACAGCCTGGACCATCAAATTCCAAGAACAGTTCACAGCCCAAGGGAACTGTATCTGAATCTACCAAGATGAAGGTGAGAAAAAGGAATGTGACCAAGGCCAGTCTTGCTCTCAAAAGGAGATTTCTTTGAA
Organism: Flaveria trinervia; assembly: GCA_025506515.1. Taxonomy (NCBI): domain Eukaryota; kingdom Viridiplantae; phylum Streptophyta; class Magnoliopsida; order Asterales; family Asteraceae; genus Flaveria; species Flaveria trinervia. Next base: position 70,599,554 of record CM046449.1, on the reverse strand, counting down.
GAAGAAAATGTGTGTGTTATGTGTGAAAGTACTTCTCATATTGCCAAGGATTGTCCATACAATCCTAGAATACTATCCACATGACCATACAAAGACTTCAAAGAATCTCAAGAAGTCTCAAGCTTCGGAAGGAAAATCTGTTTCCTTCGGAAGCTCCAAATCAAAGAAGAAGGTAAATGGAAAATTACCTTCGGAAGCAAAGTTGGTCTCGGAAGAAAGGAGTTCTTCCGAAGTACTAAAGTCTACTGCAGTGACTGTAGATTCTTCCGAAGTATCAGTCATTAAAACTTGTGAAGCTCCAAAAGCTTCTAAGGTTTTGAAGGTCAAGTCCAAGACTCCAAAGGTGGTGTGGAAGTCTAAGAAAGACCAAATGACTGAGGTTTCTCCATCAACAACAGCCGAAGATCCCCTCTGTACAACCATAGGATCTATTACTGTTGCATTATCTTCTATTACACTTACTGAACCCAAGACAAGTAAGGCTTGGGTTTCCAAATGTAACTAATCATTTTTTTTGTGCAGGACAGCTCAAGACAAACAAGAATGTCTGGATAATTGACAGTGGCTGTTCCAGGCACATGACAGGCGATAGGTCTTTACTTCATAATTTTGAGAGAATTGATGGAGGACCAGTTGCTTTTGGAGGAAATGAAGGTGGTTACATTTATGGAAGGGGAAGGTCACAAATGGTAAGCTCAGCATTGAGAAGGTAAACTTTGTTAAGGAGCTTGGGTACAATCTTCTGAGTGTATCTCAATTTTGTGATCAGAGTCATAACATGCTCTTCACTGAGCATGAGTGCATTGTTCTCAAACCTGGAGTGGTCATTCCTCATGAGCATATTCTGCTCAGAGCCCCCAGGAAAGGGAACATGTACAAGATGGATTGCAAGAAACATCCCTCTGGAGAAGTTTCATGCTTTCTATCTAAAGCAAATAGTGATGAGTCTTTCCTATGGCATAAAAGAATGTGCCATGTAAACTTTAAGAATATGAATAAATTAATCAAACATGATCTGGTAACTGGAATGCCAAAGAAAGAGTTTACAAGTGATGATCATTGTGTTGCATGCCTGAAAGGGAAGCAACACAAGGTATCTCACAAGCCTAAGGAAAGGAACTCCATCACTACTCCCCTACACTTATTACATATGGATCTCTTTGGCCCCACCAGTGTAATGAGTTTAGGAAGGACCTTATACTGTCTAGTGATCACAGATGATTTTACAAGATTCACTTGGGTTTTCTTTCTTAGAACTAAAGATGAGACTCCTGAGATTCTAAAGAATTTCATCTTAAAGATTGAGAATCAATGTGATCACAAGGTCAAAACCATAAGATGTGATCAAGGAACTGAATTCAAAAACCAAATCCTGATACATTGTGATGAAAAGGGTATTACAAGACAATACAGTGCTCCCAGGACTCCTCAGCAAAAACGGAGTTGCTGAGAGGAGAAACAGGACACTTATTGAAGCTGCAAGAACTATGTTGTCTGACTCTAAACTGCCTATCACCTTCTGGGCAGAGGCAGTTAATACTGCCTGCTATGTGCAAAACAGAGTCTTAGTAGTTAAGACACATGGTAAGACTCCTTATGAACTTTGGCACAAGAGGAAACCTTTCATTGGTTTTCTCAGGTCATTTGGATGTCCCTGCACCATCTTGAATACCAAAGATCAAGTTGCCAAGTTTGCTGAGAAATCAGACGATGGACACTTCATTGGATACTCTTCTCAAGCTAAAGCTTATAGAGTATACAATCTCAGAACTAGAATCATTGAGGAGTCAGCCAATGTGACTTTCAATGAGCACACTCCCAGTGTGGCTGGTTCTGGTCCGGATTGGCTATTTGATCTTGATTTAGTTACCAACTGTTTTAATAAATCTTGTGAGCATGTTTCAGGATTGCTGCAGAAAATTTAAATACAGGTGATCCTGATCCAAGATTTGAGCTTGGAAGACCTTCGGCTCCAGTTGGAACTACTTCAGCAAATGAGGTTCTATCAGCACAAACAATGACAAATCCAGCTGATACATCTGGCATGCCTTCAAATTCCAGTTCAGAGGCCTCTCAACCAGATAAAGACATCTCAATTGCAGAGATAACAATGGTGATGGTGACAGTGATCAAGAATCTCTTGATGCTAATAACATACCATAGATGATAACAAATGATGTCACACACTCATTGGATCAAGTTAATCTTGATAAGTGTGATAATGTGGAGGATCAATCTTCAAGACCAGATCTAAATTTCTCAAATTTGGATCTATCTCAGCAACTTGCTGTGATCCCTCAGCTAAGGATCCACAAGTCTCATCCTACTACAAACATCATTGGAGATGTTATCTCAGGGGTAAAGACAAGAGGGCAAACCCATGAAGCAAATGTTTGTCTTCACTCTTGTTTTCTATCCCAGTTAGAGCCAAAGAAAGTTGAGGAGGCTCTAAAGGATGGGAGTTGGGTTGAAGCTATGCAACAAGAGCTGCTTCAATTCAAAAGACAGAAAGTTTGGAACCTTTGTCCTCTTCCTCATGGGAAGACTACCATTGGAACCAAATGGGTTTTAGGAATAAAAAGGATGATAGAGGAATCATCATCAAGAACAAGGCTAGACTAGTTGTTCAAGGATACACACAAGAAGAAGGGATTGACTACACTGATGTCTTGCTCTCTGTAGCTAGACTAGAAGCTGTTAGGATATTCCTGCATTTGCTGCATCCAAGAACTTCAAGGTCTACCAACTTGATGTAAAGTGTGCTTTTTATATGGAGTGATTGATGAGGAGGTTTATGTCAAACAACCACCTGGTTTTGTAGATCCTGATCATCCTGATTATGTCTGCAAGCTTGACAAAGCTCTCTATGGGCTGCATCAGGCACCCAGGAAGTGGTATGAGACACTGTCTGAGTATCTCTGTAAACATGGTTACAGGAGAAGTACTATAGATGGAACTCTCTTCATCAAAGGACAAGGAAACGACATTCTGCTAGTTCAAGTATATGTGGATGACATCATCTTTGGCTCAACCAATTCAAGGCTCTGCAAAGACTTTGAAAAGCTGATGAAAGATAGATTTGAAATGAGTTCAATGGGAGAACTTAATTTCTTTCTGGGAATTCAAGTGAAGCAGGTTGAAGATGGCATTTTCATAAGTCAGTCAAAGTATATTCAAGATATACTCAAGAGGTTCAACATGACTGATTGTAAGACTGCTAAGACACCCATAGCCAGAAACCACTCTCTTGGTCCAGATCTTGAGGGGGGTGTGTAGATGAGCATTATACAGGGCTATGATTGGGTCTCTTATGTATTTACAGCTAGCAGGCCTGATATCATGTTGCTACATGTATTTGTGCAAGATATCAAGCTAATCCTAGATGTCTCACTTCACTGTGAAAAGGATTTTAAGATACCTCAAAGGTGCTCAAACACTTGGTTTATGGTATCCAAAGAATTCTAATTTCAATCTGTATGCCTATACAGACAGTGATTATGGTGGTTGCAACATGACTGCAAAGTCTACATCTGGGGGATGTCAATTTCTTGGTGGAAAGGGTGTCTCATGGCAATGTAAGAAACAAACTGTGTGTGTCTGCAACTGCTGAGGCTGATACATTGCTGCTGCTGCAAGCTGTGCTGCTCAAGTGCTTTGGATTCAAAATCAGATGCTAGAATACGGATTTAACTTCAAAGAGACTCCTATCCACATAGACAACAACAGTGCTATCTCTATCACTGAGAACCCTGTGCAGCACTCAAGGACCAAACACATCAACATCAGGTATCATTTAATAAGATAACTATGAAAAGGGGTTAATTAAACTAGTCAAAGTTCACACAGATGAAAAATATGCTGATCTGTTCACAAAAGCTTTTGATGAACAGAGATTTAAATCTGATAGCTGCTATGGGATGATTAACTTTGAGTAGATTTTTTTTTAAAACTAATTCTAATTATTTCTTCTTAAAATATGTGTGTCCTAAGTTGTCTAGTTCATCACTTTCATAAGCTCATGTTTTCTTTGAATGAAAAACTCTTTTTGAAGACTTTCCTTGGACTCTTGAAAATTTTCTGACACTTCGGAAGATACATTTTACCTTCGGAAGAAAAATATGTCTTCAAAATAAATGACTGTCTAAGAAATTTTACCTTCGGAAGAAGTCAAACTTTATCTTCCGAAGCTAAAATCTCAACTTAGACACTTATTCATTTTTAAGGACTTTTTCCTTCCGAAGCAAAAAATTACTTTCGGAAGCTTTGTTCATTCTTATACAAAGCATCCAAAAGTTTATTTCTCTTCCGAAGCATAAATCTTTAAGACTCTCAGGAAATTCTTCCGAAGTCACTTTAGCTTCGGAAGCTTTTTCAATCAAACTTCCGAAGACAAATTACTTTCGGAAGCTTTTAGAATTCCAAGAAACTACTTTTTGAGCAAAAAGGTAAACTACTTTTTCAGAGGTGGGACCGACATACGGATTTCAAAGTTTATCTCTTTCATTAAACTTTATCTGAAATCCTTCTCTCTCATATAAACCCACGGTTTCCCCCCTCTTCTATCATCTGCTTTTCTTCCATACCTAAAACCCAAAGCTTTCTCTCTGAAATTTCCTTCCCATTCTTTTCATTTCATCTCTGAGCTACCTCACAATGGCTGACCTTACACACAGAAATGATCCTCACTTTGTCATGCAGCTACACAGACAACACAATCAGGTTGCTCTGTTATGCTCTGACAAAGATCCTCATTTCTCAGAGGTTTGCCGTTCTTGTCTTTGTCTCACTACTTCACCTCCCTAACCATTGATCCTCCTCTATATGAGGATCATTTGCTTGAATTCTGGAAGACCTGCCAAGAGGTCATTATGGATGGGAGAAGGCACTGTCTGCCACAGTGCAGGGGAGAACAATTTTCATCACTCCGGCCATCATCAACCGACATCTTCAGCTGGATGATGAAGCAGGTGAAGTGTTCTTTCCAAAAGAAGCGGTTAATCATTCCTTCGAGCAGATGGGCTATGAAGGAGATTTCTCTGTAAAGACCTTCAGGAAAGGGAAGGTCTCATCCAGTGGAAATATCTGCTCCATGTGGTTATCCACAGCTTATCAAACAAGCATGGTGGATGGGACCAGATTCCTGAGGATCTCTCCTTTATAGTTCATGGGATGGTTCAGGGGTCAAGTTCAGGTATTCACAATTTGTTTATACTAATTTACTTGCAAACTTAGACTCCTTAGAATATTACATGTTTCCTAGATATGTTCAACACATTCTTAACTGTGAACTGGGCTCACAGTTGAGGGAAACAGGCAATATTCTTAAACTGGGACAGATGAAGCCCGGCACTTTTAAAATTATGAAGAAGCCAACTGTAGGCTTCTCAGGGGTAGAAACAGCCCTAGTCCCAAAAATGTTAGAGCTCATTGCTCAAGGTGACAACATAGCAGTCCAAGCTAGTGTTAACCCACACCTACTGCTCTCCTACCCTCTTCACAACCTCCAATATTCATCACCTACAAAAGAAAATCCCAACGAACCCCTGCTCAGGCTATTGAGTCTGTGCAGGCCCCCAAATACTCAACCTTACAGGAAGAAGTGGACTCCAGAGCTCCCACTTCTCCTGAGGAGCAAACCACTCCCATTACTTTACTATCAGGGTGAGGTTCCTCAAGCTCAACCTGATGAGCTCATTAGCCACAACTGTAAGCCTTCACTCTGAGTCTCAACACTCAAGTGAACAACCTTCAGGGGACAGCTACCATCCCCAGCCTTTGGATCTAAACCAACCATTCCCAACCTATCCTTTTACACTGATGAAGACTTAGGATTCAGTAAGTACCATGAGTCTCTCTTTCCTCCCCTACTCAAGAGAGATGAGTACCTCTGACTCTCCTCAGTCTATCCCTCATCAGTCACCTATTACTGAGGTGGACACATCTGAACCTGTTCAGGATGTCCATATGGAAGAGGCTCTCACTTTTGAAAGTGATTACATCATTAAGACCTCAACCATGGCAACTCAGCCCATTGGCATCTTAACTGAGGTTGCCAGTGAGCAGAGGAAAACCAGCAGCCAAGAAACTCAAGCTGGTGGTGAGAGAAGGGATTTTGGTCCAATCCTCTCATCCCCCAGTGATTCTTCTGATGAAGATGAGGGGAATTTGAGACTAAAGGTACAACAATTGTCACAAACATGCACCTATCTAGTCTCTAAGGTTATCACTTGGAATCTCAGGTGACTACCCTGCAAAACAGGATCAATGATCAGCAACTCCAGATTTCATATCTGCAGGAAAAACTAGCTGAGAGACCTTTAAAGAGAGCTCAACCAGGAACACAAGAACCTGTGGAAGTGACTGATTTATCCTCCAGCTCACCTATGCAAGTGGGTGATGCTACCAAAAAGGGGGAGAAAGTTATCACACCACAGAACCTGGGAGTTCTTCAAAGAGAATGGACATAGAGGACTCACCATCCTCACTTGCTGTTGTGCATTCTCAGCAACTTCCTCAAGTTCACATTAATGTGGACTCTATAGACTCTCTCATCAGGAGTCTCTTTGAGGAAGGTATACCAAGGGCTGTCTCATCTCCACCACATGGAACTGGCAACTACATTATCAGATGGAGGTATGATGATGACAGAAGAGCCCTCATACTTCACAGAGTTCAAGGTCAACAAGAAGTCTTTCAGTTCCAAAGCCTGAGCTTCTATGAAGGACTGGATTTGGTCAACATGCCACTTGTCAACCCAAGCAAATCTAGACAAGCTGACAGGCTGGCTCAAAGAATCCAAGACAGGATCCTTGCAGAGTTCTCTCTAAGAAGGAGACTTAGGCAATCAGGCAATGTCATCGGTCAACTGGATGCTGAGGTGGACCCTAAGATTAGTTTCATAGGGGAAACCTTGGCTGAAGGCCCAGTGGCAGAACCTGAGACCCCTGTCTCACCATCAACAACTGCTGCAGAGGTCCAAACTCCATCTGAGACACCTGTTGGTGAAGGTGTCTCTCAGCCTCTCTCTGGCCAGAGCATGGAAGCTACACCAAGCAATGAAGGCCAAGCCTCAATCCACCCTGAGTCACAAAGGTCTGTTGGTGACAAAGGGAAAAGGAAAATGACTCCTGAGGAAATTGAGGAGGAAGAGAGAGAGAGGAAAAGGAGGCTAAGGGGAGAAAGTTATTCTGGGTCATCAAAATTATGCAAGCTGCAATCAGGGCTGCCCCCAGACCAAACACTCAAAATGATGAACAAAGAGCAGTCAGGATTAATTATTTACAGACCAGGAACTATGATGTTGATGAAATCATCTCCCTCCCCTTAGAAGAGTTGAATGAACTGGCTGACATGGAAGTGTCAAGAGAGATAAGGAGAAAGAGGATGCAAGGTTACTTCTCCAATTCAAAGAGGAGAGAAGACAGAAAATACTTCACAAGCATACTCCCACTCTCTCTCCAGTTCAAGAAAGTCCTGCACAGGAAGATGTGGCTCCACAAGAACCTCAGGTAGATAAAGAAGAGGATAGAATCAAAATGATAAACTACCTGAGTGCCACAGGCTTCTATCAGGCAAATACACTTCTTCCCTTTCCTATGACTTCATTGAGTTCGAGTACTTAAAGCAACTTGAGCTTGAGTTAGTCAAAGAAAGAAAAACAACCAAAAGGAAGCTAAGGGAAGAAGCTGCAAAGTCAAGAGCCATCATTCAAAAGAATGCAAAGAAGTCTGCTGACAGACAAAGAATGATGAGCTTCTTGAAGTCATATGGATTCTCCGGAAGGAGACTTGGTCCCATGTCTCTATCTACAATGGATGAGCATATAAGGGTAATCAAGCAGAAAGATTAAAAGTGGAACTCATTGATTTGCACTCTCTTCCAATTCAAGTCCCCCTGAAGTGAGGTCAAGTTTGAACAACCAGAGACACCTGAACCAGAACCTCCAGCTAGCCTCAGCAAACTTCATCTTCTGATCCGAGACAGGGTCAAACTCCCTCTCCTTCTGAACCTGTGAGGGAGGTACCCCAACCGAGAAAGACACTGATGATCAACATGGTGCTGCAGACCAGTCTTCTCAGTTAAAGACATTAAAGAGGAAGAAGAAAATGGCCTCTAAACAAAGACTAAAAAGAAGAAGCCAAAGTCATCTACCTCTACACCCCAGGCTGAATCAGATCAACCTGAGGAAGTGCATGATGAGGCAGCCCAATCAACTCCAATGCAAGTGGCTCCTCTAGCAACCGAGACACCCATCTTATCCTGGACTTACTCTACCAATCCAAAAGATGGAATATTATCAGAGATCAGTGGTTTGAAAACGTCTACTCATGGCAGACATAATCAACTTACCTCTGCATGATCTCTTTGAAATGAGAAGATACTATGAGAGTCTTGATGATCCTGACCATCAATGAAGAAAGGGATGGTATTGATTATTCTGAAGACTACAAACATTTAAAGATCTTCTAGTGTTTTGGTAGCATCAGCCTAGGGGGAGTTTGTAAGGATTCCTGAAGTCTGATGCAACCCAAAACTGCCTAAGTGTTTCAGTAACATGCACTAAGTACTGAAGTGAGAATGCTTCAGAAGAATTACACAAAGCATTAGAAAATACTCTAAGTGTAATATCTTCCGAAGCCAAGACCAATATCTTCCGAAGCCTAACATGAAGTCTTCGAAGCTTGAAGAGACAAAGTCTTCCGAAGCTTCAACCTATGAAGACAGATTTCTTCCGAAGACTTTTAGTACACATGCTTTATCTGATGTACTGTTCCATAAAGCACCTTTTCCGCTGCGTCTCTGATAAGTCACCAACTTACAAGAGTGGTGAAAAGGTCCATGCTTTTGGTAACTGTACATTGAGGTCTTGAGTCTTGAAACTTTCCACTTTATGTACTTTATCCTTTTTAAATGTATAAGGATGTGAGCTATGGCATGTCATAGTCACAAGGTCAAAAGGCAGATATGCCTTTTGATCCTACAATTGATTTTGTGAGTGTCTAGTCAATTGTATCCAGCTGGCTTTCATAGTATAGCCGCCTGTAGGTTGTAGTATAAGTATCCAAGTTCTTGTATCTTTAGAAATGCTTTGTAACACTTGTAAAAGAACTTGAGAAGCAATATACTGCTACCTTGAAAACTATACTCTCTTGTTCTGTCTCTTGCTTTACTTGTGTTCTCTGCATCACCTTTGGTTACCTAGTTCACTGTTTGATTAACGTTTAGTTAATCTCCTCATTGTGTTGTTGTGTTGTAATTGTGTTCAAGCCCTTGAACGATCCTGCACTTAACGGTTGTTAAACGAAAATTGGACGGAGATACGTAAAGTGTTAGCATTCATAAACTCAGGTAGGAAAACTGTTAAACGGGGTTGATCCTGTTAACACTTCTAAAACACAGGTATAAAAATTGCAATATACTCTTAAAAGATTAATAAATTGGGTGAATTGACAGTTTTACCACTCACATGAGGAGCACGTGGGGGAGATTTTATGGTTGTTTAACAGAAATTGGACGAAGGTACGTAAAGTGTTAGCATTCGTAAATTTAAGTATGCAAAATGTTAAACTGGGGCTAATCCTGTTAACACCCCCAAAACACAGGCATGAAAATTGCAATTTACTCTTATTTTTATTTTGAACGGTAAATATGTGATTCTGCTTCGAATAATATGCGTTATCTTAATCGGGTTCATTTATTCGTTTTCCAACTAGGATCGCACCCCTTTCATCCCCCCTTCAGGAGGAAACTCATTGCTGAAAATATCATCTGGCTCAACTTTGAGCATTTTGATCAGATTAAGACATAAACACATGACATTCTAATATTTATATATGATAATTATCTCACCTTTAAACAGTTGGTTTAAGTGTCATTGGTTAATAATAGATAGATATTGTTATTCTTTAAATGAAAAAAAGATATTGTTATTTTGTTTTAAACTATTATCAATAATCTTTATTTCAATTGATTAAAGTGAATTACTTATGACATGTAAAAATTAAGATGCCGTGAGTTTAAGTCTCATTCTGAGTAAAATACTTAGAGTTGAGATATAGGGTTTTTTTTATTAATAGGTTTACTTTTGAGAGGGTTGGGGTGTGATTCCGGCTAGTAAACAGATATATGGACCTGATTAAGATAACACATATCATTCGAAACAGAGTCATATTTTTTCCATTTAAAAAAAGATATTGTTATTCTTTTTTAAAACTATAGGTGTTTTAGAAAGAATGAGAAAAAAATAAATAAATAAAAGTGTGTTTCATGCTTTCAATATATAAATACATAGATTAGTCAAAACGTAATTGCTAAGTTAAGTGAAACGTTAATGGGATGAATGTGATGATTAGGGTAGCAATTGTCTCTTATAACATTTTTCTTGTTGAGATGTTTTCATTCATTATTTTAAGGTAACTAGTTATTTTTCTAGTTTTGCGGCAGGAATTTGGGGATTTTCTCTCGAGCCACACCGTTTGATCGTTATCTCCTAAACTCGTCGAAAATCATAAAAGCAAATATGAAAACTAGTTAAAATAATATCAATGTCACAACGATGCTTTCTATTATAATCGGTTCATTTCGTCACGATAATATTACTTAAAAAACAATATAACTTAAGGGTTAAAAACAATGGGTTTATCTAATTATATAAAACCAAGTGTTACATATTATAAAAATAGGATAAAAATGACATTTCACATTCACAGATAAACAAATGCCAAAAGCAAGAAAAAAAGAACCTATGTGGCCAAAAACTAAAACCACAAATATGCAATGTAGAGGCTATATGTAAATTCTTAAAAGTTGATGGTTAATATTAAAACTCAAAACACCTACCGTAGCACATGAATTGGTTTTTATATATTATAATGTTAACTAGTATTTTCTTACATATAATATACACTAATTTTACTAGATTGGTGTATGTCTCGTTATACAAAACAAGCAGTAACATAGGACTTGGTTAAAAGAAAAAGAGAATAACGTATATAAAAACTTTCTCGATTTGACGTACATATTCTTAAAAGAACGTTTGGTTGGAAGAATGGAATGGAATAAAATGAAATTGAGAAACTAGTATAATTTCAAATAAAATTATGTTTGAGTGGTTAATAAAATGTAAAACCAAAGTAATGTTTCATTTTAATTCTCTTGGTTGTGTGATTTCAAATTCCCTCTTTAGATGGAAGGATTTTGAAATCCCACAACCAAAAGAACTGAGGTTAAATATTCCATTGGATTTTACATTTCATTATCCACTCAAACATAATTTTACTTGAAAATTATAATAGTTTCTCAATTCCATTCCATTGCATTATATTATTCCAACCAAACGCTACCTTAGTATTTTCTAACAACTGCTTTCATTTGATGTTTGATATAATTTTTTTGTATTTTTATTATTGTCTTTCAATGACGGACCTGGAAACCTTTTTAAGTGGTCAAATTTCAAAGGTCGTTTGGCTATGGTAATTTAATATGTTTTTCGATCCAGTTCAGGTCGGATCCGGTTATTGCAAAAAAATATCATTAAAACGATTCTCAAACTCTTGTATTTGCACATGTATCGAGATTCATATGTATATAAGTATCCTGATGAAAGTAGTTATATGTGATATTCAAAGCAAATATATTCATAAAGGTGATGACGTATAATATGTTTGAAACAATTATACTCATCGTTAAAAATGTTTCGCAGACCCTTTAATGTCGATGATATTTAACTTGTACGAGAACAATGACAGACGGTAAATATAACATTCAGTCTCTCATATCTTGTAATTAATATTAATTTAGATTGTTTGATAGTCAAAAACATTTATCTCAATATAAAATATCTTTTTTATTTCTTTTTACTAACTATTTGATTATTTGAGGTTGAAAGTACTAAAAATCTATTCGGTTATATACCTAGTTAGTGAGAAAATATGGTCTGTTATACTGTAACTTCATTATATTTCAACCTCCGACATTAAGGCAATGTATATACGACAATCTTGCTCTTTCTTCAGTTTCAAAACTTTAAGAAGGTACAATTGTAAAATTTTATGAAAGGCGTCGGGATTTTAACACATACGTAACACTAGAAAAAAATTAGGATGAACGACTGCCGCTTATGTCACAATGTTGGTGCGTCCCATGTTGTCTTCGTATACTATAGTTGGTCTTTGATTGACTTTTAATGTGTACTCTTCTTAAATATGTCAAATTAAGGTCTTCCATGAGTGAAACGTATGCTGATTGATGTCTTGCTATGTGTGTCTCAAAAGAATTATGTATCAACATGATCAATTAGTTTGAGACTTCACATGTTTCTCGTTAAACAACCTCATGTCTCGAGATCTATAATAAAATCAACTTAGTTCTCGTTAAAAACATTGTTATGCAAACCCAATTTGGATAAAGCCTTGTTACAAAAATTAAAATATTTAAATTTTTAATAATTCAAACTATTGATTATTAATTAGCATTAATCCTAACTAACAATTTGACCAATGTTAATTTCAACCTTCTATTTTGTTACCAATAATAGTCATAGTCCAACTATTCGTTAACTCCGTTACTTTTTTATAAAAATGTCATGTGATATTGCTCGTGAAGTGGCATGTCACATGACGTATTACATAATTAAAATTAAAAATAATGATTATATCACTCAATTTTTGTGTCTGTCTCCAAACTACTCAATCAACGATAAATGCATTACGTTGAATAACTTCAAAAGTTGATATTTTATAAAAAGGAATTAAGTAATATATTTATATATTTAGAGTAAATTACACGGATAGTTAAAAGTTCTTACGTCTATTTTTCGTCTTGGCTTTATTTCTTTTGTTTTACGAGCTTTTCTGGTTTTGATGGTCGTTAGCGACGATAAAACATTGATACTATTATTGACACAGTTTTACGCCTTACTGCGACACGTGAAATTAAATTCTAGTTTTAATGTCTCGTTATAACACATGAAATTAAATAATAGTTTTAAGGGAAACACAATTACCAAAAACGAAGGTTAGTAAAATAACTATGCACTTGGAGACAAAAATATTAATTTTTATTTTCAGATAAGAATAAATTTCATTTGTTTGGAAGAAAAATCAATTCAATTCATCTTGAACCATATAAAATGGAAGTTGAGTGCTGATCAAGAAGGAATTTTTCACCTTCGTTTGCAGTCGAATTGCACCACATCAAACCTGTAATCCGATAACAAATCTACTATCACAACGATGGTTGGTTCTTTTGCACCTCAGCCACCGGAGTTCTCGCTCTCCGGCCCCAAACCTTTCCATCTGATCACCAACGCCGCCGCCCTCCGCCTTGGCCACTTCCTCCGCCGCAGTTTCGCCACCCATCGCCACCACCTGGGGTCCATTATGCAATCACCTTTAAAGGCAATTTGATCTTTTTCTTCTTCTTTCTATTTGATTAATTACAGGGTCGATTTAATTGGTTTCGTGGGTATTTGATGGATTTGTGTGTTTTAGGGTTCGTGATAGATGGATTTGAGTTTTACATCAGTGTTGTGCTAATGCCTAATTGAAGTGTTTTTCTAAAATATGGGTTATTGAAGCATTGATCATGGATGTAGTATGTATGTTTTTCTTTTTTTAATGAAAGATTGTGAGGCTGTTTTTGTTTAGTGGTAATGTGATTTTTAAGGTGCATTCTTGTTAGGAATTGGGGATTTTATATTCAGCTGAATTGATAAGAGTTGTCCTCAGCTTGAAGTTTTGTTCAATGATTGTTTACTTGAAGCTAGAGGTGCCAATTTCGACCCGAATGGATTGATTTGGGTTGGGTTAATCTCATATGGGTCAAATTAAGACGAAAGTAACTAAAACAAACTTGAAAGTAAGCCAAAGTTTATTTTGTAAAGCTCACAACCTTGAAACTATTTTACTCAAAGATTTGGAGTAGTATTATATTCACATAAAACACCTCCATAATTTGTAACTGTATTTGATGAAAATGGACTAAACCTGACCAGTCTGGCTTGTTTTAACCGTAGCCAGTTTTGACCCGTTACATGAAATAGGTGAATCCAAAGCGCTATTTGCACCATGGATGATTTTTTTGTTTGGTAAACTAATGAAGGCGAAGACTTCACCCATAACTATTCTCTCCTGTTCGTGAAAGTTTACCAATATGATGTTTCTTGTCAAATAGATTGCTCATCTAGGTGATGTTCTCCAGTTAAATGTAGTGTCTTATGAAGGATCACACCAATTTAAATGGTTTAACCTTCATCGATGGCCTCATGATGCTTGGGCCACCACTTTCTCTCGATGCTTTTTGTTTTTTGGTGGAGAAGGAAACAAAATCAATTCTGGAGACCAAGAGAAGGCTTACTTAAAGGCTCCCACGACAGGCCCGGTTAATAACAGGAGATTGACGAATATATTACTTGCCATTAATGTGTTGTAAGTACATACCATAACTTACAAATAAAGAACAACACTATTTGTTTAAACTAATTGTGGAATTGGAAAGATGGGTGGGTAGGAAGGTTGGGTAATGGGTTATTTTAGTACGGGTAAAAATGTGCCACAATGGGTATTATGTATAAACATCTCTCTGTCCCTTGTTAACTTTTCATAAATAATAGGCTGGTTGCTTTTGATCACAAAAGATTTGATAATCTAAAGCCCTAAATAAGACACTTTAGGAAGTTGTATGCAACTATGCATTTAAAAAAAAATAGTCTTCAAGGGACTTTGAAGTTGTTTGAGGTGTTCCCTTTCAGCTCTGATTTGATTCATTTGAGATGGAACAAAAACCAAATTGACAATATACACGAGTCAAAAATCCACCTCTAGTCTTGTTGGTGTTTTGGCATTAGAACTTTAATATTTTATTTTTACCCACTTCTACTGGTTCATGTTATGTTATAGTTTTATAATGGTTTCATCTGAATGTTGGAGAGGAATATTTAAATTAGTAGTTTTTTACAGGGTATATGCTGCACAGATAGCATCACGAGGACAGGTGTTAATGTGGGGAGCAAAGGTTAGATCTTTCAAATGATTCATGACCATAGATGGTTTATATATTATGGCATTTTTATAACTAATAGATATATGTTTGTGGTTAGATTAATGGTCTAATTGACAAAGGAGAGCTGTGGAGATTGGTCACCTCTGCTTTTCTACATGCAAATATTGGACACCTTATGGTCAGGTTTGAGTTTTTCCGCATCAAGTATTTTATTTCCAATGGTATGTAAATTTAAACAAACTAAATCAAATTTAACCCTTTTCAGATTAATTGTTATTCTTTAAATGCCATTGGCCCTACCATGGAGCATCTGAGTGGGCCTAGAAGATACCTCGCAATATACATGACCTCCGCAGTCACAAGTAAGAAAATAAACCTGTCATAAGAACTTGTTTTCGCTGTGTCTACTATATGAATCTGTGTTTCCAACCATCATACTTGTTTTTCTTTTATTGTAAAACACCGTTTGTTTTTCATGATAATACTGAAAAAGACTACAGTCTTGTAAAATGAGTGGTTTTTGATAAATTCCGAAAATAAAGATGAAAAAACCCATTGTACATTTTTCACTTAAAATTATTCACTCGTGCAAAATGTTGCGTATATTATTTTAATTTCAGTTTTCATGATGTATATATGTGGTTTTAATATATAGGTTCTACAATGAGTTATTGGTTCAGTAAAGCACCTGCTGTTGGTGCTTCTGGGGCAATTTTCGGATTGGTAAGGTTTTATCTGCTGAATCAACTTGTGTTTTTATTTATATATTATTATCTTCATGAATATATTTTGCAGCATTTTTAATTCATTTTTCCTTAGACTTCGGTGATTAAAAGATCATTTATTGTGTCAGGTTGGATCTTTTGCCATTTTTGTGTTGAGACACAACAAGATGGTTAAAGGTGGCGTTGGAGACTTGAATCACGTTGCACGTGTGATTGCCTTAAACATGGTACAATTTTTTCCTGCTTTCTGCAATTCACAAGTTTATTTATTTGATATGAACTGCTCTTATTGATTTTTATGTGTCCGCTTATGTGATTATCCTCGCACAGGCTATCGGTCTTTTGTCACAAGGTATCGACAACTGGGGACATGTAAGTCTTTGATCTCTTTAGTTTGACTTTCTTGTGGTTTCTTTTTAACAGAGGTTAAAATGGCCTGGCCGGGTAACAAGTTAAAATGGGTGTCTGTTTTTCTTTTTAAGTGTTAAAATAGTGTCAAGTTGGTTGCACATATTTTATTAGTTCAACAATATTTCTATATCTCTATATATAATGGTTAAGAGTTTTATTCATGATAATATTCTTCGAATGACTTTGAACCTGTTCCTTTATAGCCTTTTTATATTTTATTTTACCAACATAATATATATGGTTTTCTTCCTTGATTTCATTAACAAATATGATCAATCATTGATTCAGCTTGGAGGGTTGATAGGTGGAATTGCTACATCATGGCTTATCGGTCCTGCGTGGGAATTGAAATCAACAACTCGTCTTGGAAGAAAAGTACTTGTTGATAAAGCACCTATATTCTCTCTTCCGGGCACAAAACGAGCATCTCAGTAGTTAATCACAAACACTTATGACCATTATTTTATCACATTATTTGCAGGTACAAAACAAACCATGTTCTTTATGTAATTATCCACTCAAACAATAGTAAAGTTCATTTCTATGGATCATGTTGGGAGTTTTACTGATGTAATAAATATTGACTTGATCTTTTATTCTTTATGTATAGTTCATGTAAAGATCCAACTTTTATGTAGTTTTGCCTGGTCTTATTCTGCAATTTGATGATTTTCACTGTGTGGCATTCGTTTATAAGAAGAATTGTCTGAAACCTATCAACCCAATTTTGTAACCCTGTTTCCGTTTATATAGAATGACCAGCCATTTGTTGTCTCTTTTTCAAAATCGTTTGTTTTTATAAAAAATTAAAATGACGAAGAATGTTCATGAAATGATATATACACATAATTTCATATACCAAAAATTTAAACAAAAAAACAGTAAAGCCGTAAAGGTTAAATAGTTTATTCAATATACACGGCTATAGTCTATATCTATACGTCAAAATCAAAGCGAACTAAGCCATATATAACTCAACCCAGCCTACTTGCTCTGTTTGACGGTTCGGTTGGTTTGAATGGTTTATGAACAAACCACCCTATCGGCCAACAAAACAAAGATTATGAATTTACAATGTATGTTTTAACGCATAAACGGATGACTAAAACATGATAAAAGCACAAATCGACACTATTTCCCATATCTTCAAAGTAAAAAGAGGGATTCTGTTGGTATAAGAAAACTCAAATTTATCATAATTGACAAAAAGTAGAGTTAATCCTGATTCTAGATTAGTTTCTTCTTTTGGAAGAAGCGAGTCAAGTACCACAATTGTGCAACAGAAGCAGCAATGCATATGCCTAATGACAATATACTGTACCACGCCACTCTAGAATTGTAGTCTCACTCACTTGTCTTATTTCTGCCTCTCTGCATAACCAAACCACAATCATTATAAGAAAAAAAACAGCCAATTACACTCTCACACACAAACATGTATATGTGAAAAAGAAAGACAAATGTACATATACATTAGGATTGCAAAAAAGTACCTGCTCTTGAGGTAGATAAGATTATCATGAATGGCTTCCACAGCTGCTTCAAGCTTTCTCAACTCAAGCTCAACTCCCTATCAAGCAATTAAAGCTTAATGTTAAGATGTTAGATATGTAGAGTAATGTATGTACTATATAGGATTACACAAAGTATATTATTACAATTACTTGAAAGTGAATTAAGAGGTTTTATGCATTTGAATGCACTATGAATCTTGGATGAAGTTCTAGCACGCGTCATGCTCACCTGCAGCGGTGATTTGGCAACAGCGGCGTGATGTGCTTGAGCAGCGATTATTGCTGCTTAATGAAGAAGAAAGAGGGAGAGAAACAAACGAATGGTAGAAAGAGGGTGATGGTTTAAAGTGGTTATGTGCTAAATTACGCAATATATTAATGTTGTTTACTAAGGATTAATAAGCAGAAATGTTAACTAGGATTAATTTACAAGTATTATGTCAATACCTAGCACAACATACCGCATACTTGAAGGTCTTCTTGCCCCTGCTTTTGAGACCTAAGGGTCTCTAGAACTACAAAGGACTTTTTAGTTTAAACCCACCAATTGACCCGATTCATTTTTTAATACCTTTTCTATCATAACCAATTTGACCCGTTGAAGATAAAGACCTAACCCAAATCAACCAAATGTATGGAAATGGGTTAACAATCTCATCTTGACAAACCATATTGTAAGATACCAAAATTGTAATGTAGCTTAAAGATTTCAATGCGTTACTAAATGGCTTGATCCGATTTTTATGTTGGCTCGACCCATTATGGATACAGTTATGCAACGCCTCCATTGTAACTAAATTGTGGTCAAGCTCAAGCTCCTCCATGATCTCCTTATTGTTTTGCAGGTCATGTCACTACAACACCTGCTTATTTCACCAGCATGTCTATTCAAGAATCACCCTAGATCTGAATTTCTACATAGACATCAGTGCTAGCGCTCACATGACACACCCACATGTGTGCGTGTGCACACATGTGTGTATATATATATGTATGTGTGCGCACTTATTAGTTTTATTAATTTCATTCTTTGTAAAAAAGGGAGTAAAACTGGTAATGCAATAGACTTTTGGAATCAAGAAGGTATATATTATTACCTCAATTTTTTCTTTTCTTGCAACTGACTCCCAATCTTTTGCTGCAATTCCAGTTCTCCAATCAATATTAACACTTAAAGCCCCACCTTGACTTGGGTCATCTGCCCAGAAACACACTAGATACTGCCCGGCCTCAGTTGTAGTGAATGCAAATTGACCGTGAGTTGCGTTTTCCTTATGGTGAAGGATGTTTCCGTAAGGTGATGTGACCTAAAAATATAACACAAATAATTGTTCCCATAATTGATGAGAAATTGAAATATTATTATGGAATCTAATAAAGGCATTGAACATCTTTTGCATGTTGGATAAGTAAATAGGATATGCTTGAAGCAAATGATTCAAAATCAACAAAATGAAGTCTTGGCTGAACCACCCTTGTATTATCAAGTTATTATCATATAGCTCAACCCAATTGTATTAACATGATTCTAAAACTGATAAAGTCTATCCTTTGAATTTACATGCATCGTCACTAAAATCAAGAATAATTCGTTCTATTAGAAAGTATGAACAGTTACATTGCAAACATACATTTGCAAACATTATATGCATCGACGGAACCACAGGTCACAACAGACTTTTCTGCCTCACGAATTTGAACAGTAACTTTGGACACTCGTGTTAAACAAAAATTTGGCAACATGACATGATCATGTGGTTGTAGTAGAGCTCAATTCTCAAACCGAATAAACAATTCTCAAACCACAAAGCATAATTCTATAAACCCTAGCTCCCGTCAACCTTTGTTCATGAACGAAGGAACCCTAATACGTCGAATTTTAATTACGTATAAACTTCTCAACAAATATTAAAATCCTCATACAAACTCACAAATCAGATGAATTCATGCAAATGCATGCGATATAAGACAGGTATATATAATTTTAGGTTACCTTGGTGGTGATGGAGGGGGTGGGGTGGATATGAACATCGGAGATGACGACGTAATCAGCCAAAACGACGACATTGTTGTGGATTTCTTCGGTGACGCATTTTCTTCCGGATTTGGGTAAATTCAACCAAATGCAATCGCCATTTTGCACCAAAATTAACATCAAAAGGATCACCTGCAACACTAGCCTCGCCATTTTCACTCGATCTCTCTCTGTATCAGATCGAACAAGTGTTGGAGGTTTCGATCGTTGGTTTTGTGTCTTGAGATAATACGTGACTCATCCACACCCATTTTTTGCATTAAAATGAGATGATAAAACATTTACTTCATGTAATACCATTATTAAAATCTTTGGGGGTGTTTTGTATAATTGACTCGTTTCTTTTTCTTTATAAATTTCTACGAATAATTGTTTGGTTTTTTAAGGGTGTATGGTTTGCAAATGAATTGGAATTGAAACGGGAATTCGAATCTTGTTAAAATTAATGACGTGTTTAGTTGGTTAATTTTAAGTGGAATACGGATGTTAATTTTTAACATTCTATTGAAATGTCAATCATTCCATAGGTAGGAATGTGAATTCCAATTAATATTAGAAAATTTTCCAATTTCAATTTCATCTGTTTACCAACCAAACAAAATTTTGTATGAAAAATTTTCTAATTTCAATTTTTTAGAATTCTATGAACCAAACAGGATCTTACTTTATTTTTAAGTTAATTACACGAATATTCCTTGGAGTTTACATGTATTGTAATACACCCATAAGTGGGCTTGACTTCAAATGAACTAATAATAAGGAAGAAGTAGTGCAAAAACAAAACTTGCAATGCAAAATATAAGTAAACAATATGATTGGTAATATTCTTATGCTCCATTCTAAACAACAAGCCATTTAAATAGGCAAAAGGGAAACGTGAATGCATTCAAATAACTAGTAGATCATGGGTGTTAACTACCCTACCACCTAATTATAAAATAAATTAAAACATGTGAAAAGACACGTGCAACCTAGCTAGAATGCAGGATACATGGAGCTATTGGGTGGATCATAGGTTTAAGGGCTAGGGTGGATGGTTTGTATCAATATCCGCCCCGTTAAAACGGGTCGTGTCCTCACGACTCACAATTGAAGAATTCACACCGAGCCAAGGGGGGTCGATAGGCGGTTCAAACAACATAAACTGTAGGGTTTTGCAACGGTGACCCGGCTGGAACTTGTCATCACAATGAAAGCAAATTTCGGCAGCTTTTTTGGCTTGCATTTCGGCTTGAGTGAGGCGCTTCAAGGGAGGAGAAACAGGCTGCAACGAAGATGGGGCAGTCACATTTGGTTCCCCTGTAGGAGCTAGGAGCCCGGCATGAAGCTTGTCTTCTATTAAACAAGCCAATCCATAAGTTTGATGTAACGTGTGAGGATGAAGGATGACAAGTTCACTTTAATATCCGACTTAAGACCAGAGATGAAGCAATTCTTGAGAGTCTCAGGTGATAAACCAATAACCCGGTTGGCGAGGCGTTCAAACTCGGTTTGGTACGTGGTAACAGTGGTAGTTTGCTTGAGCTTGAATAGGGTGGCCTGATGGTTTTCATATGTGGACGGACCGAAACGAAGCTCCAAAGCACACTTGAAATTCGGCCATGTCCCTAACATATTGTTATTGGCTAGGTGCTTATACCAACTTAAGGCATCCTTTGTGAAATAGAAGACGACTAGGCTAAAGTGTTAGTTCAGTTTGGAATATCCAATCGAGAGCGTTTGACCCGTCAAAAGGTGGAATGGTGATTTTGGGCAGCTCAGGGCCGGTGTGGCCAGGAGATAATAGGTTTTGAGGCGGTGGTTGTTGAGGTGGCAGGGTGTGGGATGGTTGTTGAGGTGGTGTCTTGGGACCAGAGGAGGTCGAGGAGTCGGAGGAAAGCTGTTCCGAGAAGGTGGGGATGTGGGGTAACAAGGTTGGCAGCGGTATGGGTTTGCGCACCAATTATAGAGTTGAGGGTTTTGGTTGCTTTGAGGAGGGCTGTGAGGTGAGTAGCCTGTTGGCTAGCAGCAGCCGTGGCGGCAGCGATCAATGAGCGAGTTGATCCAAAATAGATGGAGGAAGGTCATTGGTGAGGAGGGATACTTATGTGGAGGCATGGTGGAGGTGAGGATCGAGAATGAAAGCACTAAATGATACACCCGTAAGTGGGCTAGACTCCAGATGAATAATAATAAGGAAGAAATAGTGGAGATACAAAACTTGCAATGCAAAATATAAGTAAACAACATGATTGATAATATTCTTGTGTTCCATTCTAAATAACAAGTCATTTAAATAGGCAAAAGGGAAACATGAATGCATGAAAATAACTAGGGTGTTAACTACCCGACCTAATTATAAAATAAATATTAAAATATGTGAAAAGAAACGTGCAGCCTAGCTAGAATGCAGGAGACATGGAGCTATTGGGTGGATCATGGGTTTAAGGGCTAGGGTGGATGGTTCATATCATATTGTCTGTAGCACTAACAAATATTAAATTTCTCTATTAAGTCCATATAAATTATTAAAATATCCCTAAATTAAAAATAAAAACACCAAAAACCACTAATATTATATGTTAATAAAACTTAACCAACCACGCCCCACATCCTCCATCATCTTCTTCATCTTCATTGTACACCCTTCATCACCACCCCTCCACTGTCATCCTCCAACTCCACCACCAATTAAAAACAAAAGCACTACCACCGGTCACAGTCACCACCTTCACGCACTATCACCACCATAAGTCACAATTGTCACCAAAACCCCACCCAACCCCATTTGAACCTATCTGCATATGTGAAACTCTCCGACGAGTGGCGACCATAATCTACTACCTCCACCACTCGTTGTCGCCCACTAAAATGCTTTCCGGTGACCACCGAATCTACTACCGCCACTATCTCTGTATTTTGCAACATCTTGTCTCTGTTGGCTATAATTTCTAACCTGATTCACAAGCTGGTGAAGTTGAGGGATCTAAGTTGACAAGTTGGTCAAGTTAGATATAATTCTTATTATTTAGTGATTAGTATTGTAATCAAATAGGACTCTAACAAGTTGGTTTAATATTTAAATTTGATATTATCTAGTTTATGGTTTATCTAGTAGGAATAGATAACTATGATTTAAATTCTAATTAGATAAGGTAACTAGATTATATAAACCCAAGTTAGGGTAATTTGTAACCAAGTTTTTGAAGTTATATTTTCTTGGTCAATAAGATTGGAGAGTGTAGATACATGTGTATCTAGTTTAGGAGCTCAAATGTAAAATATCTTTCATGTCTTACATATATGTAACCGAATGGGTATGAATGAAACGTAATGTGTTTATGATGCTTATAATGTTTAATATTTCATTGATTATTGTGTGTTAACACATATTGAACTAACTATATAGGTTTGTGGTTGTTTACATAGTTCTTAGTCAATAATGGTTAAGAAACGTGCTTAAACTTAATCGTGTGAAGTTCTCATGTGAATGGACCATGCTAATGGACCATACGCATGAATACTTCATGCTAATGAACCAGTCACATGACTGAACCAGGAGACTGGATCAGTCGCATGATTATAACATGAGATTGATTCAGTCACACGATTGAATCTTCAGTCGTGCGGATGGATCAACCGCATGCTTCAATCGCACGACTGAACCATGCAAATGGTTCAATCGCACGAATGGAAAACCCTAACCTGTAAATACCACTTAATTCGTGGAAAAATGTAACAATTTGAATCCCTACGCACTAAATCGTACCCCAGCCGTCCAGAGACCCAAGAACACCTGTTCCAAGTTCATAGATCGCAGTAAATCATCTTACTATCGTTCTTAACGTTTAGTTTCATTCTTCGATTGATTATACTTGCGTTCTCACTTATTGGATCACCAATAAAATAGGATTCCGCACTATTTGGTTTGGTACACATGTAAATCAGTTAGTACTCTGTACCGTAAACGGTCCTAACAGAGAGTTATTCCAAAAGTGTGTTTTGATATCATTGTTACTTTAAATTGGTATCAAAGCTTGGTTAATCAACAGCCAAGTTCTAGGTACCCAGAATTGATACCAAGATCTGTAAGAAAGCTGATTGAATAAGCGTCATCGAGAAAATGATCTAGGGCTATTCGTTTTTCCAAGGAGATCTAGGGTCATTTGAAGGCGTCAAAAGATCTACGGGTAAACGATTGTTGTTGAGGAAGATCAAAGAAGCCACCGTTTGCTAGCTTTGAGGCGCCACTAAATGTACGTTCAAAGTCGGTGAAACCATCGGTGCTTGATTGGGATCTAGTTGTCGATCTTGTTTAATAATTCTGGGAACCGAAGAACCGGGGCCATATAATGCTACCAAGAACATCAAGAAAACTTTAGCAAAGATATTTAAACAAGAGACAAGCCATTTAACATAACAATATTCAAGAACACCTTAGATCAAACTTGTTGATAAGATTAGAGACCAGAAGTTACTGTTGTCATAAAAGGATCAAATCTATTAGATCTACATCGCAAAAGCCCACTGATTGATCAAATTTAGTGACAATAAGTTGTTATTGTCGCCAAAGGATCAAGTGAACCGGTTTCTTAAGGTTTTTATAAACATGCGTGGATTAAAGGAGAATGGACAGTTCAAATATGTACGCGGTGACAAGCCACATGTCGATGGCGGGTGTAATGAGTCATCAACAAGTCGGTATGATAGCTCTTTCAAGAATGCTGAGATTCAAAGATGATTCAAGAAATCAAAGTTATAGAGTTGCGAGTATTACTCGGGATAAAAAACCTCGATGGTACGGTGTTGCTTGGAGTAAAAGGCCTACCTAATATGGTTTAGAAATTAGAGGGGTGATTGTTGGCTCTAATTTCTAACCTGATTCATAAGCTGGTGAAGTTGAGGGATCTAAGTTGACAAGTTGGTCAAGTTAGATATAATTCTTATTATTTAGTAATTAGTATTGTAATCAAGTAGAACTCTAACAAGTTGGTTAAATTCTAAAGTTTAGCAATTCTAATTACATTCAAATAGGTTTGGTTTTAACCTATAAATACACAACCAAGGTTTAGGGTTATGTATGAGTTGTAATCAAGTTTTTGAGTTAGTTTTTCTTGGTTATAATAAATTATTGAGAGTTAGCCGGTTTATCTTGTTTTTATATTAATTATGGACTTGAGACTTTGACATCTCCTCCCACCATCAGTGGCGGAGCTTGAACACTCCCATGGGAGGGGGGGGGGGACTTAAGTTTTATATAAAAATTTATACTATCAAACTAAAGTTTAACACTACCGACGAAAAAAAGAGTCAACTATGCTTCGCCATTGCCCACCATTAGCCATCTCTTCTTCAACACCCTACAATTCAAAAATCCAATCGCATCATATTTGTAAAACAGATCTAAACATCGATTGCAACACCCACCATCCTGTTGCCTGTTCAAATCTCTTGCCACCTATGGTGTTCGCATTTATCTCTTCTTCGTCATCATCTAATACTCATTAGAAAACTATGGATTCATTGTTATGAACTTTGGGTTTAATTTGTGGTGGTATGGTGATTGCGTGGCGGAAGACAGTGGTGTGGTGATTGCGTGGCGGAAGACAGTGGTGTGGTGATTGCGTGGCGGAAGACGGTGGTGGTGGCGTTTAGCAGGGAGCGAAATAAGAAAGGAAGTGTGTTGGATCAAGAAGAAGGCTAATGAAACCAAAACTAGATCACTTAAGTTATTTTGGTGCTGCATGCAAAGGCTTCCGAAGCTTGTCATGAAACTTCCGAAGGTTGTAGAGTTCTTCCGAAGACAAAGGGAAAGTTCAACTTCCGAAGACAGAATTCTACTTTCGAAGACAAATGCATACTTCTGAAGTTCAAGACTTAGAAGAATAAAGTAAAGACCACTTTCGAAGTATGATGAAAAGAGGAACTCTCCAAGCCTTGGAAGAAGCAACCTCTTCCGAAGTATAAAGTGGCTTCGGAAGTACTTACTCTTCCAAAGCCATTTAACCTTTGGAAGACACTGCTATAAACCAGTGGACACAAGTATGGTCTCTGACACTTCGCTGCAGACTTCTGATACAACATGACTTCTTCCTAAAGAATCATGTTGTTGACCATACTTTATTCCACTGTTGCACCTTTTCATGATAGTACAGTTGCCATCTTTAGTTGGTGACAAAAGGTAAGTCAGGGACATGTCCTGACTACCAAATCTCAGATAAGACTTTATCTGAGATACCTTAACTATAGTCTTGTAGTATAGGCTTTAGCTAAAGGATCCCAGCTGGTATCAAAGTATATCCGGCTGTAGATAGTATTATATATAGGTTCTCCTTGTAACTTATAGAGGTAAGATTATCATCTGCTTGTAAGAGTCTTTGTATCTTGAGTTGAGAATCAATATATAAAAGTATCTTGAAAAATTATCTTTCTGTGTTCTTAGTTACTTTTCATATTGTGATCAACTCTTATTGATTCTTACCCGAGTGTGATTCCAGGTGAGTTTGAGAGAAAACCTTTGTGTTTAAGTGACAAACACCGATCCTGCAAGTGGGGTTGTAATAATTGTTTAGTTTTTATTTGTTGTTATATTACTTTTTAATTATAAATATTATGGGTTCCACATTAATATTGTATTTTGAGTTACTTAAAGCATATTCAACAGGGCGTTTTTAGCCCTAAAAACGTTACATCATCCGTTTTTTAGACCAAAAACCATTGTGTGGTTTGTTTTTAAAGGTGGAAGTTCATGGAGATGAACACCAAAAAACATTTGATATTTTCAGAAGTGGGGTCAGGGTTGGGTTTTAATATAAAAGAAAGAAAAAATATATTTATATTAATAAAATATTTAATTTTTCAATATTAATTTAAGTGTTGGATGTTTCAAGTCAACTTCATACGCCTGAATATTGCCCACGTGTCTGAACAGTACGTCGGAACAGTGCTCATGCGTTTAGAACAGTGCTCATGCGCCTAAACAGTGCTCATGTGCCTGAATAATGCTCATGTGTCTAAACAGTGCGCCTGAATAGTAAATTTAAGTTTTAAAATTTACTTTTTAAAATTTTTACAGTAAATTATTATTTATTAAATTTAAAGTTTAAATTTCAAATTTTAAAATTTTAAAATTTTCCTCTAAAAATATTTAACTTTTATATTTTAAAATTTTAAAAGTTTAAAATTTTCATCCAACAAAAAAGACAGATAAATATTTTATATTAATATGTAAGATTGATATTAAAAAATGTAAACAGTGATAATGATGTGACAATGGTTTTAAGTGTTTTTAAGTTTTACTATTGGAGAAGTTTTTTGGGTTTTTAAAGAATTAGCGGTATTCTGATACGGCCGTTGACTAGATATGTTTTTGGATGTTTTTTGATTTCATTATTGGTGATGCTCTTATTTTAAAAATAAGATTATTTTGATCTTTTAAGTTAACTTATTTACAAAGTTTAGGCTCACATCTGTAATTTATTAAAAATAGAGACTAAAGTTGTAATACGTGCATACCTTAGAGTCTGTTCGTGTAATTTACTATTATTTTTATGAATTTGAAGCTTATTACGTTCGGGGTTGCTTATTTTAGTTGAAAAAAACTTTTGACAAAAATAACTTATTAATTAATGATTTTTCAAAAGCAATTTCCATAAAAGTATTTGTATTAGCTTATAAACCATAAAGTCAATAAATTAACTTTTTTCTAAAAATAAAAAGTGTTTTGGTATTGCTTATTTATGTAAAAATAATTAGAGGGTAGCTGTAGATGGTGCAAGAAAATTGGATGGGTGGGTTTTTATGGGTGTATAATAGGAAATTGTGGACTAAAATGTGTTAACTTATTAACTTCTCAAAAGTTAACAGGTCAAAAGTAGTTTGAAAATAAACAATCACAAACACCCACTAAACTTATTTCATGTGAGTCCCTTGCAAGTCTACCAACAAATACGATACCAGCTAGGGTCTAGTTAGAAAATATATTTGTCGGCCTGTCGGAAGAACATCAGACCTTATTGAACAATGTATTTGAGATAATTTCGTTCTTTTTTTAGTTTCAAGAATTTAAAAAAGGGACGATTGCAAAATTTTATGGGGAACGATCGAGATTTTCACGTATATATAATACTGTAAAAAAATATTTAGGGTGGTGGCCGAACCCCTTCCCTAAAGCCTAGGTATGCTACTGATTCTTCATAGATTGGGTTGTTTCCTTAGTGTCACCTTAGTGTCGCCTCTAGTGTTTGCATACATGGAGACCCGCTTTCGAATCCCCACCAACATCGGGTTTCACCCTTTTGCAGGTCCCTTGGTTTTCCAATATGTTTTTTTTGTTTCCACCATATTTTACAAGATTAGACATCCATTTACGTTGACAAAACATTTATCTCGTCTAATATGATAATTTATATATTTAAGAATATACGGTTTTAGGAAATGGGGATGTTAGAAAATTTGATTTGAGCTAGGCTTTATCTTGAGTTTTTTAGTTAATAAATATGTGGTAGAATATAAGAATTGACTAGGGATTTGGAGTTTTAGTTCTAGTGTTCTACAATCTATACAACCAACATATATATTTATTTAAATTTTATATAACTTATTGATTACCTTTATAACTTATAAAAAGAGTTTATAATATTTTAAAAAAAATGACTACTAGGCAATGGGGTCACATATTTTCTTATATAAAAACAAACCGTATCAATCATAAAACGAGACATTCGTAATTCGCGTATTATACATTTTATTTTAAACCGAAAAAAATGGTATCGGATTGACGCCCTCCACCTCAAGATGTTCCCGCCCCTGTTTTTTTTCTTCTCTTTTAAAATAAACACATAATCTTAATGAAGATTATATCTACATAAGATGCAAACAGAAACAAAAACTAGTTTTAAATGGTAGTGGCAAAACATGGGTCTAATATTGTCAATCTATCCGTTTGAGGTATTACTTTCGGCATGTTCTTTGGAATTCTCTACACATTCATTATTCACACTACAAATCTTTTAATAATCCTCCTCATGAATATAATAAATTATCTTTACATGTAGATTGTTATCAAAGTAAACTTATTTTTTCTACTTAAATGCGCCCCTCTACGAGTTTATATAAACGGACGTGTACTAGGGACAATAACCCTTTCTGATACCTGGTTTTAACGATTCATACTAATTTTTAACGTTTTAGACCTGATTCATTCATAAGTCAGAAACATCATCGAGAAACTCCATAACCTTAAAAAAAATCCTATCAAATCAACTTTGAACCTGATATTAAAAAAAAAACCTCAAACTCAAACTACCACCTCGTACCATTAGACCGGTAGACAATTGACTTGTAAACTTAAGGAATAGCCAAAAGAAATCTATACTTTACATTTATACTAATAAAAATAAAATCATTTTTAATAAATTTTAACTTCTCACAACCATGTTGCTACATTTCACCACCATTATAGTAAGTCATTCTTTTGATGTTAAATGCTAATGATATTGTATATTATTTCCAAATGATTAAACAACTTCTTTAATAAGCATAAAACATGTTTCTACTTATTCAAAACTAGTATTAACCTCCGGGGACGTAAAAATATATTACTTTTTATGTTAAATGCCAGATAGCATCAACTTCACACCGTTATCGGTGACTACCAACACTGAAAAAATATATTAAAAAAGAAATAAAAAATAGAAAACTGAACGACAAATAAACATAAAAACATTGAACCCCACACATATAACTTAAAATATTAAAGACGATAACTAAGTCAATCTAAGATCCACGCGTTATGCCGCATCCGTTAAATGGGGAAAAATAGACGTAAGGCATGTTAACTTGTAAAATCTAAACCGAAACGTTAAACAAAAAGTCTGTTAAAGATAAAAAATACAGGAAATCAAAGTTGAAAATGAAAAAAATTATAAAAAATATAAAAGTATTACAGTTAAAACTTAAAAGAAAGAGAAACTAAAGATCAAGAAAAAAAAATAAATACAACTTTTAAAACTTATATACAGCCTATAATATATAAATACGTTAATAATTAGTATTATATGGTAATATAATTAAAAAGCATTATGAAGACGTGATCATATCTATCTCAAAAGATTCCTTTATAATTTATAAATACTACTTAGTAACTTCAAATATATTATAAATTCGTATAATACTAAGCGTCTAAACTTAAAAAAGAAGATAATAAAGTATGATAGAAAGAATTGATTTCGAGATGCCCACACTTCATCACCATACACTCTCACCCACAGTCGTCCCACACCCACTCACAAAGTCACAAGGAGAAATAACCACAGTTTGATCCTCAGATCCACCATGGAAGCTTTGATCTCTCAGTTCACCATCCTCTCCGATGAAGCTCTCACCGACAAGACCTTCGATCCCTCAACAATCGAAGACCTAATGCGCCTCTTCGACCTCGAATCCTACAAATCATGGGCGGCGATGGAGCTCCACCTCGGCAACGAGCTCACAGAAGCCGAAGATTCAATGAATCAAGCTGAAAACGAGCTCAATTCCGCCATGGATGAGGCGATGGAGGAGTTCCGAAGGTTCGAAGATGAAATGGAGCGTGAATCGAACAAGGAGCTTCAAACACTGGTGTCGATCGGAGAAAGCGCGAGGAGGTTGGGGAAGACGATGGAGAAAGCGGCGAGTGTGGCTTCGAGTAGGTACGTTGAGGCGGCGTTGAGCGCTGCTACGGCGTCGATGAGATCGGCGATGAGGACGGTGGCGTCGAAGGGGAAGAAGGTGCATCCGTCGTAAGTGGATCTGATGAATCCTTGATGATGGTGATTCGTGACGATTGTAAGTGAATTACTGGTTCGATTATCTGTGATTTATCTTCTTGTTGGTGCATTCAATTGCTGGTACGATAATGGTGGGTCGTTTAATCAATAAGAAAAGTGTTATGATAATGTAAATTGTTAAAGTGCTTTCGTGAATCCTTGATGCTGATTAAATCTTTCTTATAAGTGTTAACAAACGAATAATTATGTAATTTAGGTCGTATTTGGAGGAAAAAATAATAAAAGTTAAGATTATTATCGGTTAAACAAACTAATAGAACAGATTATTACAAACTAATAATTAGGTGATAGTTTGATTATTAAAATATAATTTAACTAAAAAAAGATGTAAAAAATGAGAGGTTAAATGTACAAATCTATTTTGTTTTCAATGTATTTCGAACTCAAAATTTTAAATTGGTAGAATTAATTTTGCATTTTTAGTGTCAAAATATAAATATTATAAATGGGACACTAGTAAAAACTAGAAGGTTGCCCCGCGTAATGCAACTATTCAACTTTTTACATTCGACACGTGTTTTTATTATTTTGTTATTCATATAGTATTTTTATAAAAATCTATTAAACTAAAATTTAAAACACCATGCAATTGAGTGTTACATGACTACTTGTACTTTTACATATACAAATCGATTTATCAAAAAGTTTACACAAAAACATTTTGAAAAAACGCAAATTACAATTTTAATCTCAAAAAGGTTTTAAACGTGATAAATTAAAAGATATAAATGATTACTCTATTTATAGATTGTTTTGAAAACTTTTCAAAGCTTGAGATTATATGTTGATAATACCAAGCTAATTTTTTTGTAAATGTTGAATCTAAAAAGATAATTCACGTTTGAAATAAAAAGGTTTAAAGTTGTATTTTTATAATTCATGTTTGAAAAGCACATACCTAATGAAAGTTTCTATGATGATGCAATTTTAAAATATCAAATAGTGCATTACGATTAAAGATATCAAATACTGCACAACCTGCACTATGATTGAAGGGTTGAATAATTGATTACTAAATTCATAAAATAATACAAATTTCAAATTTCAAATATTGCAAGTAATTTAATTTTTTACGTAAGTTTTAGTAAGTATATATTTATTATATAACTAATTATAAAAGGATAATATGTACATAATAATAATATAATTATTAGTTTACTCTAAAAGTAATTATACCTTATGCAATGAATAAGATGACTACCACTCTCAAATGTTTTATATATAATATAAGCTAGGTTAGTATCCCGTGTATTACACGAGTTGTATAAATAAAATAATAATAATTAGTAATAAAAATTTATGAATTCTAAAACCATGTTTAAAAATAAAATATGACTATAATTTCATATGAATAACTATTTCAAGTAAATAAACAATTTATAGGTTATAAATAGATAGATATATAGATAAATAGTTAGTTTAGACACCCATTTATTAAACATATTATAATTAATAATAAACACGAAAAGTTAAAGTACGATATTTTAATATAAGATATGTATAAAATTATATATACGTACTTGTTCAATAGATAAAATAATTATACTATTTTTAACTCTCTTATCTAAATAATTTTATTATTAAATAATTATTTTAAGATTTTCTTATAAAAATTTATAGTTTATAAAACTCTTGTTTATTAAAAACTCAAGTTTCAAATTATTCTGGTTGTTTTAATAAAACAACTTTTAGAAAATTCCATATTTTTTTCTAATTATTTTAAAAAAGGACTGATTTTAAATATTTTTTTCAAAAGGTTCAATGTTTTAGAAAAGATATGAATTTTAGTTTTTTAGTAAAATTTATTTTTGAAAACATAGTTTGAATTAAAAAAAGAGTAAATTGCAATTTTCATATCTGTGTTTTGGGGGTGTTAACAAGATCAGCCCCAGCTTAACAGTTTGCGTACCTGAATTTACGAGTGCTAACACTTTACGTACCTCCGTCCAATTTCCGTTAAACAACCGTTAAATTTCCCCCACGTGCTCCTCACGTGAGGGGCAAAACTGTCCATTCACCCAATTTATTAATTATTTTAAGAGTAAATTACAATTTTCATACATGTGTTTTAAGGGTGTTTACAGGATTAGCTTCAGCTTAACAGTTTGCATACCTGAGTTTACAAATGCTAACGTTTTACGTACCTCCGTCTAATTTTTGTTAAACAACCATTAAATCTTCCCTATGTGTTCCTCATGTGAGGGGCAAAACTGTCAATTCACCGTGAGCAGCCTCTACAACAACCTCTCTCTCCAAACCTTACCTTCCATCCCCTCCCTCCAAAACCTCTCGTTGAAGACTCTCAAACTCATCGTCTCCCACCGCTTCCTCACCGCCCTCAAACTCTACCCCGCCGCCCACATCAGCCACCTTTCCGTCAACAACCATCGCCTCTACGCCACCTCGGGTGATCGCATCCACATATTCGACACGACGTCGTTCTCCCTCATCGACACTTTCACTGTCTACGATTCCTCATCAGGTTCAGTCAAATCCCTCACGTTGTATAACAGAAAAGTGTTCGCATCTCATCTAGATAGTAATATTAGAATCTGTAAACTAACGGAACACAAATGGCATAAACACGCCGGAACCCTACCGACGGTGAAATATTAATGAATTGGGTGAATTGATAGTTTTGCCCCTCGTGTGAGGAGCACGTGGGGGGAGATTTAACGGTTTTTTAATGAAAAATTGGACGGAGGTACGTAAAGTGTTAGCATTCGTAAACTCAGGTATGCAAACTATTAAGCTGGGGCTGATCCTGTTAACAACCCCTAAAACACAGGTATGAAAATTGCAATTTACTCTTAAAATATTAATAATTAGGTGAATTGACAGTTTTGCCCCTCACGTGGGGAGCACGTGGGGGAGATTTAACGATTGTTTAACGGAATTGGTCGGAGGTATGTAAAGTGTTAGCATTTGTAAACTCAGGTATGCAAACTGTTAAGCTGGGGCTGATCCTGTTAACACCCCAAAACACACGTATGAAAATTGCAATTTACTCTAAAAAATTATAGATGATAGAGAAAAATGTACCGATTGACTAAATTAATTTTTATGAAAAAAGATAAATTGTTTAAGTGTTTAAATTACTTTAATACCATTTTAAAGTAAAAATAAAATGAGGATGTTTAAAAGAATGACAAGTGTCAAAAAGATGGTTTAAGAAGATGACAAGTGACAAAAGAAACCTTTTTTTCTTAATATCTATAAATTAATATCTATAAATATAACTTTTCTAGAATGTTAAAATTATTATCAATCAAAATTATACAAAACCAAACCAAAATTTTATCAAACACAACCAATACCAATCGAGGTAAAAAAGAAATCAAACATAACAAAAAACAAACCTATATTCGCTTAATATTCATACTAAAGTAACTGTTTGTCTACTCTACAACATCAAACTATATAAAATTCTACATAATATATCTATTTTTGCCCAAATACCTTTTCTAATAACCGTGGCATGATGCTTGCGACTAACTATCGATCTCGATCCTATTGTGTGACATAAGATTCATTTGAGTTTCAAATCTAAAAAGACAAAAAATAAATATATTTAGCGAGATATGAATCATGTTAGATTAGTATTTCTATGTATTTTACATTATCATTCTAGATGGTTTATGTTGTAATATCATGCTCTATATATATAGAGTCTATTATGTCAATAATCAATTCACTCCACACGGTTTGTCTTGGTATAAGATCCAAGAAAACCGAACTCTTCAAACCCTAATTCTACCATCACATTTTGTCGTGAAGAGAAATTCCGGCCACATCAAATCACTCACCAAGAACCTTCACAAACCTTTACTGTCCTTCTTCTAATCACCGAACATTATGGCACCATTGTTCCTCTCACTTCAACTGAGAAAACAACCCTTAATTCTCATAAATTTGCCTTCACCCCCTCTCCCACAAACTACGGTTATTGGAAGGCTATGATAGAACCATTCTTAATCTCCAACAATATGTTTGGTTACGTGGATGGAACTATACCATGTCCTCCTAAAACCGTAACCTCTAGTACAACAACGAGTGACAACCTTAGCTATCCACATTGGATAGCAAATGATGCACATGTTCGCATGCTTATTACTTCTACTATCTCTAAGGCTGCTTTCCAACATGTTTAAGGTGATACATTCAAAGATTTCTTGCTCTCACTACAACAGGCTTATGCCCCAAACACATCATATCATGAGTACACCTTTAAGACTCAACTTCTTCGAATCATGATGAAAGGTGATGAAACCCCAACAACTTATCTTACTCGAGCAAAAAATATGCCACTACTCTTGCAAACATCGGCGAACCAATGAAGGATAAGGACCTTGTGATGCTTGTCATCTCGGGTCTCAAAGAGGAATACAATGGTCTGAAATCCAATCTGCTAGCACATCACCCACCCATCACCTTCAACGAATTACATGGTTTGCTTTATGATCATGATTACATGATCAATACAAATAGCTCGAGTTCAATCCATGCTACCCCTAACCCGCAAGCCTTTACTGCCATAACTGCTGTCACTCCCTCACCTACAAGCCTTCAATCCATTCAATCATAACTAAGGACTTGCAACTGTTAGTTGGTCAACTCGGGTACTAGCTTCAACCTGTTGTTCCTCACCCACAAGCTAACTACTCCTCTCGTTCTTTTAACAACAACCGAGGTAATCGCGTGGACAATTACAAGGCTCCTCTCCTGGCAATTTCTTCTCCAACCGATCTTAGGACAATCGTGACAATAGCTCTAGTAGAATGTTTTCTTGGGCATCAACTCATAACATGGTTCATGGTCATTGCAATCTATGTGGTATTGGCCATTTGCCATCTCAATGCCCCAATCAGAACTCTTTCTCTCGACAACCCACACAAGCCAATTTCACAACCTTTTCGAATGTCAGATCAACATCAGAATCCACTTGGTTCCCAGA
Organism: Flaveria trinervia; assembly: GCA_025506515.1. NCBI lineage: Eukaryota > Viridiplantae > Streptophyta > Magnoliopsida > Asterales > Asteraceae > Flaveria > Flaveria trinervia. The sequence continues at coordinate 70,564,107 of CM046449.1, read as the reverse complement.
CACGGGAGCTAACAGCCATGCAACTCCTGATTTATCAAGCCTTGACAAATTTGAAGTTTATCATGGTAATGACTCACTCCATGTTGGTAATGGTAATCCTCTTCCCATTTTTCATATTGGTTCGTCCAAGTTTGTCTCACCCACCAAAACCTAATCATCAAATATCCTTCACGTTCCAAGCATTAAAAAGAACCTCTTATCCAGTTCAATAATTTTGCCTTGAAAACAATGTTTGCTTTGAATTTAACTCTTTTTTTGTTGCGAAGGACGAGTCTACACACACCACTCTTCTCATGGGTTCAAGTGAGGATGGTCTCTACTCTCTTAGACTCCCTTGGCTTTAGTCTCTTCCAAAGCTCGCCTTCACCACCACCAAAGCATCATCCACAGTCTGGTATTAACGGCCTGGCCATCCACATCAATGAGTTTTTCATAATATTGTCTCTAGTTTTTCATTACATGTTTCTACAAAAATAAGTTCCTCTTTATGTACTTCATGCCAATTAGGCAAATCTTCTAAACTTTAATTGTCATCTTCAAATTTTAGAAGCAATAACATTTTAGATTTGATATATTGTAATGTTTGGGGGCCTTCGCCCACTTTATCTATTGATGGACATCGGTTCTTTATGTTATGTGTAGATCATCATTCTCGTTTCATGTGGTTCTTCCCTTTAGCACATAAATCGGATGTTTACTCCACCTTTCAAAACTTTGTAAAAATGGTTGAAAGACAATTTAACACCAAACTAAAAAGCATCCAAACCGATTGGAGAGGGGAATTTCTTCACCTCTCATCTTTCTTCACCTCTCTTGGCATTATCTATCGACGTTCTTGTCCTTACACTAGTGCACAGAATGGTTTTGTCGAATGTCGTCACCGTCACGTTGTTGAAACGGGTCTTGCTCTACTTTCCCATGCAGGATCGGTTAAGGTCACTTAACACTTTGGTTTTTCTCTCAAACTCGCTTAGAACAACACTCAGATGAAGTTAAGAGTCAGTAAGAGTTGATCACAATATACTAAGTAGTAAAGAACACAGAAAATAATTTTCAAGGTACTTGCATATATTGCTTCTCAACTCAAGTATTACAAAACTCTTACAAGCTTATCTATTGAGTTACAATGGGAAACTATATATAATACTACCTACAGCCGGATATACTTTGATACCAGCTGGGATCCTATAACTAAACCTATACTACAAGACTATAGTTTAAGGTATCTCCGATAAAGTCTTATCAGAGATATGGTAGTCAGGACATGTCCCTGACTTACCTTTTGTCACCAACTAAAGTTGGTAATCTGTACTAACATAAAAGGTAAACTGTGGAATAAAGTATGGTCAACTGCATGACTCTTTGAGAAAACGCCATGTAGTCTCAAAGGTCTGCAGCGGAGTGATACATATCATACTTATATCCACTGGTTTATAGCAGTGTCTTCCGAAGGTTAAGTGGTTTTGGAAGAACAAGTACTTCCGAAGCCACTTATACTTCGGAAGAGGCTGCTTCTTCTGAGGCTTCCGAACTTCTTCTTTTCTTCATACTTCGGAAGTAGTCTTATGAATATTCTTCCAAGACTTGATCTTCGGAAGAATGCTCTTGACTTCAGAAGTAGAGTTCTGTCTTCGGCAGTTGATCTTCCATTTTGTCTTCGGAAGAACTCTTCAACCTTCGGAAGTTTCATGTTAAGCTTTGGAAGCCTTTGTACGCAGCACCAAAATATCTAAGTGATTTGGTTTTGGTTGCACCAGCCTTCTTCATGATCCAACAAACTCCCCTAGGCTGATGCTACCAAAACTTCACTTGTTTCTGCTTCTCAAAACTTTCAACACCAAGGAAAGTAGATATTTATCTGTTTCCTTGTTCTTCCCTAATGTGGTGCTGAGAAGTTTATACAAATCTTGGTAGACAGGATGTCCAGTCTGTCACCTTGGATTATATGTACCCTCTGTTGTTGCCCTCTGAAAAGAGTTAGTTGATGGGAACTGTAATCATATTCCCATCTAACTATAGGTTCCAATTCTGGACCCTCTACCATCTGTAGAAAGGCAGAGCCTTTGGTAGGAAGTCTTTCCTTGTCTTCCTGTCTTTTCAACTTCAACTCTTCTTTAATATTGGCTTTTGCGGTTAGCTCGGCTAGATGAAGACTGCTGAGATGATTTCTGATGAGTGTAGCAGTTTTAGAGTTGGAGGGGTTGGAGAATGACTTCTCTGCTAACTCAGCAATATCAAATCTGCTGGAGTGTAGCAGAGAGGTTGCATTAAGTTTGTTGACTTCGCCATTCTCCCTTTCCACAACAAAGTTGTTAGAAGTTTCATCGAATCTCCACTGGACTATTCTTTTCCTAGGAGCAAAAGACTGACTGGGAATCTTGTCCTCTTTCTTAGTGTCCAGCAGAGTCACCAGTTTTCTTCTAAGTTTCTTCTCTTCATCATTTAATGAATCTGAGTTAAGGCCTAGAAGTCTTGCAGCCTGGTCCAAAGTTCTTCTAGGCAAATCAAAGAATTGATCTCTAGTGAGTTAACATGAAGATCCATCAACATAGGTGATATTGACAGAGCCTTCCTCACAAGAGACTTCGCTCTAGGTAGTGCAGTTGGTGAGCTTCATCTTGATTGCCTTGAACTCCTCAAGAGTGAGATGTTGAGAAGGCTGAGAGGATGGTTTGGATGGTTGTTGGGTAGGTTGCGGTTCAGAGGTTCTGGTGAGAGATTTTGGTTGTAGGATGGGAAGTTTAGGTGGTTAAGGTGGATGGTGGTAAGGATGTAGGTTCAGGGGTGAAGGGCTCGGTTTTGATGGTGAAAGGTGAGGATGAGGGTTCAGGTTGTGGTTGGGTGGAAGCAGTGAAGGTCATCCCCTTTACCCTTCTGTACATCTCTTTCCTTTTTCCCAAACGGATGTCAGCCTTGATCTCACTGACAATCCGTTGGAGTGTCCGTTCAGACATGGGACCTACCTGCCTCCCAGAGAAGCCATGAGCCCGGAGATAGTCTTTCATCCAGGCCTTGTCACTAAGCTTTCTGGTTGCAGTGACCCTTGCTTCTTCTTCCTTTCCTTCAACTTCTCTCTTGCAGCCTTTCTTCTTTCTTTCTCCATTTGATCCTGCTCTTTGTTATAGAGCCAGAGGATCGTTTCATCATTGTGTGGGAAAGTTCTTGAAGGTTGAAGCCTTTGGAGAGTAGAAACTCTATCCTGTCTCTCTTTAGCTATAAGTTAGCTTCCTTCTGTTCTTCTTTCTCTTTCTCTAAGGCCAACCTAGCTGCTTCTTGTTGTTCTTCATATTTCAGCCTGGTTGCTTTCTCCAGATTCACCAACTTCTCTAGTGGTAGCAGGAGTGTTTCTTCATTGTTAGCTCCCATTGGCAGCTAGCAACTTCCCAGTTGGAAGTCTTCCTTTCTTCTTTAACTTTTCAATCTTCTCCTCTTTCTGAAGCTCTTCCGTAGTCATTTTCCGTTTCCTTTGTTATCTTTTGAAGATCCTGACTGTGGTGGTTCTTGGAGAGAGGGTTCTGATTGTGAGAGAGGCAGAGATGGTGTCTGGGATGGAGGTAGATCTAGAAAGTCCTCACTGTTCACCTCAGATGCCATTTATAAGATTGCATTTGTGATGATCAGTTCCTCGGACATTTTGAACAGTCCTTCCGCAGCTTCCATTTCAGCTTCGAAAGATTCGGCTTGTTCTTCCAAGGCTTTAACTTCTGCTTCGGAAGTTTGAGGAGATGCAAATTCTGTCCCAACTGTTTCAGTTGCTGGGCCATCAGTCCCCATTTCACCTTCGAACTGAATCTTAGGTTCCATGTGGACCTTAGGTTGACCAACTTCTTCCACAGTGGTAGAAGGTGCAGTAAGCCTCTGAAGCTCTTCAGCTCCGGAGTACATCATTGCAGCATCTGAGCTTAGCTGATCAGTAGAGGATCTCATCAGAAACTTGGTGAAGAGTCTGTAGAGATCTTTGAGCATCTTTGGGTTGATTTGAAGTACAACTTGGAATGGCTCAAATAGAGTGATAGCAGGAGTAGAAGATGTTGAAGCTGAAGTGAGAGTCTGTGGGTCCTCAAGTGTTTGTCTCTGAACATTCTCTCTTTTTTTTGGTAGCATCATCTTGAGAGGAAGATGAGCTGGAGAAAGAGTCCATTGAGATCTGAACAGATACATGCCTAACAGATCTCTCAGTCTTTTCTCAGCTAGTTTGGCTTTGAGATTGTCAATCTCAAGTTGCTGAGTAGCAGACCTTTCTTCTAAAGTCCTAACCAAGGATTCAAGGTTTGAGACTTCAGATAGAAGGTCTTTTATGAGGAGTTGCATATTTCCCTCATCTTCTTTTGAAGAATCACGGGGAGATAAGGTAACATACCTAGTATGTTCAGCCTCACCACCAGATGTGGTTTCTTGGCACCCTAGTTTCCCTTGTTTAATGATGTCTCTTTCGGAGTCATAAAAAGGCATGGTTGCCACAGATTCAGTCTCAGATATGTTACCACTATCCATTGGGTCCATTGAGGCACCCTTTATAGTGGCAGCTGAATTTGTATGAGTCCCCTTCACATCAGTGAGACTCACCTCAGTCGGGGGTTGTTGATGGGGGCTAGAGATAAGGGATCCCTCTAGGCTCTGCTGATCTTGGAATGGGTGGTGTAGATCAACATCATTGCTGTGGAGAGATGTTATATCTTCATCAGTTTTAAAGAGGAGGTCAGTGAAAGATAGGGATGTTAAGCCTACTGACCCGAGACTTTGGTCAATGTCTACAGGCATTGAGCCTTTGGTGGGACTGACCCGAGACTTGGTCAATCCTGAGGGCTGTTGGTTTGGGTGTGATGCTCATGGGTTTGAGATTGAGGAGACTCAAAACCCAAATTGAGGTCAAAAGAGAAGGATGGTGAGACCTCAAACTGAGTGGGAGACCATGTTTCCACTCTAGTCTTTTTGGATGAACAGGAGGAGCTTGTTCAATCAGAGTAGATTGAACAAGGGTTCATTTGGGGCGTATCTGATAAGTGATAGTGATGGGTGGAGAAGGTAGTGTTGGTATTGTGGAGGTGGTTGCTGGTGTCGGTTCATCACCTGTGGGGTGAACAGGGATGTCACCAGGAGCTATGCGCTTAATCAAACCTGGAAGTAGAGCAGTATACTTTCTAGTGAAGTTGCTGGACACCTTCTTCAGAGTCTTGAAGATGGTGGGTCTCATGTGAGGGATAGTTAGAGCATCTGCACAGACAAGCGTATTCTGTTCCAACTCACAATTGATTATGTGTTGAATGAATCTGGGATACATGAAGAATGTCTTTCTTTGCAGATTCTCAATCAAATTGGTGAACACAAATATGAGTAATTGAAGCGGAGGCCTCTCACCATCCATGAACTAAGCATCCTAGTTCATATGGGATTTGATCCCATCCCCCAGATTTGTTGGATAGATAGTGAAGAACCACATGCAGGAGGAACTTCCAGTTGTAGGAGAAGTTGAACTTGTAAACCGTCGAATTGCTTATGTCACCACCATATCCCATAAGGATATAAGTACTATCTAACTCTTCTTTGGGAAACTCAGTAGGAGCTCCTTCATCATGAAGCTCGAGATGCTCCCTGATGAGTTGTTCAGTAATGATCAACTCCTGTCCACAGATGCTGGACCTAAGTACACGAATCACATTTAGGGTTTCGACTTGACCATTTTTCCAGAAATCAACCATTTGATTGGCATAAACAGTTGGGTTAACGGTAAGGGCTGTGTAGTAGGTTGATTGGGTAAGAAAGGAGATGATTTCAGAGAAGTCAACATCTCTTGAAGAATCAAGAAATACGACTTGGTTGTGCTGAGGGTTGAGTGCCATTTGGGAAAAGAGATTGCGAATGAGTTTGAGCTTGGGTAAAGTTGAGAGAAGGAAGTTCTTTTAGGGCAGTAAAAATTCAGGTAAGAAAGTGAGTGAATAGTGGGGATTATTTAAATGAGCGTGGAATGGCGGTAATGGGGGTTAGGATAAGATGATGTGATGTTTAAGCGAGAGATGTGATGGGGGTGATAAGGTTAAGTCCATTTAAATAATCCGACATCATTAACAAAATCTTTGCCTTTTACAGTGTGGGGTCCAAAAGATTTCCGTTGCGTAGTAAAATCTCTCTAGAGTGAAAAAAATTTCCGAAGGTAATTTATCTTCCGAAGGCAATCTCTACTTCCGAAGGTAAAATTTAGAGAAAATTGCAAAAATAGTCCATGTGGTTTGATCAAATTGCAAATTTGGTCCCCAAGTTTTAAAAATTGCAAATTTGGTCCCCAGATTTTAAAAATTGCAAATTTAGTCATAACATTTGGAAGTTTGTTGCAAATTTAGTCCCCACCGTTAGTGTCCGTTAGTTATTAACGATCTAGAGACTAAACATGCAATATGTTCAAACCATAGGGACTATTTTTGCAATTTTCCCTAAAAAGTAAAAAAACTAAAAAATCAAATAAAAATTAAGAAATTAAAATTAAATTTTAAAAGATTCAAATAAACTTTAATAAAGAAATTCAGTAATCGTTAAAAAATAGAATAAAGGTTAAAAAATCAAACCAATTTTAAAAAGTAAATATAAGTAACAACAGAATGCATCTAACAATAGAAAATGAGCACTAATACCCCGCGTATTAGTCACTTTTAGTCGATATATATGTCTATTAGTAGACTAGTTTTTTTAAAGACTCTCTAAAAAAATAATAATAATAACTTTTTTTTCATAAATGATATAATTAATTTATAAAAATTATAAATTAATTTAGATGGCCAAAAATGTATATATATATTTCAAGTCGGAGGATAAATGAGGTCGAATCCCACTAAGGCTGATTCTATCTAAAGAAAATATTAATAATAATTTTTTTTCCATAAATGAGCTCCGAGTCGGAGGATAAACGAGTTCGAATCGAGTTTTTTAAACCCACACACTCATCTAGTGTCCGTTAGTTTTTTTGGATTTATTCTTTCAAAAGGTTTATGGATTCTTCGATTTAAACATGACATATGAACTCCATCAAAAATAATTATAAAAAATAAAATTTTACGCATAATTCTCATTTTATATTTTTATATGCATTCTATTGTTACTTTTATTTACTTTTTAAAATTGGTTTGAATTTTTTAACCTTTATTCTATTTTTTAACGATTATTGAATATTTTATTAAAGTTTATTTGAATCTTTTAAAATTTAATTTTAATTTCGTAATTTTTATTTGCACAATTGGTCCCTGTGGTTTGATTATATTGCATATTTAGTCCCCAGATCGTTAAAAAATAACGGACACTAACGGTGGGGACCAAATTTGCAACAAACTTCCAAATGTTTGGACTAAGTTTGCAATTTTTAAAATCTAGGGACCAAACTTGCAATTTGATCAAACCATAGGGACTATTTTTGCAATTTTCTCTAAAATTTATTTTCGAGAGTAAGAATTGCTTTCCGAAGGAAGAAGGTTTGTAAGCTTTGGAAGTAGATCTAATGATTAATCAATCGCTTCTTCGGAGACTAAAACCTCTTCCGAGAAGAAAACTATCTTTGAGAAAATTTTGAAAGAACTGTGAGGGATCTTCCGAAGGTTAATTTCTCTTCGAAAGGAATTTAAACTTAGAAAATTTTAGAGAGATCTTTTGTGATAGGGCTTATATTGTATTGACATAGAACATTACATATTAAAAAGGTTTTCAAAAGAGGTAAACTAATCAATGTTTATCATTCCAATAGCAATTATAAGATACTTAAATCTTTGTTCATCAAATGCTTTGGTGAACAAATCGGCATATTGTTCATTTGAATCAACTTTGATTAGTTTAATCAAACTTTTCTCATGAATATTCCTAATGAAATGGTAGCTGATATCAATATGTTTTGTTTTGGAGTGCTTCACTAGATTTTCAGTAATGGATATAGCACTGTTGTTGTCAATATGGATAGGATTACTCATGAAGTTGAATCCATAGTCTAGCATCTGATTCTGAATCCATAACAGTTGAGCACAGCAGCTAGCAGCAGCAATGTATTCAGCTTCAACAGTTGATGTAGAGACACAGGACTGTTTCTTGCATTGTCATGAGATGATCCTTCCACCAAGAAATTGACATCCTCCAGATGTTGATTTCTTGTCAATGTTGCAGCCACCATAGTCACTGTCAAAGTATCCATAGAGATTGAAATCTTTGTTTTTGGTATACCATAGACCTAGCTTAGGTGCTCCTTTGAGGTATCCGAGAATTCTCTTAATAGCATCTAGATGAGACACCTTTGGAGCAGCCTAATATCTTGCATAAATGCATGTAGCAAACATGATATCAGGTCTATTAGCTGTGAGATACATCAGAGAACCAATAATTGCCCTATACCGATGTTGATCGGTATCCTCCCCCTCAAGGTTTGGACAGAGATTATGGTTTCTGGGTATAGGTGTATTAGCCAGCTTACAATCTTTCATTTCAAATCTTTCTAAGATGTCAGAGACATACTTAGATTGATTAATGAAAAATCCTTCTTTCAATTGCTTTACCTGAATTCCAAGAAAAAAATCCATTTTTCCCTGGAACTCATCTCAAACTTCTTCTTCATTATGCTTTCAAAGTCCTTACACATTTGGTCATTTGAAGAACCAAATATGATGTCATCGACATAGACTTGAACAAGAAAAATGTCTTTTCCCGACTTTCTGATGAAGTGAGTTTTGTCAATGGTACCTCCGGTGTATCCATTCTTCAGAAGAAACTGAGATAGAGTCTCATACCACAGCCTAGGCGCCTGGTGCAACCCATATAGAGCTTTATCTAGTTTGCACACATAGTTGGGGTGCTGTGGGTCTTCAAATCTTAAAGGTTGGCATATGTATACTTCCCTATCTATATCCCTGTATAGAAAGACACACTTGACATCAAGCTGGTAAACAGTGAAGTCCTTGGATGCAGCATAAGCAAGGAAGATCCTAACTGCCTCAAGTCTTGCGACAGGTGTAAAGACATCAGTATAATCAATTCCTTCCTCTTGAGTGTATCCTTGAACTACAAGTCTTGCCTTGTTCTTGATGATCAAGCCTCTGTTATCTCTCTTGTTTCTCTAAATCCATTTAGTTCCTATGGGTACTTGACTAGATGGTAGCAGACATAGGTTCCATACCTTCTATCTCTTGAATTGAAGCAACTCCTCTTGCATCGATTCAAGCCAGCTACTATCCTTTAAGGCATCTTCCACCTTCTTGGGTTCCATCTAAGATAAAAAACATGAGTACAAACAGACATTCCCTTGATGAGTTTGTCTTCTTGTTCTCACACCTTTTGAGACATCCCCAATGATGTTCTCAGTTGGATGAGTGTTATGAATCCTTATACGAGAATCACTTCCAGTTGCAGAGATAGATCCAGGTTGGACATATTCTGCTCAGGAACTGAAACACTCTGTCCAACTGTTATTTCACAGTCATTCAATGAGGACTGATTGAATGAATGAGAAACATCATCAATGGTTGGCTGTGAAGTAGTGTTAACAGTTTCTTGTTCCTTCAAAGCACTACTTCCTTCTGCCTGGTGTTATAATGGATCACCTGATGCATTTTGAGGCACACCAAGTGATTCATTTGTTGAAGCTTCACTATTCCTTGATAAAGTTATGCTGTTAGATCTGTGAATAATGGGAGCTTGATCTGCTCTTGGAGAATTTGGACGAGGTCTGGGAAGCTCAAACAGTTGATCATATGCAATAGCATCAACATCATATTAAGCACCCGTTCCAACTAAAACATTCTCATAAGATGGTTTAGAATAGTTTGGAAACAATTCTAAGTCAAAGATGTGATCAGGGCCATTTCCCTTAACACAAGGAGTGTGCTCATTAACAACTATATTGGATGACTCCTCAAATTGTTGATTCTTAATGTTGTATGCTCTATAAGCTTTGGAGCTAGAAGAGTATCCAACAAAGATAGCATCATCCGACTTTTCAGCAAATTTTGCTAAATTTTCTTTTGTGTTAAGTATGGTACACCTGCTGCCAAAGGACCTTAGAAAGACAATGAACGGTGGCCTCTTGTTCCATAACTCATAAGGGGTTTTTCCATGTGGCTTAACTACAAGAACTTTGTTCTACACATAGCATGCAGTGCTGACTGCCTCTGCCCAGAATGTTAGAGGTAGTTTTGAATCAGCCAACATAGTTCGAGCAGCCTCAATAAGTGTCTTATTCCTCCTCTCAACAACACCATTTTGTTGAGGAGTTTTGGGAGCACTATATTGTCTGGCAATCCCTTTTGATCACTTCTAATTATTTTAACCTTGTGATAAATTTGATTTTCTATTTTAAGAATAAAAGATTTTAATGTTTCAGCAATTTCATCTTTAGTTCTTAAAAAGAATACCCATGTAAATCTAGTAAAAGCATCAACTATCACAAGGAAGTATGATTTCCTTCCAATGCTCATTATACTTGTGGGACCATAAAGATCCATGTGCAATAAGTGTAATGGAGTAGTGATAGAGTTAATACATTTGGATTTGTGAGATGTCCTGTGTTGCTTCCCTTTCAGGCATGCAACACAATTATCTTTGCTGAAAAATTCCTCTTTAGGCAAATCATGTACCAAGTTATTTTAGCCAATTTATTCATTGTCTTAAAATTTACATGACACATTCATTTATGCCATAGTGTTGACTCATCACTATCAGCTTTGGAAAGAAAGCATGATACTTCACCCATTGGGCAAGCATTGTTCATATCAAGCTTGTGCATATCCCCTCTCCAAACTTTAGTAGCTTTTGCTTCCGAGGCCATTTTTTCTTCGGAAGAAAGTTTTTCTTTCGAAAGCAACCTTGCTTCGGAAACTAGCTTTCCTTCTTTATCACCTGGACCATTTGAAAATGTCCAATGTGAAACCTTCCCCAACTCCTTCTTTCCTAACATTATTTGCATAATGTGTGCTTGCAAGATTGTAGAAACAATCTTTTGCCATATGGTTGTGCAGACCACACATAATGCATGCAATGTTAGTCTTATGGGATTGTAAGAGTTGCTATTTCTTGGGTTTCTTTTCTTCGTCAGCAATCTTTCCTTCAACTTCTAATCCTTTGGTAGGACAGGAATACTGGTATTACATTTTTTTCCTGAATCAGAAACACCTACCACCTGAAATCCAGCTGAAACAAAGACATCTTTTTGCTTTGGGTCAATTTTCAGCTTAGACTCAGCCACCTTCTTGGCAGTTCTTCTAGCAGCTTTAGCTCTGCTTCTTCTGGCCTTGGTGGTTAGGATTTGATCTTCACAGGAGGAAGTGGGTGGAGTGACTTATTCCTTCCCTGTGGTGGCCACTATTATTGCCTCATCCTTCAACTCTGATGTGGAAGGGTCAACAGTTGGAACCTCTTGCTCATCAGTACCACATCTAGGTTATCTAATAGACTCATAAGAGTATGGTGGAGTAATTTCATTAGTTCCCAACCCTCCTTTGTTTTGATAACAGAGTTTGGAGTGGGAGGATGATGCAAGAATAGCATGGAAGTTTTGCTCAGAAATAGCATGCTTCCTGGTCTGAGCCTCAGCAGTGATAAGCTGGGCTTGAGCCTCAGACAACTTGGATATCAGATCTTTTATCTGAGTCTTATAATTGGTGTTTTCATGTTTTAAAAGAGACACAATTTTCTCTAACTCAATTTTCTTTTTATAGTCAGATTCAGCTCTTTTAATATCAGATTTTAGAATATTTAAAGACTCAATATCATATCTGATTTCCATGTTGTAGTCCTGATAGAGTTTAACTTTAGCTATACAGGCTGGAGTACAGAGATGTTCATATACCTGAGAGTCATCTGTTCCAACCATGAGAGCTTGAGCGGAGTCACATCCTGTACCATGAAGCTCCAGTCGACTTCTTGAGCTATTGCGGCTGTCTCAGTTAGCTTTCCAGTGGGCTTTGAGGTTGAGGGATGTGTGGAGGCCTCTGGGGTTCCCGGGTTGGACTTGGGAGCCTTGCATTCCTTTGCAAAGTGGTCGAGTTGGTTACAGTTGTAACACTTTGCTTGGTCTTGTCAAACCCAAACTTGTTGGTAGTTGGGTTTTGAGAGAATTGCCTTCCAGTTCTCTTGAAGAACTTCTTCGCTCTATAAGTTAACATAGCCATCTGTTGGACAATGTTTACGTACTCTACATCATCTGGATTAAAACACTCAAGATCATCAAAACAGTATTGAAAATATCTTGAGTGTCCACTTTCTGAGACAAAGGCACAACTTTCCTGAAAGGAGTTGTGTTGAGTTTGTTGAGACCTTGGAGTCTCAGAAAAAGTGATATATGGTCCAGAGGAACAGGATGGCTGCTGGTAGGTTAGGTAGTGCTGAGGTGGTGGGGGTACTGAGCCTTCAGCAACCATTAGAGCGTTGCTAGCAGGAAGACTCAGGGGTCAGCTTGTATGATGACCCTTCTTACTCTCCATCTCCAAACGGTATCCATTAAGGATTCCGTAGAGTTCAGTCATGGTGAGAGTGTTCAAGTTCTCTGTCCTCTTGATAGAGACACAGTAAAATGTCCACTCATTTGGAAGAGCACTCATGAACTTTCTCGTGAGATCTCTGAGCCTAGGAGTGATCTTCACAAACTGAAGAGAAGAAATAAGATCCATGTACCTGAAATACTGCTCGCTGAGGGTCTCTCCAGCAATATATGTGAAGTTCTCAAACTGCTGCTTCAACGAGTCATTCTTGAGTCATTGGAGCTTGAGTACATTTGAGCAAGAGCATCAAATAACTCTTTAGCAGACTTACAATGCTCAAACCCCACCATGATGGAGTTTGGTATTGTAGTCATGAGAATGGTCATAGGATTGCTGTTAATGTCTATTTTCTTCCGGTCTTCATCAGAATAGTCTTCAACAGCCTTCTCTATCATGGCACCGTTTCCACCGGGTGATGCCACCTTTGGCTTGTACGGGCCGTTGACAATAGAGTTTCACATCTTGCTGTCTTGATATCTTATGAAGCCCTCTATTCTTCGGCTCCAAGACCTGAAATTTTCAGGAGTAATGATGGGAGCCTTTGTCATGTTCCCATCTCTACTTCGGCTTTGTTAAGGGCCATTTGAGTGAGTGAGTTGTAGGGAGTAGTGAAAAACAGTTTGATTTTGATGGTTAGATCACGCAATCAAGAGCCTGAAAAGCTCTGATACTAATTGCAGGATCGGTTAAGGTCACTTAACACTTTGGTTTTTCTCTCAAACTCGCTTAGAACAACACTCAGATGAAGTTAAGAGTCAGTAAGAGTTGATCACAATATACTAAGTAGTAAAGAACACAGAAAGTAATTTTTAAGGTACTTGCATATATTGCTTCTCAACTCAAATATTACAAAACTCTTACAAGCTTATCTATCGAGTTACAATGAGAAACTATATATAATACTACCTACAACCGGCTATACTTTGATACCAGCTGGGATCCTATTACTAAAGCCTATACTACAAGACTATAGTTTAAGGTATCTCCGATAAAGTCTTATCAGAGATATGGTAGTCAGGACATGTCCCTGACTTACCTTTTGTCACCAACTAAAGTTGGTAATCTGTACTAACATAAAAGGTAAATAGTGGAATAAAGTATGGTCAACTGCATGGCTCTTTGAGAAAACGCCATACAGTATCATAGGTCTGTAGTGGAGTGATACGGACCATGCTTATGTCCACTGGTTTATAGCAGTGTCTTCCGAAGGTTAAGTGGTTTCAGAAGAACAAGTACTTCCGAAGCCACTTATACTTTGGAAGAGGCTGCTTCTTCAGAGGCTTCAGAACTTCGTCTTTTCTTCATACTTCGGAAGTAGTCTTCTGAATGTTCTTCTAAGACTTGATCTTCGGAAGAATGCTCTTGACTTCGGAAGTAGAGTTCTGTCTTCGGAAGTTGATCTTTCACTTTGTCTTCGGAAGAACTATTCAACCTTCGGAAGTTCCATGTTAAGCTTCGGAAGCCTTTGTACGCAACACCCAATCCAATCTTCCATGACGTTTCTGGAATTTTGCCTTTGAAACCCCGGTCTACTTAATCAACCGACTTCCTTCTCTTGTCTCATCCAACAAATCCCCAATTCACACTTTCTTCAACCGAAAGCCTGATTATACATTTCTCCGTTTCTTCGGTTGTCAATGCTTTCCCTATCCGTCCCTATAACCGTCACAAAATGGATTTCCGTTCAACACCACGTGTCTTCCTCGGCTACAGTCCATCTCGTCATGGCTACCGATGTTATGACATTACAACCAAACTCATTTATATTGCCTGGCATGTTCGCTTCAATGAACATGTCTTCCCATTCCAAACTCCACCTTCCCCTACTCCACCCACCTCCAACCCATCCCCATATGTGTCCATTTTTCCAGATGATCCACCTCCCACTTTTCCAACCAAAACCTCCACTTTACTCCCTTACATGCAAACTCACCACCTATCCCATCCGAGAGCAACCACACACCCTCCACTACCTCATCCACCTTAGCATCCCCACCAACATCTTCCTCCTCACCACTACCCCCTCCACCCCCACCCCCTCGTGCCTGACCATTTAATCTATGACTGAATTCCAAACAAACCAAACCATATAACCCATCAGCCCCACACTACCCCCACCTCACCTATACCTCCCATTGTCCCCACCTCCTTTACTATTGTCAACAAATATCCGGAGTGGCTTCATGCCATGACCCAAGAGTTTCAAGCGCTTGCTAAAAACGAAACATGGTCATTAGTCCTTTATGATCAACGCACTAACCTTGTGGATTGTAAATGGGTTTACAGGTTGAAATCTGAAGCAAATGTCAAACTCACCCGCTACAAAGCGCGATTAGTAGCAAAAGGATTTCATTAACAACATGGTATTGATTATCACGAGACCTTCAGTCCCGTTATCAAACCAACCACCATCCAAGTTGTGTTGTCTTTAGCCGTCAATCACAAATGGTCTCTACGGCAATTTGATGTGGAAAATGCTTCTTACACGGGGATATTTCGGAAACAATATACATGAAACAACCTCCCAACTTTGTTGACCCCAGCAAACCAAATCATGTCTGCTTGCTACATTCCTCACTATATGAATTCAAGCAAGCACCGAGAGCCTGGTTTCATTGCCTATCAACTACTCTTCACCAACTTGGTTTTTTGTCTCCAAAACAAACCCGTCTCTCTTCATTGTCAAGAAAGGCTCTACCTTGGTCTAGTTCTCGTTTATGTGGACGATATAATCATTACCAACAACAACTCCGCCATTGATGGCATCATCAAAGAGCTTAATTCTTCATTTGCGGTAAAGGATCTTGGCTAACTTCACTACTTTTTGGGGGTTGAAGTGATTCATCATGCAGACAATGTCTTACTCTCTTAACGAAAATATATTTTGGACATTTTTCACCGTTTTGGACTATCGGATTGCAAACTCGTGTGCTCTCCAATGAATACCTCTCAATCCTTAGCCAATGATGACAACCCACTTCTCCAAGATCCCTCCCAATATTGTCAAATTGTTAGGGCTCTTCAATTGCCACTCTTTCAAGACCTGACACAACTTATGCTATAAACAAAGTTTGCCAATTCATGCAAGCACCGACGGATAACCATTGGTCTGTTGTCAAACATATACTTCGATGTTTGAAAGGTACCACAGATCTTGGTCTTCTTATTCGACACAACTCTAGCTCCACCTTACTGGCCTTCACAAACACCAACCGGCAACCTACTATGTTACGGGCCTATACGGACTCCGATTGAGTTGGTTGCCCAATTGACCGTCAGTCCAACCGGGGGATTTGCAATCTATCTGGGCTCCAATCTCATATCTTGGATAGCTCGTAAACAACGAACTGTTTCCACATCCTCGACCGAAGCAGAATACAAGGTTTTGTAGATACTGTCACAAAACTGGTTTGGTTAAAGGCTCTTCTTCGTGAACTTGTAATCTCACCCAACTCATCACCAATCCTTTGGTGTGACAATCTTGATGCCACCTACCTCTCAGCTAATCTTGTTTTTCACGCTCGAACGAAGCTCGTAGAAATAGATTTTCACTTTGTTCGGGAACAAGTAGCCCAAGGCCAACTAGATGTCAAGTTCATCTCTACAAGTGACCAAATTACCGATGTGTTCACTAAGCCTTTGCCTTCACAGAGATTTCTCTTCTTACGATCCAAGTTGCAGGTCGCTCCCCACACTCAACTTGAGGGGGTATATTGGACTAGTATTTCTATGTATTTTATATTTATTATTCTAGAGGGTTTATATTATAATATTATGCTCTATATATAAAGCCTATTAGGTTCCATAATCAATCAATCAATAATCAATTCATTTCACACAGTTTGTCTAATCAGTATATACTTAATTAGTGTAACAAATCATATTAAACAAGATCGGGATCTCATCCAAACTTGAGTAACCGGAAACATTTGAATCATATCGTAACAAACCAAAAATCGAATAATAGTAACTCAAAAAACCGCAAAACACAAACTTGTATCCAATAAACTTGAACAAAACCCTTAAGATAAAGTAAGTAGATTATAAACAAACTCGAAAATGTCTTATAACCTCAAATTCACTTTCCCAACTACAGGTTGTTGTGTTTAACCTACATTAAATTAACAACAAAATCAATCAACAAAATAATTGCTTAATTATTTAAAAATACAAGAGTATCAATCAAACTATAATTTTTTAAATCCACATTCCCACACACACACGTACTCTAAGTTAGTGATTACCACTGCAATAGGAGAATATGCTTGTTGACTAGAAAATTATGGAGCGAGTTCAAACTACTAAAAATAAGTTAGCGAGTTTAAATCCACACACGCACGCATGCACGCCCACTCGCGCACGTGCGCGCACACACACGCAGAGAAATGTTACGGTACAATGTGATTTTTTCGTGCGAAGTGTACGAAGTTATCACGCAAGAATGGAGGCTACATGTGGATTTATAATGCAAGAATGTATTATTGCATGATAATTCCATCTCTTCGTGATAATTACAAGCAAGTGTAATTTGTCTTGCGTAATTATCACTTTGTTCTTGCGTGATAATTCCACCTCAAAGTGTCGTACGTTTTGCACGAAAAAAACACTTTGTATAGTAACCGACCCCTATATATATAATATCACAAATAAATAAAACATAGAATCTGGTTGTTGATTACCAAATCTGTAAAAGTTCTAAAAGCATTCATATCTATTTGATGATATTTCTGCTGGTTGAATTTGATGTTAAACATATTGGTATTATAACTTACTATTAAATTCAAATTAACAAACAATTTGTTATGATATATGAAATACTAGGTATTATAACTTACTATTAACATCAAGAAAAGTTATAAAATTTATTTATTTATTATGTGTTTTGCATTTTTATTTAAAATTAGTTTTATAATCTGATTTATTGTTGTATATTTAATATATCTCCTGAACTCAAGCTTGACCTATCCTTTAGCCTTTAGGAAGTTGTATTTTCAGTTTATATATTCTGTAATCTTCCAACTTCCAAGTTTTTTAGTTTAGTAGAAACTGGTAATTTGTCCGTAAGTCACACCGTCTTGGATAAAGTTTATATTAAAATGTAGGTGGAATAAACACATTGTAATGATGTAAATCAGATATAGAAAACAATTATAATATTTTGAAAAAAGCTTGGTTTTAACTATAATATATAATACTTGGACCATGAGGTTTGGTGTGCGATGTCGGGCTTGGTTTTAACTATTGACGCGTACATTAAGATACTCATGTCGCAATAGCATATTTGAAATTTCTAAAAAGATTGCATTGCTGTGAAAAAAAATAATATGTTATATTTGACACGTAACCATTTCGAACGAAATTTAGCCTAAAGGTAGATAAAAATAAGAACCGCGTAACACATTTTATCTTTAAGTTATAAAAGGAAAACCAGATAGGATGAATATCTATTATATAATAAAAAAATAATTTAAATTTAAAACAAAAGGAACCCAAATGAAACACATGAGAAGATGGGGTACGTATCATGCATTTTTTAGTTATACAGCATGCATTGCATGTATGGTGTATGTGTTTTAAAGTATAAGTCAATATTATAAACGTATTTGCATCACACAACCCTAAACACAAATTACCCAACCAATATAAAACAAAACCCGATTAAAAACCCCAAAAAACAAAAATAACATGTTCATAACAAGAGATGATTGGTGTTTGCAGTAGATTTTGATTCTGAAAAGGTGCCTCCGTGTTCGAAAGTTACAATTTAACGAACATATTAGTGTAAATCGTAACAAAAAATAAAGTATATAATTTGTGTAATAAATATATACTTTTATTGTCTTTCTCGACCACGGAATGAAACAACCTTAAGCATCACCAATATCTTTAAGTTCAACATAACAAAAAACAAAAGGAAGAAACACATACTGAAGTTTTCGATCGATGCTTTCTGCTTGTATTTTTAGATATGTCTCGTGCATTTGTCTTTCGTGTAACAATCTACATCGAGCAGGATGTACATACGCTATGCCCACTATTTTCTCCATACTGAAATTGTATGGAAACTATATTTCATTGAATAAACTTTCTATAAAACAGTATAATATTTTTAAAAACAATTTTTACATATATAAAAGATAGTGTATCAACCTAGTACAAATATATACCTCAATAGGTGGACAGAGAATATGAGATCCACCGGATGCTTAACTCGAGCCTCGGATGTGAGGGCTCGAGCCCAACCCTCATCACTTCTTTGATTAGTAGGTGTGTGACTTTGCCGCCTACCACTTTGAAACAAATCACCATGAATTATTGTGCGTCCTATAAAAAATATTTTTTTAAAGCACAGTAGTATTTTTATATATAAATGTATACATGCTTGTATAATATTTATAATATATTACATATGATGTTGGAAACTATACGTGACCACCCACCATGCCTAGGTTCAAAACACTTAGTGGATCCTGATTCAAGACCATAACTGTTATCATCAATCACTTTTCTCCTTCATATTAGTAAACAACTTATTACTAATAGATGTAAATTTATATCTATAGTATAGATAGTAGTAATAAAAAAATTATTTATTAATTGTCAAATACCAAAAATGTCAAGCTAGTATTTTTAACAACAAATTCATTACAATGCTTTTTATCGAGACTCTTGACTTCTCAAAGGGTGTCTCGCCGTTATCTATAAATTCTGTTGTAAGAAAACTCCGCCAGCTTGTACAATATATACTTTCTCTTCTAATGTAAAAAGATTTGAACTTGTCGCTTTGAATTCCCGACATGTTCTAATTATTTAAAAAACCAAGAAAATTAATTAAACATAATACTAACAAATAATTCATGCTTATAATATGTTGTAAAAAAGGTTAAATACCTTGATATCAATTCATAAATTCTACCATGTTTGTTGTTTAACATCTTTTGATTGAATACGATAAGGAATTTGGATTAAATTCTTACCGATTGCTTGACAATCTCTACTAAACTCAATAGTATAATCACTTGCTTCTAATTTTTTTTTGCACAAGTAGGAACCCACGTTTACCTCTTTTAGACAATCACAATGTCCTATCAAACAAAACAAACACAAAAGGAACTAAACTTATCATCTATATCATATATACGATAAGCTATATTATTAAACTATAAACAACACAAACAAATCAACAATTAAACGTCAATGAATAAATGTCGCCGCTAATGTGTCGACGCTATTAATTAGCTGCTAATGATAAAAAACCGCCGCTAATGATGCCGCCCCAGAAGGTTGTATTAGCGGCGCCAGTTATCGCTTCTAATATATTAATAATAAAAAATCTGGAAGGCCATTAGCTGCTAACGCTTACTTTTTTGAAAAAAAAATATTTTTTAATATTTTATTGTTTTTAGTTTTACAAACTAACCAATCATAAATCTAATCCAGAATTCCTAGTAACTCAAATTACACTAATGTTCATAAATAACATACAATGTTCACATGTACACAAATGTTTAGTAACTAGGTTAAATATATTGTTGAACTTAAACATAAAACTACTCTAAAAGAACTTAAACTATTCATCTGATACGCTATTCATCTCCTTGTCTGAATCATCTTCGTCGGCTTGATTTGAAGCCTTTTGCAAAGCAATTATTTTTGTAAGTTGTGGCATAAAATTTGGATCGTGAAACAAACTTGAAATTTGAGCCTACAAAACAAAATATATGTTACAAGTTATATTTTGACAAAGTATATATATTATATATATAGACCCATTTAAACTAAAAGTTATTATAACTTAAGTCTATTTTAGTTATATAGAGTCAAAATAACTTAAATACATAATGATAAGATTACCAAATCCAACTTTAAGTAATTTTAACTTATTTAAACTCAAAATAAAGTATTTTTAAGTAATTCAAGTGTTTAAACTTCATTTTGACTCATTTTGACTTGTTTAAACTAAAACTTAGATAATTTAAGTCTATTTTACCTATATCGAGTCAAAATAACCTAAATTCATTATGATACAATTACATGTGTAAATGACTGAGGTGTTTGTTCCGGCTCATGAACAAAGAAGTCAATCCTGCAGATGAAGACGGTTTTGCCCAATCCTTCTAATATGTCCATGCCGTTGTCCCAACATTGATTCAAAAACATCAACCTCATTCGGTGTTGACAAACCACTTTCTTCTTCATTTTGAGATTGACTTAGCTTATCAAAGCGTTCTTTTAATCGGTTCTGCATTAATAAACAAAACATATTTATAGTACATATAAACATATACTTGGAAACTGTAGTTTATAGAAATATTTACATATTATTGCACGGCTACGTCGCTATCAAAGGTCCAATCTTTACTGGTATGAGCATCACGAAATGCCTCAAATTTGCTCTTACTCTATTTAACATCAAATTCATATTATATACTAAAAACAATTTATATATAATACATACACATAAATTTAAAGCAATAATATTTTTGTAACAATAACTACTATACAAAGCGGGCCCCCACGGTTTGTGTACTTTTTTTGTTGACGGTTTGTTTTGTTTTAATTTGACACATTTCTACATAGGTCGGTCACGAAATAGTAAACAGTTTCCTCCAATTTTCATGATTCATGCCCATTGTAGGGTTAACCCTTATTTGTTCAATATTTTCATATCCTCCAACATGTTCAAAGTGTCACTTTTGTCACTTTTGTCACACCCTCAAAATCCACGTGCGGAGTTTTACCGCGAGGCGTGTGAACAAACCATGATCACAGTCAATAGTTACACAGAACGACTCTATATACCATAATCAAAATAAAATCAACCAAAGTATAAACTTTAAACTGTGCGGAAGCATTTTGTAAAACCAACCAAAGAAATAAAATGTATATTGTGGCAAAACATGCGCCAACCCAAAAGAGTAAACATTAATCATTAAAACAATAAAGATGTCTTGAAGACCGAGTCTTAGAATGCAAGTGAACCATGTAGTGCTCGTATGGCAAGCAAGCTAATGACTTGAGAATAGCATACTAAAATGTCAACACAATGGTTGGTGAGTTCAAGAGTGATATTCAAACATAAACAGTTTAATAGTAGAGATATAAAAGTAGTGCATTGTAATAGATAGCTAGTCCATTAACAATAAATATTAACTCATAGTGATTTCGCAATTGAAGCTGACTGTGTTACGTTGATGCCTCCTGTCACGACTTAACAGGTCGTGACAATGTTCAATAGGACAAATTGCACCCGGTTGATCTCGAGTCACACAGGTGGGGCTCGTCAGACACAGTAGTACTACCCAAATTTCCCCGCTATTCAATATTAACAATTCGAAAGTATGAGGACTTTTCCATGACATCAACATTATATTAATATTATACACAACTTGAATATATAAAGTGTTTGTGATTTACCAGTATGCTATCTCCCCCAAAAGAGATTAAATAAAAAGTGGGGCATGAACTCACCTGATACGCGTGATAGACACTTAGAGTTTTACTTGACAGACAGAATGGACAGACAACCTTCAGAGGTTACCTAGATCATATAAGTACGTGAGTACGTGTAAATAGAGAACATGTGAAACCCTAAGTACACTACAACTAAGGACTCAAGGTTTCAGAAAACAGACACGTTTGATCCAGTTGACCCGTTTGACCCGTTGGTGACTATGTGTTGTAAACCATTCAAGCAATCATACACATATATCATACATGGTTAACATTCAAATAGATCATATGTATGCTATATTATCCAGGTGTATCACTTAGATCATCATACAATCAAGTATCATACAAGTCATGCGAATCTAGAACATTAACATGTCCACTAGTTATAACACAACTAACATGCCACACAAAGATCAAATCACGCACCACATGCCATGTGAAGCCACTCACGACTTCACATCCTAAACCTTGCCAATCCTACTAAGTAGGGGCCTTAGATTCGCACGCGTGTATGATGATCATATTCATATTCATTAACCATGTTCATTGCATTCAACATACACCACAACAATCAGTTTCCAGTCCCAAACATGCTGTCTTAACTACTAATCAACATCAACATCATATATGTTCATCAAAGTCCAAACATCACCCATGATTATCCAAGCATCCATACAACTAATTTAACATGTTCTATCACAATAGAATTCATCCATGAACTTACTAACATGCTCCTAACATCCCAAACATATTCAAACTATCATCCTTCAAACGTTGTGCAAATAAAGTTTCCCTTTTAGGAAAGTACATTCCAACATCTATCAAACACTCAATGTATTCATGAATTCTTACAATTATACCATCTCAAGCTCATAACAACATCTAGACATGATTAACAATACCTAATCATCATAATCTATTAATCATCATGAACAAAAGTTTCTACTTTTTGCAAGATATGAACAACAACATTCATTCTAAGATTTCTAGCATTCATATCAACATCTAGCATCTAATATCATCATGAACCCATCAAAAACATCAATCCATCACTAGATCATCATGTCATGAAAAAAAGTTACTATTATTAGTAACCTATGAACACCAACTTCAATTCATCAATTTCTTACAAGATCAATGTATCCTAACATTCATACAACCTACTAATCAACATACATTCATCAAACAATCATCCATCATGCATAATCTCACCAATTTCGAATTAGGGTTTGCTTAAAATCAAAGTTGATGATCAATCCACTAAAAACATACAATTCATGCATAATCAACGTTAAACAACATGTATTCAATCCAACTAACATACTAACATCATCAATTAACATCAATTTCGACCCCATGATGATACAAAATCGAATTAGGGTTCGGCCATAACAAGAACTCCATAAAAACTTGTAAAATCTAACCTTTAAACGTGTGTTAACTTGCAATTGATGATTCCAACGTGTTGTATGCCTTGTAATCGAACAAAATCAAGACTTGGAGGCTTGTTCTGTGGGGAGGGATTTGAGATGAAGGTTGTGGCCGAATGGGGTGTGGAAGCTAGGGTTTTTGTGTTTTGTTTAATTTTAATTTCCATATTTACCCTTTAAGCCCTTGTAATTTGTATTTTGTGAAAACTAGACTTTAAACTCTTTGTAATATGTTTTTAACTTAATAAAATAAAGATATAAACTAATGATAGTCATCATATAATTTATCTTTATAAAAGCACAAGGCATACGAATAAATAGGCACGTTTCCGCGTTACGCGATTAATTTCCTAATTAACATTTAAAACATGCAAACACATAAACATAATACCATAATCACATAGTCATCTAGATTATCAATAATGTAACATTATTATCTATTATTAGGTCACCAACGTTAAACAAAAACTAGTGTGTGTTTACGACAGTGTATGCAAGACTTAATGGAACTAACGGAGTTTGGTAACGGAAATTTACCGGATGTCACATTATCCCCATGTTGAAAGAATTTTCGTCCCGAGAATTGCATTACATAGTGAGAGTGTTCCATCACTGGTCTACTGTATTGACACACAGAAATCGAAATCAAGTGAGTTTTGGATGATTTGTCACATCATCCCCATGTTGAAAGAAATTTCATCCCGAAATCTAAATCAATACCTTCGTCTGCTGGCATTGTCCTTTCGAATAGTTGAGGGTACTTAAGCTTCATTTGATCTTCTCGTTCCCATGTGAATTCCGGTCCACGTTGCGAATTCCAACGGATTTTGACAATAGGTATCTTGCTTTGCTTAAGTGTTTTCACCTCACGGTCCATCACCTCGACTGGTTCTTCAATAAAACGCATTTGTTCATCCACTTGAACTTCTTCTAGTGGTACGACGATTGTTTTCATCGTTATGCACTTCTTCAGGTTTGACACGTGAAATACATCATGGATTCCACTTAGCGAATCAGGTAGGGCTAGTCGATAGGCCACTGGACCTATTCTTTCCACTATTTCAAATGGTCCAACGTACCTTGGATTTAGTTTCTCTTGCTTACCAAACCGAACTACGCCTTTCCATGGTGAGACTTTCAACAAAACCTTGTCACAAAGCTGAAACTCTAAAGGTTTCCGTCTCTTATCAGCATAACTCTTTTGTCTGTCTCGCGCTGCAGCCATACGGTTTCGTATCTACACAATCTTCTCGGTTGTCTCATGAATTAACTCGGGACCTGTTAGCTGACTATCACCAATTTCTGCCCAGCAAATTGGTGATCTACATTTTCTCCCATACAGCGCCTCGAAAGGTGCTGCTTGTATGCTAGTATGATAACTGTTGTTATAAGAAAACTCCACCAATGGCAGGTGAATTTCCCAGTTATTCCCGAAGTCAATCACACAAGCACGTAGCATATCCTCCAACGTTTGTATGGTACACTCACTCTGGCCATCCGTCTGTGGATGATAAGCAGTACTCATATCTAATCGTGTACCCAAAGATTTCTGCAATGATTGCCAGAAATGTGACGTGAAACGAGCATCGCGGTAGGAAATAATTGAGATTGGTACACCGTATCTCGAAACGATCTCTTTAAGGTACAGTCGAGTTAATTTCTCCATCTTATCCGTTTCCTTAATTGCAAGGAAGTGAGCAGACTTTGTCAATCAATCCACAATAACCCATATCGTGTCACAACCAGTATTAGTCCGGGGTAACTTAGTAATAAAATCCATGGAGATCTGTTCCCATTTCCACATTGGTATCTCAGGTTGTTGTAACAGTCCGGATGGTTTTTGATATTCCACTTTTACTTTCGAGCAGGTCAAACACTTGCTCACATACGTAGCTATATCTGCTTTCATGTTAGGCCACCAGTAGTGCTCCTTTAGGTCATGATACATCTTGTCGGATCCAGGATGTATAGAATACTTAGATTTGTGTGCCTCGCTCATAACTAAATCTCTCAGATTTCCATAAACAGGCACCCAAAGTCTATCCATGAAATACCGAATTCCATCCTCGTTCACCACAAGCTGTTTATCCATTCCCCTTAACGACTCAGAACCAACATTTTCTGCTTTTAAAGCTTCTATCTGCGCCTCCTTAACTTGTTCGAGCAGTTGGGTACTGATAGTAAGCTATAAAGCTCGCACCCGTTGGGGTTTAGCTGTTTCCTTCCTGCTTAGGGCATCGGCAACTACGTTCGCCTTTCCCGGATGATACTTAATAGCGCAATCATAGTCATTTAGTAGTTCCACCCAACGTCGTTGCCTCATATTCAACTCCTTTTGCTCGAAGATATGTTGAAGACTCTTGTGATCGGTGTAGATAGTGCACTTGGTACCGTACAAGTAATGTCTCTAGATCTTCAAGGCAAAAACCACTGCACCCAATTCTAATTCATGGGTGGTATAGTTCTTCTCATGAACCTTTAGTTGTCTCGAGGCGTAGGCTATCACCTTATTTCGTTGCATCAAGACACAACCCAATCCTTGAATGGATGCATCACAATACACCATAAAGTCATCCGTTCCCTCTGGTAATGCTAATATCAGGGCAGTATAGAGCTTTTGTTTTAATAATTGAAAAGCTGATTCTTGGCTCTCACTCCATTTGTATGTCGTTCCTTTGTGGGTCAAGGCAATGAGAGGTTGTGCGATCTTAGAAAATCCTTCTATGAATCGTCGGTAATATCCTGCTAATCCCAGAAATTGTCTTATCTTGCTCGGTGTTTTGGGCGTAGTCCAATTCTTTATCGCCTCAATTTTGGCAGGATCAACATGTATCCCTTTCTCATTAACAATATGACCTAGGAATTGCACTTCTCTTATCCAAAAGTCACACTTTGAGAATTTGGCATACAGCTGCTCATTTTTCAATAGTTCTAAGATCATTCGTAAGTGCTCTTCATGATCCTCCTTGGTCCTAGAATATATCAGTATATCATCGATAAACACAATGACGAACTGATCAAGATAGGGTTTGCACACGCGGTTCATGAGGTCCATGAACACAGCAGGTGCATTAGTCAACCCAAAAGGCATGACCAAGAACTCATAATGACCATAAAGAGTACGAAAAGCAGTCTTGGGAATGTCTTCTTCTCGAACTCTAAGTTGATGATAACCAGATCTCAAGTCAATTTTTGAATAATAGCTCGATCCCTGAAGCTGATCGAACAAGTCGTCGATACGAGGTAAAGGGTATCGGTTCTTGACTATTACTTTGTTTAACTCTCTATAATCGATGCACATCCAGAATGTGCCATCCTTCTTTTTAACAAAAAGAACAGGAGCTCCCCAAGGTGATATGCTAGGTCGAATAAAGCCCTTATCTAAAAGCTCCTGAAGTTGTGATGATAACTCTTGTAGCTCGTTTGGTGCTAATCGATAAGGTGCCCTAGCAATCAGAGTGCGCCGGGAGTCAACTCAATCTAGAATTCCACTTGGCGGTGAGGTGGTAATCCAGGAAGATCCTCTGGAAACACTTCTGGAAAATCGCGCACTTTGGGAATACCCTCCATTCTCCTTTCTTCTGCCTGCTTATCAGTTACAAGTGCTAGAATAGCCACACAACCCTTTCGTAATAACTTTTGAGCTTTCATGTATGAGATGAGGCCTATCACAGCACCACTCCTATCACCTCTGACGGTAAGGATGTTGTCACCAACAGGGATTTGTAAGATCTTCTCATGACATATGACTTCCGCTTGTTTGCTAGAGAGCCAATCCATGCCTATCACAACATCAAAACTCCCCAGCGTAACAGGCATAAGATCTATAGCGAAAGTATGATCATAGTTCTATCTTACAATCTTTAAGGATATGCGTTACATGGATCTGTTTACCGTCGGCTAATTCCACAGTGTATTTAGATTCTAAAGCAGAGGGTATATCACTTAAAAGATTACAGAACTTTAAGGACACGAAACTCCTATCAGCTCTAGTATCAAATAGTACCGTAGCAAAACAACCATTAACAGAGAATCTACCAGTAACAGTTGTGGGATCATTTAGAGCCTCACCTGAGCCAATGACGAAGGCGCTCCCCTTGGCTCCATCTTTATTGCCGCCATTACCAGTACCATATCCACCGTTGTTATTACCGTTGTTGTTGTTGCCATTACCATTTCTCCTTAGTTGTGGGCAGTTTCGCCTGTAACGCCCTTCTTTCCCACATTCAAAACAACCTTTGGGAGTTTCTTGAGGTTGTTGTGGCCTCCTTACCAACTCACCACGACAATCCTTAGCAGCGTGTCCAATTTTTCCACAGCGTTGACACTTGAAGTTATCACACCTTCCCACATGATGCTAATTACACCGAGTGCACTTCGGATGTCTACCACCATAACCACTGGGTCCTTGATTATTTGCGGCCGTTTGGTTGAAGTTACGATTATTGTCGAACCTCCGTTGCTGCTGAACTGGCTGTTGTTGCTGTTGAGGTTGAGGTTGACCACTAGAAGATGATGATGCTTTGGTGTTGTTGGCATTATCCCACTTTCTTTTGTTTTCGGGCACGCTTGCCACAACGCCCCGCTTGGGTAGACGTCCTTGCTCCACGACTTGGTCAGTTAGCTTATGAACTAGCTGGATGGCTTGCTGAATTGTGGTTGGGTTAGAAGCAGTTACCATACTTTGGATTTTGGGTACTAATCCCCATATGTAATGCTCCACCCTCTTATGCACCTCATTCACCATTCCCGGGAACAAAGTTGCTAGTTCATGGGTTCTGGTGGTGTAGGCCTCGATTTTCGAGCCCTGCATCTTCAGTTGCCAAAACTCCATCTCTAGCTTCTGCACTTCATTGCGAGGACAATACTCCTCAGTCATCATTGCTTTGAACTCATCCCATGGAAGTCCATTCGCCATCGCTTGTCCTAGCATCTGGACTTGCGCGTTCCACCAAGACAGAGCAGCACCCTCCAAAGTCCCGTGGTGTACTTCACTTGATCAGGAAGTGGACAGTTACATTTGGAGAAGACAGACTCAGTCTTCTCGAACCATCGTACAAGCCCTACAGCACCCTCTGTACCGCTGTAGGTGTGTGGTTTACAGTCCATAAAGGACTTGTAGGTGCACACCGGTGGTCCTGTTTTAACACAACACACATTCATCAGACATCCCATATAGTTATGAAGGATATCGGATTTATATTTCTATCATTGTTTACCTGCTGGCTGACCCGCGTGGGCAGCAACCACTGCCGCCTGAACATGCTCATTAATTAGAGCATCTAATTCTGCGGGGGTCATGTTAATAGCACCACCGCCCCCGTTCTCCAGTGCCACGTCCATGTCCGCGTCCACGACTACATCCACGTCCACGTCCACGGGCGTCCATTCTTTTCACTTTACACTCACAAATACAATAATGAGTAACATCAAACACATTTATCTCATTGAAGCACAGTAAACAGTAAATAAAAGAAATAATGAATCATCACAACCACAACATTCATAACAAAAATAATAACCAAAGTAAATAAATTGTAAATAAGTCACAATGTATTTATCAATGTCAAAATTTATGTTTGTCGTTCGTGTGGGGAAACAACCCTTCCCACATAGGTTTCAAAAAGAAACACTACGTAGTCTAAGTCATATAAAGAAAATCAATCACTGTCATCCTCCATCTCCACCGGTTCCTCCTCCTCGGGTCCCTCCTCGGGATCCTCATCCTCAGGGTCTACTGCAGGAGCAGGAGCTATAGCAATCTGAATGCCGCTAGTTGAGCTTCTAAAATAGCAATCCTATTATCGGTTACGGCGTCCCGCTGTTCACGAGCAGTCACGCGCCCTCGGAGTGCTATGAGACCATCTTGCATATGGTGACACCCGTTTAGGGTCTTCCCGTGTTGCTCCTCGAGTTCATCCAGTTGATGTCTTAGTTTGTACACCTCATGCTGTAGTGTACAAACATCACCCGTGAGCCGCCTGACTCGATGCTGCTCAGTGTCTAGTGCAGCCACCAGTGCAGCAATCAGTTGCTCGTTGGACTGCACCGTCCGTGGGAGTGAAGGCATTGGTTGGTCTGCATTGTTCCTAGTCCTGGGCCTCGGAACGGGTACGCGCTCCCTATACATAATATGATCAACGAATCTGGGATGGAAACTCTAGTCTTGTGGAGGGTCACGCTCCATCAGTGCAAAAGGTTGATCCCAGTCAATCTCCTGTCGAGGATAAGCTAGTCGGGGCCAATCGAATCCATTGTCAGGTACAGGTGCGGGAGATGGGGATTCGGATCGTGAAGGTGATTCAGGCTGCTTACTCGGAGCTCTCGATGACGATGCCATGCTGCAGAGAGTGTGACGTGTATGCCAACGAGTATACAGTAGATGAGAATAAGGCACAGATAACTAATTAACTATGTGTGGTTATAGTCTAGTGTGTATGCAACCTAGTTCCCTATAACCAATGGCTATGATACCAATTTGTCACACCCTCAAAATCCACGTGCGGAGTTTTACCGCGAGGCGTGTGAACAAACCATGATCACAGTCAATAGTTACACAGAACGACTCTATATGCCATAATTAAAATAAAATCAACCAAAGTATAAACTTTAAACTGTGCGGAAGCGTTTTCTAAAGCAAACCAAAGAAACAAAATGTATACTATGGCAAAACATGCGCCAACCCAAAAGAGTAAACATTAATCATTAAAACAATAAAATGTCTTGAAGACCGAGTCTTAGAATGCAAGTAAACCATGTAGTGCTCCTATGGCAAGCAAGCTAATGACATGAGAATAGAATACTAAAATGTCAACACAATGGTTGGTGAGTTCAAGAGTGATATTCAAACATAAACAGTTTAATAGTAGAGATATAAAAGTAGTGCATTGTAATAGATAGCTAGTCCATTAACAATAAATATTAACTCATAGTGATTTCGCAATTGAAGCTGACTGTGTTATGTTGTTGCCTCCTATCACGACTTAACAGGTCATGACAATGTTCAATAGGACAAATTGCACCCGGTTGACCTTGAGTCACACAGGTGGGGCTCGTCAGACCCAGTAGTACTACCCAAATTTCCCCACTATTCAATATTAACAATTCGAAAGTGTGTGGATTTTTCCATGACATCAACACTATATTAATATTATACACAACTTGAATATATAAAGCGTTTGTGATTTACCAGTATGCTATCTCCCTTAAAAGAGATTACATAAAAAGTGGGGCATGAACTCACCTGATACGCGTGATAGACACTTAGAGTTTTACTTGACAGACAGAATGGACAGACAACCTTCAGAGGTTACCTAGATCATATAAGTACTGAGTACGTGTAAATAGAGAACATGTGAAACCCTAAGTACACTACAACCAAGGACTCAAGGTTTCAGAAAACAGACCCGTTTGACCCGTTGGTGAATTTATGTGTTGTAAACCATTCAAGCAATCATACATATATGTTATACATGATTAACATTCAAATAGATCATATGTATGCTATATTATCCAGGTGTATCACTTAGATCATCATACAACCAAGTGTCATACAAGTCATGCGAATCTAGAACATTAACATGTCCACTAGTTATAACACAACTAACATGCCACACAAAGATCAAATCACGCACCACATGCCATGTGAAGCCACTCACGACTTCACATCCTAAACCTTGCCAATCCTACTAAGTAGGGGCCTCAGATTCGCACGCGTCTATGATGATCAAATTCATATTCATTAACCATGTTCATTGCATTCAACATACACCACAACAATCAATTTCCAGTCCCAAACATGATGTCTTAGCTACCAATTACGTTAACATCATATATGTTCATCAAAGTCCAAACATCACTCATGATTATCCAAGCATCCCATACAACTAATTTAACATGTTCTATCACAATAGAATTCATCCATGAACTTACTAACATGCTCTTAACATCCCAAACATATTCAAACTATCCTCCTTCAAACATTGTGCAAATAAAGTTTCCCTTTTGGGAAAGTACATTCCAACATCTATCAACACTCAATGTATTCATGAATTCCTTACAATTATACCATCTCAAGCTCATAACAACATCTAGACATGATTAACAATACCTAATCATTATAATCTATTAATCATCATGAACAAAAGTTTCTACTTTTGGCAAGATATGAACAACAACATTCATTCTAAGATTTCTAGCATTCATATCAACAATCTAGCATCTAATTATCATCATGAACCCATAAAAAACATCAATCCATCACTAGATCATCATGTCATGAAAATAAAGTTACTATTATTAGTAACCTATGAACACCAACTTCAATTCATCAATTTCTTGCAAGATCAATGTATCCTTACATTCATACAACCTACTAATCAACATACATTCATCAAACAATCATCCATCATGCATAATCTCACCAATTTCGAATTAGGGTTTGCTTAAAATCAAAGTTGATGATCAATCCACTAAAAACATACAATTCATGCATAATCAACGTTAAACACATGTATTCAATCCAACTAACATACTAACATCATCAATTAACATCAATTTCGACCCCATGATGATACAAAATCGAATTAGGGTTGGGCCCTAACAAGAACTCCGTAAAAACTTGTAAAATCTAACCTTTAAACGTGTGTTAACTTGCAATTGATGATTCCAATGTGTTGTATGCCTTGTAATCGAATAAAATCGAGGCTTGGAGGCTTGTTCTAGGTCGAATTCAAAGTGGGGAGGGGTTTGAGATGAAGGTTGCGGCCGAATGGGGTGTGGAAGCTAGGTTTTTTGTGTTTTTTTAATTTTAATTTCCATATTTACCCTTTATGCCCTTGTAATTTGTATTTTGTAAAAACTAGACTTTAAACTCTTTGTAATATGTTTTTAACTTAATAAAATAAAGATATAAACTAATGATAGTCATCATATAATTTATCTTTATAAAAACACAAGGCATACGAATAAATAGGCACGTTTCCGCGTTACGCGATTAATTTCCTAATTAACATTTAAAACATGCAAACACATAAACATAATACCATAATCACATAATCAACTACATTATCAATAATGTAACATTATTAATTATTATTAGGTCGCCAACGTTAAACGACAACTAGTGTGTGTTTACGACACGTGTATGCAAGACTTAACGGAACTAACGAAGTTTGGTAACGGAAATTTACCGGATGTCACAACTTTTTTCCAATCTCTAAATTGCTTGAGAAAGATCAAACGAATGCCACCCTATATTTGAGTGTGTTCACGATTGTGCAAAATCTCATCAAAGTCAAGCGCCGCTTCATTTGAGTGAAATAAAAAAAGTTGGTTAAGTAAAAACGAATAAAAAACATAGAACTTATAAAAAGTTACCACCATATGCTCTTCCAAGGCATTCCTTTAAACATCAAAAAGATTATCATAAAATCATACATTAAAATGATAATTAGCCTTCATATATATTCCCACCTCACGAACAAACATACTAGTTCACCGATGGAGGTACACGTGACAGATCTATCAAAAGGGAGAGATAAAGCCCCCCTTTTTTGGCCAACTTCTGCTGCAACATTTTGTTCTTCGCGTTTCCTCTTGTTATTTGCGAAGGCGCACATGCAGTTACAATTAAAATTCTGAAGTTACAATATATATTAATAATAAATAAATAAACATAGTAAATAAATAAATCATAATAACAATTACCATCTAACTCATGACTTTCGGACTGGCAAATGAAGGAAGTGGTGGATCACCCATGTCATCACCTCCATGACTAATGACATCAATCATGAGATATACCAAAACAATTTATAGTGATATCATGTCTTAAAAACTTATAAGATATACAACACAAAGTTAAAATAATTCAATTTTAAGGGGTATTTCTAAGCTCATGATGATTAGAATAAAGCCACGAAACCTAAAAGCTAATAACACATAATAATTAGAAATTATTTTGTTTTAGTTTCTTAGTAATTTCTTTTTTGTATATGATTTCTAAAAGAATTTGAATTACAAGCATATACTAGAGTTAGATTGACTTACAGTGAAAAGAAGAATATTCTACTAACTTTTTATTCTCTTTGTCAAAGTGTAAAATATAAACCAACTAAAATCTAATTACTAATTAATATCCAACCAACTAAGCACCTAAATTAAGACCTAATTACTGAAAACTAGACCTGGTAAAATGGGCGGTTTGGGTCGGGTTAGGTGTCGGGTTAGGATGGGTTCGGGTCAGAATGAGTTCTGGTCAGGATGGTCGGGTCAGTACAGGTCAAATCCAAAAATATCAAAATTCTCAATTTTCCAACACAAACCATAAAAACATATAAACTACAAATAAAAGTTGTTTCAAATATTAATTCAACATTTAAAACCCCATGTAAACTAGTATCGTCTAAGAACAAACATGAGGCATAATTTTAACTCTTGATAACCACTTGTCCACTTCAAATATCTTCAAATCAAAGATGAAAGTTGTTGATGCATCTATACCCATCTAAAGCTCCATGGATAATACTATAATCAAGAAAATTAATGAAACCTTAATACATGAATTAACAATTTTTGAAGTGTATGAAGAATGAATATGGAAATTATCTAAAAGTTGCTACTATCAAAAGTCGGAATCAATGCTTCAATATATTCTATAATTTCCTCTTCCATCTTGTTTCCATTCTCCTTCTCATCTAAATATATTGAAAAAGGATGTATGATTTACTATTAACATTACACATAAACATGAAAGCATATACAATCTAAAGTTCAAATATAATAAATTAACTATAATACCTTCTAAATCAAACAACCAATCGCGTGTGCATAACAACGCCTCGACATTTGAAGATACAAGAGAACTTCGGTATTTACTTATAACTCGGCCGCCAATACTGAAAGATGATTCTGAAGAAACGGTCGTGATTGGAATGCTCAAAATGTCACGAGCCATTAAGGCCAACCGTGGATACCTTCCTTGATTATCCTTCCAATATTATAAAACATCAAGTTCTTGTTTTCTATCAAGTGAAGGTTCCTCGAGATACATTGTTAAGTGTGACTTTTCTCTCTCAGTACTTTTAAATTGGCTTTCAAATGACTCGAATCCATCCAACTCATCAAATACATCAACACAAACACTCGAACTTCCAGCCAATGAAGAATTGTGCGTCTTTAAACGAACATCATACTCCTTATCATATAACTTATGAATACCATCATAGATTCTCTTCAACTTCTCCTCACGTATGTCATTTGTCATGTTAAGTTTTGAGAAACAATACTCAATAATCTTAAACTTATACCGTGGATCTAAAATAACAGCAAAAGATAAGACCACACTATAACTTTCCCAATATTTTTTAAACTTATTTTTCATGTCTTTCGCCATGTCACTTATAACACGATCTGTGTTATGAATTTCCTCTTCAATGAACGATTGAATTCGCCATACATTACGAAAATATAAGTTTGAAGTAGGATAAGAGCTTCCAGAAAATAATGTCGTGATATCAAAAAAAGGTTTTAAAAATTTTGTGATTCTTTCCACTCTTCTCCACTCATCTTCTGATAGCAAAGTCTTATAATTTGAATCAACTAATGCTAAACGAGCATACGCTCATTTATAAGTTAATGCACTATCAAGCATAAGATATGTTGAATTCCCTCTTGTTATGACTTCTTGTCACACATGTTGCCCACATTGTAATGAAAGTTGTTGTATGCATTCCACGAACTTATGCTTTCTGAAAGCACTTCCTCGAACATATTTTACCGACTCCCGAACCTTCTCGATAGCTCCTTCAATTACTTTCAACCCGGCTTGAAGAATAAGATTTAATACATGTGCAGAACAACGCACATGAGTAAAATCTCCATCACATACTAATGTGTTATTTAGACGCAAATGACTTTTTAGATATTCTACTAAAACATCATTATACTTGGCATTATCTAGTGTGATAGTAAAAATCTTTTTCTCAATGCCCCAATCTGCTAAAAAATTAATCAAGTACTCTGATAAAATGGAACCACTATGTGGAGGCGGTATATGTCGAAAGTTCAACACTTTTTTCGTCAAACCCAATTCTCATCGACATAGTGGGCCGTCAGTGCCATAAATCCATAGAACTTCATAAATCAGAAGTCAGATATATTCTACTTGTTACCTTTTGTAACTCATCTTTGAGGATCGCTTTCTCTCTATCATAAATTTTTAAGACATCTAACTTTGTAGTGTTTCTTGTTATGGGATTCGCATCACGGTGTAAAAACTTAAGCAAATCTCTTGTTTCCTCGTGTTCAACATAACTGAACGGGTAGTTATGTTTGATGATCGAATATGCTAGTTTCTCTCTATACATCACTTGATCTAGAGGGGCACGTTTTTTTGGTTGACCAGGTTCACCAAGATCAAAACACTTTGAAATATGTCACTTCATGTTAGATGCCCCTGATTTTGGATTGGCACTATACACTTTTTCACAACTGGTACATATTGCTTTTTTATCCCCATCACCTCCAACCGGTAGTTTTTCAAAATAATCCCAAACTATAGAATGGTTCTTACTTAAACTAAAAGAACTTACTTCATCAAAATCAGTATTATTTGATATATTTGATGCCTCCTACAAATATATAAACCATAACATTGATAATACTTTATGTATTATAAAAGTTTGAAGTTGACAATCATCATTTGGAACTTTCACGTATCTAGAACAAGAATAAGAATGTTAAATTATAGGTTATTAATCAAGAATCTTTCATGACAATTATCATTTGAATAAAATTTGAAGATACTATTACTAAAACATCATAACTCATAAGTTCACAAACACATGTTAATCATTCCATAACTGCTAATCTAGAAAGAAAAAAGTCAAACTCATATATAGAAAACATCATAACATTCAAAGTTTCAAACTAACATATTCTATTCAGAAACACAATGTCAAACTTATATAAAAATATAACTAGAAAATAGTTTCCCCAAAACAAATGCACCCACCCCAATTAAACAAATGCACCCACCATTTGATATCTCCCTCTAATATAACACCCTCAATCAAATAAACTTTAATTTTAACTTAAATAATCCAATCAAATAAACTTCAATTTTAACTTAAATAATCCAATCTAATCCATCAAATAAACTTCAATTTTAACTTCAATTCACAGGTAGTCTAATCGAACTTACAAATGATGTATTGATTGTCAAATTGGAACCTGATGCTTGTTCTTGCGATTGAGAATGGAAACAAGACTGGAAGTTCTCTGCAGTGGTAATCAAACGCTGCCCCAACAAATCAAATTCATGTAAAACACTAAAACATGTCTCAAAAAACAACTAAGAACATTTGTGAGAGCTTACAACTTTTGATCAAGGAAGGAAAATTCTAAAGATGACAAGCTTTTAATCAACCTAACTTGAACCCAATATGCGAGAAATGAGCACAAAAAAGATTCTGAAGATTGAACCATCGATCCCTTGCTACCTAATGTTGAGCTACTGAGTTCACAAATAAAATCAAAATCAAAATCGGTTACTCCATTAGCAGAACTCCATTAACAATCAAAATCAAAATCAAAATCGGAAATCAGAACTCATCGATTACTTGATTAGCATAAATCAAACTTTGAAATCATGGTTACTAAGTGGAACTACAACTTGAAATTGGAATTGGTGTATTACACACTAGAAACTAGAAATCTTGAGACTAGAATCTATTAAAGCAGTTGTATCAAAAACCTTGAAATCGTGAAATCAACCAATTAAGAATTCCATGAGGAAGATGATTAACCCAAATGATGAAATTGACATCGGATGGAGGTTTGAAATCGCATACCTGCAAGTCTGAAATCAAAACCGAACTCGAACAACTGGACATAAATCTAACGGTGTTATTGGTAGATATCAAATCCGATGACGTTTTTGTAGAAACCACATACCATGGAACCTGAAATCGATGCATTTGCTGTAGAAAAAAATGAAGAGAAGCTAGTGTTGATGAAGCTGCTCAAAAAGGGAATTAAAATTGGACTCGCTATGAGAAGAAACACAATACCCAATTACCCATTCCGACCCTCGTTAATTTTGCTAGTGCCTGTCTACCCATCAAATTATTCTCATCAACATAGTCAGCCCATCTAAACCCATCAATAAATTAAAAATGGCCCAAAACAATCCATTGTGTAAATTAAAATCACCCATAATGACCTAAAATTAAACTTGTGGGTTTGTTTTGCCAAGGCAAGACATTATAACCAAGACACCCATAATGTCTTGCCCTATAATAACATAAATGTCAAAATTAAGGCAAGACATTATAACCAAGATGTCAAACAAGGGAATATTAAAAGAGTGGATGAAAGACCTCAATTTGATGGTCATTGTAGCTTCTAGCAGCGACAGTGGTGGTAGTTGTAGCGTGGGTTGAAGATGACGATAGTGGTACTGGTTGAAGAATGGGATAGTGGTACCGGTTGTAGGTGTCGATCTAAGGTGATGGCGGTGTAAGAGGTAGTAGCGGTGGTTGACGGTGGCCTTGGAGGTAAGCGGCGGTGACAGAGCTTGTTCAAGAGAGAGAAAGATTAATGGAGATGTGTGAGATCAGAAATGGTAGATGTGGAGGGAAATAACCTACTAATTTTTTTTACAAGTCGCCGCCAAAGGTGTTGTCGTCGCTAATGAACAACGTACGATTAAACTATAACCGTTAGATCTGAACGCTGATAATAGTTAGAATTGTCTATGGTGTGCACAAACGGACCAGACATCAATAGCGGCTACTTGTCGCCGCTAAAGATGTCGCCGCTATTGTTGATGTCGTCGCTAAAGGTGTCGCCGCTAGTGCACATAATTCTTGTAGTGCGTGTCATGTTCTAAATATCTTAAACAATACCTATAATCATCTATACATGTGACACCCTACACATATCTCACATCGGCTGTGGACAGAAGAGATTCCTGGTTCATAAGGAATGCCTGGCCTCTAACATCAACAATACATTTTGGGCGTATTGGCTGTGGATGAGAGGAGAACTCCACAGTTAAGCGTGCTCAGGTGGGAGCAGTCCAGGGATGGGTGACCTCCGTAGGAAGTTTTCACCCGAGCAACCAAAAGCAAATTTGTGAGCTCCTCTTGGGCAAAGCGAACAATATTGTTGGTGTGAGGGGTCAAGTGTTACAGAATGGTATTAGAGCCAATCCTGTGCCGTTCGGGACGTGGGACATACATCGCCAAGGATGGTGATTTCTCGGGCTCATCGAGGACGATGAGTCCAAACAGGGGTGCTTGTGGCACCCTACACATATCCCACATCGACTGTGGACAAGAGAGATTCCTGGTTCATAAGAAATGTCTGGCCTCTAACATCAATAACGTGTTTTGGGCGTATTGGCTGTGGATGAGAGGAGAACTCCACAGTTAAGCGTGTTCAGGTGGGAGCAGTCCAGGGATGGGTGACCTCCCTGGGAAGTTTTCACCCAAACAACTAAAAGCAAATCCGTGAGCTCCTCGTGGGCAAAGCGGACAATATTGTTGGTGTGAGGGTTCAGATGTTAGAATACAAATAGCAACCATACCTCTTTTTAATGAAACATATGGTAGCTAATATGTGAGACAAATCAAAATACTTGTTTGATTATATTAAAACATCATGTTTAATCAACAGTTGACCCATATCACATTTTGTTAATTGTATCCGTTCATGTTCAAAATAATGCATCAAGTTTTATGGGAATTAGGGATTTTGTTTTAAATGAATAGTTTTAATATTGCTCACATAGAGATACTATTGTAGCTAATAGAACTATTTCATTATTAGCTTTCCTATTAATAGTCTTTCAGTAAGCAACATTATAAATTTAACTTTTAGTAAAACCTGATTTTAGTCAAAGTGCAAGCAAAAATTCTTCGTGACTAGAACAAATTTTAGTTGAATCCATGTAAAAGCAACTCATAAATGAAGCAAAGAAGGAGAGTTGACCCTTTTTGTGATTTTCATTTTCAATTTGATTGGATATCTCATAAAGGAAGCCATGTTGATCAATGATCTCCACCCCATCGAATACAAATCAATCACTTTGCTATAATAGAAAAATGACAACAAGGGGCCACATTTATGCAATACATATCTAAGCCGACGTCATGGGACCACCCACAGAAACATACATTTATATGTTAAAAATCTAGTGAAGTTTATGAGAGGGTTATTTTGAATTACCGGTTTTCATGGTGGTACAAAACCACATGGTTGCAAAGATTAAGACCCAAATTGACTTCAAAATCTAACCAAACTAGCAAATTAAAAACACCAGAGTAATGATTGAGTTCTTTTGGTTCGTGAAGAAAGGTTAGAGAGATTGTGGATTTCTCTGCAACCGAAATAACATATAGCTTTTTTCCGGTGGTTTTCCAAAACATATTTGGAGGGCAAGTTTATTGTTTTTGAGAAAAAATAATGTACGAGATACAGATCGAGAGAAATGTACTTGATAAAAAAAGATAAACACAATATAAGAATTTTAAAATATTGAGGCACTTTAGTTGGCATTACCGGACATAAAGTCGAACATTAATTACCATGGTGATGTAACAAAATCTCTCTAGTTTAGTTTTACTATAAAATCTA
The DNA here is from genome assembly GCA_025506515.1 of Flaveria trinervia. NCBI lineage: Eukaryota > Viridiplantae > Streptophyta > Magnoliopsida > Asterales > Asteraceae > Flaveria > Flaveria trinervia. Next base: position 70,524,086 of record CM046449.1, on the reverse strand, counting down.
ACTTAATTATGTTATTAAATAGTTAAATTTATTTATAAATCATATAAAGCAGGCCTTATCTAAATATATGTATACAAATAATAAAATGCAAACATTATATTTTTATAAAGCACATATATTCTTGAGTGACATATTCTTGATTCTAAATTCCAAGTAGCCCCAAAATTGTACTCTTGAGCCACGTCCTTTGTTATAGAAAGCACACGAGTGACGTTAGTTGAGAATTAATTTACAAAATATAAGTTAAGAGTTAATATATAAATAAAACATGTGCACAAATCAAACCCTGGTCATTTAATTTGACGTGGTGGGTCCACATATATCATTTCATCATTTTCAAATCGTCCGTATGTGTGGTATCGGTTCTATCATTCACCGGTTGAATACCAAGAGTAACTAGTGGTAGGTCATTAAAATGGTTGTATTCTTCTTCGTCGATGAGATTGTCATAATCAAGGATACACTGTTTACCTTGTGATACGATTTGGTATCTTGGTTTGCTAGGGTCATTGATAAAGAACACTTGTGTGACTTGTTTTGCGAGAACATATAGTTTATATGGATAACCATTTATTGTTAGGTCGATAAGTGTAAAACCGCATTTATCAACTTAAACACCTGTATTGTTATTCACCCACCTACATTTAAGCACAAGTTTATACAAGGTTGTGTAATTTAATCCCAAATTTCTTTAATGACATCATAATAAGAATCCTTAGCTATTGTTAATCTTATATCATGACCCATCGTGTTGAATTTTGTTATTGATGTTATTACTATAACTTCACTATTCTGCATTATACTTTTTTCATCTTGATCTTTGGTGTAATATGTTTAATTGTTAATATAGTACCTTTGAAAAGATAACATTCTATGGTCGGGCCCTTGCCCTAGCTTTCCCCCAAGTTTATCCGCACTTGATTGGGCATAGGTTATCTTTACCTTATTTTTTTAACCATAAAAATAACTCTTGGTTACGCTTAATTTGAAGCTACATAAGTTCCTTATCCAGGTAGGTTGATTGTAATAATCTCATGTGTTTGTTGACATATGAAGCAAGACAAGTCATGTGTTTTAGAGACAGAAATATGCATGTAGTAAGCTATCCTTACTTAGGGTGATCATTTTCATACCTAACACCTCCAACCCCTTCAAGTTTACTAGAATGATGAGATTAAAGAGCACCAATACTTTCGATACCATCTAAATAACCTTCATCAATAAATCTAGTATTACATTATAATTATATTTATAAAAACTAATATATATGTAAAATTTACGAGTACTGAATTCAATTATCTTCTCAAAAGCATATCTTTTAACAATATCACCCTTAGGTTGATTACGGTTTCTCAAATAACCTTTTAAGAAACACATATATCTTTCAAAAGGATGCATGCAACACAAAAATACAGGACCATATGCCTTGATTTCCCCAACAATATGAATTTTTAAATGAACCATCACATCAAAAAAAGATAGTGAAAAGTACTTCTCTAATTCACAAAGTATGATGATAATGTCTTTTGTCACGTATCTAGTTTCTCCGGATCAATCACTTTTGAGTGAATCTGATTAGAAATAAACAAAGCTTTTTGATTATGTGTCTAGTTCTCTTTGGTAGCAATCCATAAATTACAATAGAAATCATAAATGTTATCAAAGCATAACAATTATGAGACTTCATACCAAATATTTTAAAGTCTTTCATTAACATCAATCTTTTAATATTTACAGAATAACAAAATGTAACTTTAATATTGTATAAACTCTATGAAAGTATGTTTTTTTCTTTTTTTGCTTTTGACATAGTAATAACTTGCAGGTGGCAGATAAATACAATGACCATTATCAATCAGAGCAAGATGTTTGTGCATTCCCATTTCTTCTATGTCCTTACGGACATTGATACCCTTTTTAATGTTCCAAGAACATCTTGAGAATAAGCCTATCAAGCTATCACATACATAATTTTTCGATATGCATTACATCTAGGTAATGTTACATATTTTTTCGATATGCATTACATCTAGGCAATGTTTAACTTTCAAATGTTTCCACTAAGGTAAATCCTAAAAAATGGATCATTTTTTCCAAACAGTTCTTTTCTCAACACGAGTTCGTTTTCCTAAAACTATATTTAGATCTTTAACTCGTGAAAATGCATCCAAGTTCTCTTTTCTTATCGTTCCATGCTAAGTACTACCATTAAAGTCCTTTTGTTATTCCAAAAATACAATTGGTCCGAAGGAATTTTCGATGTCTCGTGTATATAGTTTTTCTACAACTATTTAACCACATAAAACTTGTCTCATCTTTACAAATAGGACAAGCTTGCTTACCCTTCGTGCTATATCTATAAAAATTATCATATGGTGGAAAATCACTTATTATGCAAATAATTATGGCTTGTAGTTTGAAATATTTTTTTTCAAAAGCATCATACATATTTACACATGCACTCTATAGACTTTTTAAGCCATTAATCAAAGGTGATAGATAAACATCAATGTTATTACCAGGTTGTTTAAAACCCTTAATAACAAAGACATCATTATGTATTTTCATTTCATGAATAACCGTGCTGGAAGATTGTAGATGCAAAGAAGAATCGACCACGTACTCTGATGACTACTTACATTTCCGAAATGATCGATTCCATTAAGAACTAAGTCCAAACTTTAAGTTTCTAACATTATTACTGATTCTGGAAATGTTTTTGTTAATATATCTCCATTAAAGTGAATATACGACATGTTTAATTTTCCATTATTTTTGCTCATCCGAATGGTATGGTAATAATTTTGTTTTTTTTTCTTATTTGACAATAATCATTATAAAATTTTGGAATATTTGGGAAATACCATAATAATTTAGTTGGTGGTCTGTTTTTCATGACATCATCATCGTACTCATTGAATTTCTTTTTGTTCTTGTACCTGATTCACCACATCTAACATATTTATGAATTTTTTACAAACTTATTTTTATACAAGATATAGTCAATTGGATATGCATTTATTCTTTCAACTTTCAATCTCATTAGATGTTAATTTTTTAGCTTGATAAAACAAAAATGGTAATTTGTTATCTTTTGTAAGCATATCATGTAAAATGACTAATAGATATGTGAAACTTTTATCACCGATTGAACACCAAGTTTCAAAATTTTTTCACAACCGTTATATAATGGTTTTGTTGCATCTTCAGATAGGTTTTGTAAATTTTCTTTTGTCATCGAAGGATTATTCTTAAAAGAGTTATGGATTTTAATAATCCTAACTTGGCCATGATTAATCCTAACTCAACACATGTTTACGGACACTTCCAACTTTAAGCTTATTTTTCTACAATGATCCCTTACTAACTGAGAGTTAACACCGTTAGTTTTTTTTATTATGTGGACTACTTATATGGCAAAAAAACTAAGAAGAAAGTTGAAATTAACTGTCGGGTCCATCAATTTGAAACTTTTACAACCTGAAAACTGTCAATCCTCACCTTCTAATTTGAACAACTTGACGGTAGATTTCAAGTGATAATGGATACTAGACACTGAAAAAAGAACTTAACAGAGGTAGGGCAGCGGCGAAGTTGAAAGATGGTTCAAAGTTAGCACCATTTTATAAAAAAACTAACGGGCATTAACTCTCAGTTAGTAAAGGATTGTTGAAGGAAAATAAGCTCAAAGTTAGGAGTATTTGTAAATATTTTCTGAGTTGAGATTACTCACGGCCAATAAATAAGAGTTGTGATTATTAAAATCCCATAACCCTTCTTAAAATCCTAAAACATTTCATTTAAATCATCCACGTTTAAAATGTTCTCATTCAAAATTTCATTGTATGAGTTGTCATCGACATATTTTAAGATGTCATTTTACTCATTGTTAAAATTAAATGATGTCGAGACACCATTAACGCACTATTCCCCACGCTTTAACCAACAAGTGTATCTAGGCATACATCCATTTATAAACAAATGATACTATTTATTTAAGATTGTAAAATCTTTAAACATTTTTACAAATCGTACATTGACACTAAATACATTTAGACTCAACATTCATCCGATTAGCTTTAACATTCTTAACAAAATTATAAACACATTTCGTATATATTTTAGTAGTACATCCACTCTTTTACATATAATATTCTCTACCTTCCATCTAGAAATTAAAATAATCAAATAATTAAATGGTGCAATTTATGTACATGTTTAGGTACTATAAGGTGACAAATCCTAACCCAAATTTTAAGTATTCTATATCATATGTATATATTTTAACGAGTGAGTATTTAGAAAAATCGGCAACATGTCCCTTTAACTCTCCAAGTATGTAGACATATCGCAAACTCCAAGGAATTAAAGGGAATGAATCTGAATTACTCAAAATGCAGTCCCAAATACGAGACACTCGTTAAAATTTATACATCCTAATGAGATAAAATAATTAAAATGCAGTCTCAAATAAGGAACAATCTGAAATCTATATTTGTTAGATAAATTTCAGAAGTGTGTATATTTAAAGTGTTATCTTAAATGAATATACATTCATATATAAAAAATATATATATATATATTGGATATCAATTATCTATATACATATTTATAGACATATTTTACAAAATAAATATATAATATTTCACAAACCTTTATATATATATGTATGTATATACATATATATGTAAAGGTATGAAATATATATATATAATATATATATATATATATATATATATATATATATATTATATATATATATATTATATAATATATATATATATATAATATCACCATTGATCAAAACTTGTATTAATTAAACTACTCATTCAAAACTTGTATTAATTACATTACTCATTCAAGTTGTTCATGCACATTTTGTGCATACTCATTAAAGTTGTTCATCCACAATTTGATCATCGATTCAGGGTCTCAATAGATACAAATTTTGGTGTATAAGCATTGTCTACTATATATCATGTATTAGCTTTTTGTCCAATTTGAATATGAAATGAGCCAGAATTGATCTTCTGTATGATGGGTGAAAGCTTAATAATATCATTAATGTAGAAAAAAATGTGACATCAGTGTACCCTTGAATTGAGGCTGAAACTTTATTTCTGGTTTATGAAAATGAATGAAAGATTTAAAAAAACATGGGTTTTTAACAATGCGTCGTGTGCAGTTTGATTGCTGGATCAATTAACACTTGTTGAGTTTATCAATTAATACCAAATCAACAATTTATCAATCACTAAATTATCAAAGGTATACGATGAAACTAGTATTAAGTTCCCGCGTTACGCCGGGGTCACAAGGCCATGAATAAAATAAGTTGAAATGTTGTCACGATTCGCGCAATAAAGATAAGAAAGATGAAACATATAGGCGTCGTTAAATACATTCAGAACTTTATATAAAAAAATAAAACCGTCACAAACTCTTTCATTGCGACAAGACTATTGATGATATATGAAAGCTCATATAAAATATAAACTGTTAGAAATACACGTTAAAAAGTTGATAGAAAAAGAACGTAACAACTTCAAACCATTAACATGATAAAAAGCAGCACACACAAATTTGAATTTAAAAAAAATATTGTAAAAATTGAAGGATAAAATTGTAAAAAGAAAAAATTAAAACTGCGAATCAGTTTTAACGACGTTGATGACGTACTATGTGCTTAATTCTAGAAGGAAAATTGTCATTGGTGGATCCATTTTCTTTGTCACTTTAGTTTTCTATTCTTAATTTATCAGAAATCACACTATTTAGTCTTCTATTCTTTATCAGAAATCACATCGTCCAGCATCCTCACCAAACTCAAGATTTGTTGATCAAAATCCTTTGTTTATTATTGTTTTCATCACCTCACAGTCGACATGTCAAAGGTAAAACCTGTTAATTCAAACTATGATTCAATTTCTGTGCTTTTGGAATTTGATTCAGATTATGACCCCTTTGATCAATTCCCTGTAAAAAAATGGGTAAAATATAGACGAAAAACAGAACCGAATAGTTTGTTAGATCGTGAGGAAATCACTTTCCTTGATTAACAATTCGACCTACTTGCCCGGGTATCACGAAATTTAATCTAGGATAATCTAACAAAACAATTTTGATTATGGCAAGAAAATCAAAATCAAAGAGAGATGATGAATATATGAATTTGGTTGAATATGCAAAAGTACTTTTCTTTTGTTTGTGTAGTAGTCCACTAAATAAAATTCTAACCCCTTTGAACCAACTATACAAAATATGGATGAAAACAAAAGTGCTTTCCAAGTTGGTTTCAAAGTTGACGGTTTAGATAAAACCGTTTATTGTTCCGATAAAGTTTTCCAAAAATTAAATTATTAAAGCCTTTTCTAAATCAAATTTATAAAACATAAAAGCTATTCAATTATTTTAATAATTTAGCTTAATACTTTATCCATTAGAATTAAACTCGTCTTATATACAAGTGTGCACTCCGCACCGACGTACTCGTATTAGAACAAAGTTTAAATTCTTATTAGCTCTCGTGTAAATTCCAATTACATAAAATGACCGGTGACACTAAAATCACCAACAATCCTCCCCCATTTTAGTGTAACCCATGAACTTACACAACCAAACAACCAAATCAAAATTTGTACATAAATGAATATGTCGAATCGATTGAATATTTAAATTAGTATTTTACACGTTTCAGATATTCGAGAATCAGAGTGTCCTATGGATTGAACTCATCAACTCAATTGAATACTTGAAGATAAAATACATACAAATATCATAATCAACAAATCAATACACTTGACACTGTTTATAGTCGTGTGTCCCTATCCTCTCATGACCGCATAAAGGCTAAGTCCCCAACCTTTTGAAATACGACTATATTTCACGATCACATAGGTAATTCCTTTATTTCATGTACCTGCAATACATTTTTTTCAAAGGAATTATTAAGAAGCTATTCTTCAACCTTAACAACTGCAGTACCGAACACGTACCTTGGATGATTTATATTGCGTTCCAATTTATTAGTGTGAGCTTTCCTCATTGAATTCAGCCCCTAATAACATCTTAGAGGGGAATTGGGTATCTCACCATAATAAAATTAAATGGACTTTAATCCCATCCCAATTGTAGACTTGTGCACTAATTCTCTTGCAAGACCTTTTGTCAAATGATCCGCCAAATTGTTGTGTGTTCTAATATATTCTACAGAAATAACACCATTCATGATTAATTCTCTTATCATGCTATGTCTTACACCTAAATGCCTTGACTTTCCGTTATAAACTTGACTATACGCCTTGGCTAAAGTAGCTTCACTATCACAACGTATAGAAATGGGCGCAATAGGTTTAGACCACAAGGAATTTCATAGACCAAATTCCTTAACCATTCTGCTTCTTTCCCAGCAGCAGCTAGGGCAATAAATTCCGACTCCATGGTTGAGTTGGTGATACAAGTTTGTTTTTTAGATGCCCATGAAATAGCACCTCCTCCAAGCAAGAACACCCAACCTATTGTGGATGAGTGATCCTCTAAATTGGATATCCAACTCGCATCTGAATATCCTTCTAGAATCGAAGGAATCCCCAAGTAGCTCAAACCATAATTCATTGTCCCTTTAAGATACTTGAATACTCTTTGAATTGCTTGCCAATGTTGAGCACTAGGGTTACTAGTATATCTACTCAATTTTCCCACCGCATAAGCTATATCAGGCCGTGTACTTGTCATTGCATACATTAAACAACCGATAGCTCTAGAGTATTCCAATTGTGAATCTGGTTTCCCTGTGTTAGGCATCAATTTCAAACTTGGATCTAATGGCGTACTTACAGGAGAACAATCACTAAAGTTAAATTTATTAAGAATTTTCTCTATATAATGTGATTGAGTCATCACAAATCCTTTGTTAACCCGTTTGAATCTTATTCCAAGAATCACATCCGCCTCCCCCATATCCTTCATGGAGAACCTAGATGATAACAACTTCTTTGTTTCATCTATTTGAGTTTGGTCAGTACCAAATATCAACATATCATCTACATATAAGCAAATGATCACACCAGCTCCAGTAGCATCAAATCTACTATAAACACACTTGTCACATTGATTTAGTGCAAACCCATTTGATAAAATAACTTCATCAAATTTTTGATGCCACTGTTTTGGAGCTTGTTTAAGCCCATATAATGATTTAACAAGCTTACATACTTTATTTTCATTACCGGGCATAACAAACCCTTCGGGTTGTTTCATGTAAACTTCTTCATCAAGATCACCATTTAAAATGCTGTCTTAACATCCATTTGATGAATAACTAAATTATGTATAGCAGCTAAAGCAATCTGTAATCTAATGGTTGATATTCTAGCTACAGGGCATACGTATCAAAATAATCTATACCGGGTTTTTGCCTAAATCCTTGAATAACCAACCGAGCTTTGAACTTATCAATTGTTCCATAAACTTTCATTTTCTTTTTGAAAATCCATTTGCAACCAAGTGGCTTACAATCTGGAGGCAAATCCGCTAATACCCACGTATTATTTTCAAGAATAGATTGACATTTCATCATCTATAGCTTCCTTCCAAAATGCCACATCTCTAGTCTCCATGGCCTCTCGATAAGTCTTTGGATCATCTCCAATACTATAAAAATAATAGTATTTATGACCAACCTCTTCTCTTGAACCTTCTACCAAATAAAGTTGATAGTCGGGACCAAAATTTTTAGCAATTCGACCTCTTTTGCTTTTTCGAATTTGCTGATTTTCTGTATCGGTTACATCATTTGATGTTCCTGAACTTTGGCTTTCATTACTATTATAAATCAGATCCTTAGGCCTGAGAATTGAAGAAAACCTCATTTCATCGAAAATGGCATCCCGCGACTCTATTACGGTGTTAACCGAAATTGAGTCATTGGGTTCATAACATAGAACCTATACGCCTTGGAGTTTTCTTGCATAGCCAATAAATATGCAATCAACTCCACGTTCACCCAATGTTTTTTTTTAGGTTCGGGTACTTTTATAACAGCTCGACATCCCCAAATTCGGAAAAGGATAAATTTGGTTCTTTATTGAACCATAGCTTATAAGGAGCCGATTTGTTATTCTTGTTTGGAACTCTATTAAGTACAAAACAAGATGCTAACAACGCCTCTCCCCAAAATCCTTCACCTAAACCCGAATAAGAAAGCATTGAGTTTACCATTTCCTTCAAAACTCTATTTTTACGTTTAGCGATACCATTTTGTTGAGGTGTATATGGAGCGGTTGTTTCATGAATAATACCAACAGATTGAAAATATTGGCGATCCATATATTCACCTCCTCGGTCGGTTCTTAGACATTTTATTGACTTACCCAATTGTAATTCAACCTCAGTTTTATAAATCCTAAACTTATCTAAGGCTTCATCTTTTGAATGTAAGAGGTACATATAGCAAAACCGAGTAGCATCATCAATAAAAGTAATACAATACTTTTTATTACCTAAAGAAGGTGTAGAGTGAAAGTCACATAAATCACTATGTATTAGATCTAAAATCTCAGATTTCCTATTAATATTAGGAAAAGGTTGTCTAGTGATTTTTGTGAGCATACAAGTTTTGCAACTTTCTGTATTTAAATCAAAAGAAGGAATTAAGCCATCTTTAGACATATCATACAATTTCCTAAAATTTACATGACCTAAACGTGCATGCCATAACATAGATTCATTGACTTTTTGTGTAGTAGATGTAACAAAAGCAGAATTTTCAACTAAAACTGATTTATGATCTGTATTTAATTTAAACATTCTATTTCTACTACAAAAGTAACCAAAGCCAACAAACATGCCACATTTAGATAATACATATTTATTAGATTCATAAACTTGCTTGTATCCTTCACAATTCAAACAAGTACCACTAACTAGATTCTTACGTAGTTTAGGTACATACACAACATCAACTAATTTAATAGTTTTACTACTAGTAAAAGACAAATTAACTACACCAACACCACAAATAGGTTGACTCGAATCATCTCCCATTTTGACATAGGATCCATCATCTATCGGCGTTAATTTCTCGAACCACCACCGATCTTTACAATAGTGACTTGTTGCACCCGAGTCAACCCACCATTCATTATCATCATCCTGTACATAGAAAGATTGAGGAATTAGTGAACAATAATTCTTGACTGAATTATTAAGGTTAGTAATATTCTGACCTTCATTTCTTTGGAACCGAGTCCTTAGACCCATTTCCAGCCCCACTAGTTCCAACACCATTGTTGTAAATTTTGACTCGACAATCACGTTTTAGATGACCCGGCTTTTGACATCTCCAACAAACCAAATTCTTGGATTTCTTATTCGGTTTGTTTGTAGGATGAAACTTACGTTTGACACCCTTTCCTTTGTTTGTGTAATTCTTTTTGTCTTCAACCATATGAACAGAAGGTTGTCCAGATGGTTCAGAGGGCTGTCCAGATTTCCCAGATTCAATTATCCCTTTACCCTTGCCATTCTCTTGCACTCGAAGAGACTCTTCGATGCGCAAATGGCTCCCTAATTGAACCAAAGACAATTCCTCTTTTTGATGTTTTAAATCACGTTTGTAATCTTTCCATGAAGATGGAAGTTTAACAATGATACTTGAAACAGCAAAAGATTCATCCATACTTATTTTGTGTTGTGTGAATTGACCAAGAATACGAACAAGTTCATTATATTGTTCCATTACGGACCGTGACTCTACCATCTTATAGTTATTGAAATCACTTACAGGAAACTTTTTAGAGGAGGCGTCTTCCGCAATATACTTCGACTCCAAATCATTCCACAATTGTGTTGCACTTTCCACATGTTGATAGATATAGAAGAGAGCGTCCGACATCCCGTTCAGAATATGAACCCTACAAATGTAGTCATCATTTTCCCACTTGTTCCGTTTCCTAATCTGTTCCAGCGGTGAAGCATCAGTGATTTCAGGCATCGGGGTAGACAACACATACACCACATTCAGTGTCGTTAACAGAAAATGCATCTTTTTCTGCCAACGACGAAAATCAGTGCCTTCAAACTTGTTCAACTTGTTAAAACTAGATGTCATTTCTTTGACAGATTCAGCCATGATTGCATTTGTTAATCAAGATTGTAAAAAAAAATGGGTAAAATATAGACGAAAAACGGAACCGAATAGTTTGTTAGATCGTGAGGAAATCATTTTCCTTGATTAACAATTCGACCCTACTTGCTCGGGTATCACGGAATTTAATGTAGAATAATCTAACAAAACAATTTTGATTATGGCAAGAAAATCAAAATCAAAGAGAGATGATGAATATATGAATTTGGTTGAATATGCAAAAGTGCTTTTCTTTTGTTTGTGTAGTAGTCCACTAAAAAAATTCTAACCCCTTTGAACCAACTATACAAAATATATGGATGAAAACAAAAGTGGTTTCCAAGTTGGTTTCAAAGTTGACGGTTTTGATAAAACCGTTTATTGTTCCGATAAAGTTTTCCAAAAATTAAATTATTAAAGCCTTTTCTAAATCAAATTTATAAAACGTAAAAGCTATTCAATTATTTTAATAATTTAACTTAATACTTTATTCATTAGAATTAAACTCGTCTTATATACAAGTGTGCACTCCGCACCGACGTACTCGTATTAGAACAAAGTTTAAATTCTTATTAGCACTCGTGTAAATTTCAAATACATAAAATGACCGGTGACACTAAAATCACCAACATTCCCACCGTTTGATTTGCAGCAATTCATAAAGGTTTAGTTTGATTTTTATTGGGTTTGCTAAATTGATTGGTTGAATATTCTTGAATCTTGATTTATGACAACTATAAACTGAAGTTTATCAAGGTTTAGTTTTGTTGATGGTTTGGGTTTTTGTGTTTTTGTTAGGTGAATGAGATATATACCTCTTCCAAAGCTTGGACTTCAGTGGGTATGTGCTTGTTTATCAACTTGTAGTTTTATGTTAACAGGTTGTCACCGCCCGTGCGTTGCGACGGCATCGTACGCTTCGCTTCGTGATACGTAAAACAAACTAACAATTGAATTGGTCCGTCTCCGAATTCTCGCCGAATCGTAAAATAACTCGAATTTTAACCGTTGAACGAGAATGTATTATACTTGACCCACCTGTTTTCCCTAGAAAATTATGTCGAAACGTAGACCAACTCGAAACGTACATTAAAAAAACACATAAATTACAATTTGCCTGACTCGTTTTCAACCTAATATACTTTGGCACGTAGAGTAATGTAACACCTGGTTATATTTTCTAAAGACAAGATATGAAGAATAAAAAGAAAGAAAAGTAATAAAGTCTAAGTGGAGGAACTAAAAGTGTCCAAAAGGATAAAACTTTGAAAAGTTGGTTGTAAAGGTGGGCATAGCTGCCCACCCTCACTTCACATCACCACTTCTTCGGTTTTAGAGAGAGAGAGCAGGAGAAACTCTCGGCTGAAGAAAAAGAAGAAGAAAAGAAGTCGTATTCGAGGTAAGAATTCGTGGGTTTTAAGTGTTTATGACGGGTTTTATCCCGGTTATATGCATATGTGCTTATGTGTTTGTGTATGTGATCGGGTGTGAGTGTTGGTGTTGTTTTAGGTGTTTGAACTCATAGCAAGCGGGTTAGAAAGGAAGAAACACCCAAGTTGCACCAGGTGAGTTCTAGACCCCGGTTTTACTTGTTTTTATCTATCTTTGGGGCTGAAAATGTATTTAAACGATTTTCAAAGCTTTTGTATGTTTACCCGTATGCAATGTGCATGATTGGATGTTGATTCTTGAATGCTCATAGGTTGTTCATGTTTATACTAGCCACATTACGCTTTGAACAGATGGGTTCGAGGATTGGGTTTGAAAACATACTGGAAACATGTTGAGCAGAAGGTCCATGTGCCTAGATAAGGCTCATGCGCCTGAAAAGGCCTTAGAAAGATTTAAGTGTAATCCATGCACCTAAACAGTAGCCCATGCGCCTAAGATTACCTTAGAAATGTTTTAAGTATAGCCCATGCGCTTGAACAGTGGTCCATGCACCTAGAAATGTTAGCCGGACGACTAAGTGTAAGGCCATGCGCCCCAATAGTGCCCATGCGCCCTAATAGTGCTCATGCGCCCAAGTGGCTCATGCGCCTAAGTGTCCATGCGTCCAAATTATCCATGCGTCTAAGCGCTCATACGCACAAATAGTGTCCGTACGCCTGAATAGTTCATGCGCCTAAAGTGAAAAATGATTAAGTTTTAGCTATTGCGCCTACATAGTGATGAAATGCCTGAACATGGCTCATGCGCCCAAATAGTTCCCATGCGCCTAAGCACTTAGAAATTTTTATAGAATTTTCTGCGAGTCTGTGCTTTAGGGTTTTGACTGAGGTTGACTAAGGGCTTATTAATGATGATGTTTCATGCATGGTATGATTATCTATGATTGTTTCTTATTATTTTTATTGCTATTATTAGTATTACTTATAGTATGTGACTTTACGTGGTATGTTATTATCGTAACGTAAAGTATATCGTAATAATAAAGTGAAAGAGCAATAAAGAAAAGAAGAGGAACATTAATGAAAATCTTAACAAGTCTTGCAAGCTTACAGGAGGTACACGACCATGTTGTCGTTAGCTCAACTGTGTTGCGGGTTAGCTATCCTATTATGCACATAGGGTCAATCAATTGAGATTGGCAGGACCTTTGTAGCGTGTCCTGGGTGATTGGGTTGGCCTTGTACACAGTACACAGAACCCTTTCGAGGTATACAGTTGACCCTTTCGAGGATACAGTTGACCCTTTCGAGGGATACAGTTGACCCTTTCGAGGGATATAGTTGACCCTTTTGAGGGATATAGATGGCCCATCACTAGTTTTCCATCGTGCATACAGTTGGGGTATTGCTCACTGGTCCATACAGAAAGTGAAACATAAAGATAAAAGTTTACAGAACAGACAAGGCATACAGTAAAGAGAACGAACAGTATTTGTTCATATAGTTAATACGTGCTCGCATATACAGTACAGAGTTGTATTTTACAGAAAAGAGTATTTTTTTTATATACACATATAGAAAGTATTTTATTACTTTAAAACTAGAGCTCACTCAGCAACTCTGACTTTTATACTGTAACACCCGGATATTTATTATTTTGAAGCCGGTGGCGAAAGAAAAGAAATAAAGTCCAAAAGTCGAGGGACCAAACTCGCCAACGAAGAAAAGTTGGGAAAATGTGGTGATATATGTAGGGAGAGGGCAGCCCACTCTCCCCACACCCATATTTCAGCTTCTAAAAAGGGAGAAAGAGAAAGAAGAGAAAAAGAGGAAAAAGTGTTGGTTCGGGTCGCCAAAATTGTCGTGAAGCAAGCCGAATCGAAGCTCTTGTCATTACGCTCGTTTAGGTGAGTTCTAGGACCCCTCTTTTACATGTTTTTGAATGATTTTGGGGCTGGAAACACATCTGAAAACCCTTTTCGAGTTTTTGGTGAAGACCCGTATGTATGCGTGTATGTATGCATAGGACCCGTTTGGGGCTTGATTTCTTGCTTGGTGTGCTTGATTAATGTTATGGTATGCATCCCTAAGGTTTAGGATGGTCATTTAGGCTTAAAATGGGTTTAGATGAGTTTGGAGGCCGAAAACCCTCGGCTGCAGTCGGGTTGAACTGCATTCTGCATCAGTTAGGGCTAGGCGACCGACTGGAGGCCGAATGGAGGCCATACGGCCGATTAGGGTGCGATTGGGGTTCATTCGCACGACTGGAGGGCCAGTCGCATGGGGGTCATGCGACTGAAGGTTCATTCGCACGACTGAAGGTCCAGTCGCATAGGTGTTCATCCGCATTGTCTATTCGCACGACTGGATGTTCATTTGCATAGGTGTTCATCCGTATTAGTTCAATCGCATGATGTTCAGTCGCATGGAGGCCATGCGACTGAAGGGTGTCCATACGCCCGAATAGGGCTGTTTAACCCGAGGAAGGTGTAGATTGACTTCTGACTTTCGGGGGAAAGTGCAGGTGTAAGTTTTGATGTAAAGGTTCCCATAAGGGTTTGTAAGATGACGCTTGAGGTCTTAGAAAGCATGTTGGGCATGATGAGGGTGATGATGTTACATGTTGTGTTTGTATGATGTTGCCCTGTATGATGTGATGTTGATGCATGTTTATGTTCCTTAGTGTGATGTATTATCTTTCCTATGGCTTTACCTGTTATGATGAATGAACGAAGTATTATGTAACGTAAAGTGAAAGATAAAGAAAGAGGAACATGATGAATGAATGCATGTATTAATGAACGAATGAAACGTCTTGCACACATCGGATAACGGGTCCTTCTTGGTGATTGACCCTGAATGTAGAACCTCTACTGCTCACCCCTAGTACTGTGTCATACGTTTAACTGTTCATTCGTTGACTTCGGCCCAGTAGCTAAGACTGATGGTTACTCCTAGTACCGTGGCATACGTTTAGCTGTTCATTTGTTGACTTCGGCCCGGTAGCTACGACTAACCGGGGTGTAGCACATGGTATTGGTAAGGATGATGTCCGATGCGCAAGTAAGGTAATGAAAGAACGAATGAACGAATGAAGAAGATAATAATGATATTATCTATGTGTACGTACGATGTGTGATCATGTAAAAGTAACGAACGGTTTTATATGAAAGTAAAGTATGTTTTATTTATAAAACTAGAACTCATCAGCAACGCTGACTTTGATGTGTTTCCAGTTGGCAGGTAACGATTGCTGAGGATGGCACGGGCGACTACTCAGCTCTTTTGGGATGGCATTCTTTTGATTAATGTTTTTGCATTGTAATGCGAACAAACTATTTTTGTAATGAATGTTGTATTAGTTTGCAAAAGCATTTACATGGAAATGAAAGTTTGTTTTAGTTTTCCGCTGCGATTTATTAAATACAAACGTAATTATATGATTTGTGCGATGAGAACCCAGTTGTAAGCGTCCCGGGAACGGGGCCTTACAAGTTGGTATCAGAGCCAGGTTTAAGTGAAATGGGTAAATTTCAAAATAAACCTAATCTTAAACTGAGAATGGGACGGAATGGGAATGGGATGCCAATCCGAGTAGCTGCGTGCCATCAGGTATTCTCGTTAAGTTAACCGGTTTATGTGCGCATGGTATGTGTTATGTGTTATATGTAGATTTAAATACTGATGTAGTCAGGACAGGTAATACTTGGGGTATGAAGAGTAAAGTAAGTGGCTCATCACAACTGGCCACTGTAATTAGGGACTTACTATACTTGACATAAACTGAGTTGTTTCCTTGAATGACTGTGTTGGTGTTTGAATCTTTCAGTGTGCGTGTGATGGCCGGAGGTAGATCTTCGAAAGCTTCTAGGGTGGAGGTCACGGTGCTGAACTGCGCCCAAGAGAGGAGACCCAGAGTTGAGAGGGTGGTTCATGAAGAACCAGAGACCCCTCATCCGGAGGGTGGTGACGAAAGCGCCAATCTGAGAGCCTCAGTAAAGGAGGCTGTTGTAGAAGAAGTCCATCAGTCATGCAGACGATCTTACCGTCTGTGGTGACCGAAGTTATTAAGGCTGTACGAGAAGGGGAAAGAAAAGAAAGAAACAGATCCTCTGGAGGACGGGAACAACCAGAGCCGAAACGGTTCTGTCTGATGATGAAGAGGAAGAAGAAGAGCCTGTGCAGAGGCAGTGCGAGGATGTAACTACGGGGCATTTATGAGATGCAAGCCCCCTACTTTTGATGGAAACGGCACCGCTGCAGCCGCTCACCGGGGTGAGGGAAATGGAAGCTGTTCTCGATATCAACGAGTGCCGAGAGGACCAAAAGGTGAAGTTTGCTACCCACTCTTTTGTGGATTCAGCTCTGTGCTGGTGGGACAACATTGTCCAAGCTGAGGGTAGTAGGGCCATTGGGAAAATGAAATGGCCTGAGCTGAGAAGGTTGTGATTGAGGAATTTTGTCCTCATCGGAAAATGGATAAGTTGGAAAGGGAGTTTCTGCAGTTGGAGGCTGGAACCATGACACCACCGCAGTATACCACCAAGTTTAATGAAATGGCACGGCTTGTGCCTGATCAGGTGATGCCTCTGTCTCGGAAAATCAAGAGGTACATTCAGGGTTTACCGGTGGATGTTCGCCAGCATATGATCGCCGCCCGGCCAAGCACGTTTAGGTCGGCGGTTGATTTGGCAGGGAGGCTGTATGATGAGCGGGAGGTGGTGTGACTGAAGCAAGAAGAGGGTGGTGGTGATCGGAACTGGAACGGGAAACGGTTCGGTCGGGGTGATGCCCCGATGGTAACAAAAAGGCACGGGTGGATGAACGTCGTGTGGTCACATCAAGTGCGGGGTCGAAAAGGTGTGGCAAGTGTGGAAGGGAGCACGATGGGGAATGTAGGTTTGGGTCAAACTTGTGCTTCAAATGTGGGAAGACAGGGCATATGGCGAAGGATTGCATGTCGGCAAATGTTTTAACTGTGGGGAAACTGGTCATATGAGCAGAGATTGTAAGAAGTCGAGGACTGAGGGTTCAGGGTGAAGAAGACGGGAAGTGATGGACCGAGGGCGAGCGCCAGGGCGCTCACCATGACATAGGAGAGGCTAGGACGAACCCTGACTTGTGTCCGGTACGTTTCTAGTGAACCAGACTTTAGCTTCTGTGTTATTTGATTCGGGTGCTAGTAGGAGTTTTATTTCTGCTGCTTTCTGTGCTAAGCTGCCTGTTAGTAGTAGACGTGTTGACGCGCCCTTTGATGTAGAAACTGCCATAGGTAAGTCTACCAGGATTTCTGAGATGATAGAGAATTGTGATGTGGAACTTGAGGGTCATAAGTTTCCTGTTAGACCGTTTGTGATGACCTTGGGTGGTTTCGATTTGGTTCTTGGGATGGATTGTTGGCAGACTTCGAGGCGAACATTGTGTGTCGCAAGAAGATGATTCGGTTGACAGCGCCTGACGGAAGTTTGGTAACGGTTTATGGTGATCGGGTTACTACGATTCCGAAGGTGATCTCAATGGCGGTGGCGGGAAAGTGTATGAGGCGTGGATGTAGCGCCTACTTGGCTTATGTAAAGGATGTGGATACACCAACACCAAACTAGCTGATGTACCAGTTGTGTGTGACTTTCCAGACGTGTTCCCAGAAGACTTATCAGGAGTGCCACCTGACAGAGAGATTGAATTTCAGATTGATCTGATACCGGGTGCCCAACCTGTTGCCAAGGCACCATATCGGTGGCTCCAACCGAGATGAAAGAGTTGATGGAGCAGTTGCGAGAGCTGCTTGATAAGGGGTTCATTAGACCGAGTATCTCTCCTTGGGGTGCTCCCGTCCTATTTGTAAAGAAGAAGGATAGTAGTATGAGGATGTGCATTGACTACCGCGAATTGAACAAGTTGACAGTGAAGAACCACTACCCCTTACCGAGGATAAATGATTTGTTCGACCAGCTTCAGGGTTCCAGTTGGTTCTCGAGGATAGATCTTCGATCTGGTTATCATCAGTTGAAGGTGAAGGAGCAAGATATCCCTAAAACAGCTTTCCGTACGCGCTATGGTCATTACGAGTTTCTTGTCATGTCCTTTGGTTTGACCAACGCGCCAGCTGCTTTTATGGATCTGATGAACCGTGTGTGTCGACCTATGTTGGATAAATCAGTGATTGTGTTTATTGATGATATCATGATTTATTCGAAGAGCGAGATTGAGCATGCCGGTCACATTTGAGAGGTTCTAGAGACGTTGAGAAGGGAGAACTGTATGCTAAATTCTCCAAGTGCGCGTTCTAGTTGCGCGAAGTTCAGTTTTTGGGTATGTGGTGAATCCTGACGGGATTATGGTTGACCCGCGAAGGTGGAGGCGGTTATGCAATGGAAGTCACCAAAGACGCCATCCGAGATCCGTAGTTTCTTTGGCTTGGCGGGCTACTATAGAAGATTCATCCAAGACTTCTCTAAGATTGCTTCTCCACTAACTAAGTTGACCCGAAAGGATGTGAAGTTTGTATGGGGTCAAGCTCAAGAGAAGGCGTTCAAAGAGCTGAAGCAAGACTGACTCAAGCTCCTGTTCTGTCATTACCCGATGGAAGTGAAGATCTAGTGGTTTATTCTGATGCTTCCTACTCGGGGTTGGGGTGTGTGTTAATGCAGAGAGGGAAGGTTATAGCCTATGCATCTCGACAGTTAAAGGTTCATGAGTCAATTATCCTACTCATGACTTGGAGCTAGCAGTCGTGGTCTTTGCATTGAAGATCTGGAGGCACTACTCTACGGGACGAAGTGCACCATATTCACCGATCATAAGAGCTTGAAGTACTTCTTCGAGCAAAGGATCTGAACATGAGGCAGAGGAGATGGTTGGAACTTATAAAGGATTATGATTGCGAGATCCATTACCATCCAGGCAAAGCTAATGTGGTGGCGGATGCCCTTAGCCGGAAGGAAAGGCCCGAACCGATTCGGGTGAAAGCTTATCAATTAATCATGACCTCCGATGTGATGAAGCAAGTTAAGGAGTTGCAAGATGAGGCATTGAAAGAAGACCACCTTAACTCGGAAAGAATGAGAGGTCTGGTTGGGGAATTGGGTGAAAACACACTCGGTGTTAGAACTCGATTCGGTCGTGTGTGGATTCCTCGTTTTGGAGATCTACGGGTGAAGATAATGGATGAAGCTCACAAGACTCGATACTCCATTCATCCTGGTGCCACGAAAATGTACCATGACCTGAAGAAGATTATTGGTGGCCGGGTGTGAAGCGTGACGTGGTGGAGTATGTGAGTAAGTGCCTTACTTGCTTACAGGTGAAGGCAGAGCATCAAAAGCCGTATGGAAGATACAACCTTTGGATACCAGAATGGAAATGGGAGCACATCACCATGGACTTCATTACGAAGCTGCCACGTACTCCGAAAGGGTACGATGCCATATGGGTGATAGTTGATCGTTTGACGAAGAGTGCTCACTTTCTACCGATCCGCGAGACGTATTCATCTGAGAGGTTGGCCGAACTGTTCATCAAGGAAATTGTAACTCGTCATGGTGTGCCGGTGTCTATTGTGTCTGATCATGACACTCGGTTTACATCTAAATTTTGGAAGAAATTCCACGACGCTATGGGGACGAGGTTACATATTAGCACGGCTTATCATCCCCAGACTGATGGTCAGTCAGAAAGGACCATTCGACACTGGAAGACATGCTCCGGCATGTGTGATCGATTTTGGTGGAAGTTGGGATGACCACTTACCGTTAGCCGAATTCTCACAACAACAGCTATCATGCCAGTATTGGTATGCCACCATATGAGATGCTATACGGTAGGAGATGCAGAACACCCGTTTGTTGGGCGACATTGGTCAAAAGGAATTGGGGAGCGTCTAGGTAATCGAGGCTACGACTGAGAAGCTTGAAAAGATTAAAGCCTTCATGAAAGCAGCCAAAGATAGACAGAAGTCGTATGCCGATAAGCGACGTAGGCCAATTGAGTTCCAGGTGGGTGACCGGTTATGTTGAAGGTCTCACCTTGGAAGGGTATTATCATTCAGAAAGCGGGGCAAGTTGAGCCCAAGATATATAGGCCCTTTTCGAATCATTGCTCGAGTGGGGGAGGTGGCCTATAGATTGGAGTTGCCAGATGAGTTAAGTGGATTCACCCGACATTCCATGTATCTCATCTGAGAAAGTGTATAGCTGATGAAGACATGATTGTTCCACTGGAGGACATTGAAATAGATGAAAGGCTCAATTATGTGGAGCAACCAGTGGCAATCACCGACCGAAAGGAAGAAAAGGCTAAGGAATAAAGTGGTTCCTCTCGTGCGTGTACAGTGGAAGCACAGAAGGGATCCGAGTCAACGTGGGAGACTGAAGAAGAAATGAGACAGCATTATCCACGTTTGTTCGACGAATAACAGGTTTCGGGGACGAAACCTATTAAGGGGGTGGACTTGTAACACCTGGATATTTATTATTTTGAAGCCGGTGGCGAAAGAAAGAAAATAAGTCCAAAAGTCGAGGGACCAAACTCGCCAACGAAGAAAAGTTGGGAAAATGTGGTGATATATGTAGGGAGAGGGCAGCCCACTCTCCCCACACCCACATTTCATCTTCTTAAAGGGAGAAGAGAGAAAGAAGAGAAAAAGAGGAAAAAGTGTTGGTTCGGTCGGTTCGGGTCGCCAAAATTGTCGTGAAGCAAGCCGAATCGAAGCTCTTGTCATTGTGCTCGTTTAGGTGAGTTCTAGGACCCCTCTTTTACATGTTTTTGAATGATTTTGGGGCTGGAACACATCTGAAAACCCTTTTTCGCGTTTTTGGGTGAAGACCCGTATGTATGCGTGTATGTATGCGTAGGACCCTTTGGGGCTTGATTTCTTGCTTGGTTGTGCTTGATTAATGTTATGGTATGCATCCCTAAGATTTAGGATGGTCAATTTAGGCTTAAAATGGGTTTAGATGATTTGGAGGCCGAAACCTCGGCTGCAGTCGGGTTGAACTGCATTCTGCATCAGTTAGGGCTAGGCGACCGACTGGAGGCCGAATGGAGGCCATGCGGCCGATTAGGTGTGTGATGGGGTTCATTCGCACGACTGGAGGGCCAGTCGCATGGGGGTCATGCGACTGAAGGTTCATTCGCACGACTGAAGGTCCAGTCGCATAGGTGTTCATCCGCATTGTCTATTCGCACGACTGGATGTTCATTTGCATAGGTGTTCATCCGTATTAGTTCAATCGCATGATGTTCAGTCGCATGGAGGCCATGCGACTGAAGGGTGTCCATACGCCCGAATAGGGCTGTTGAACCCGAGGAAGGTGTAGATTGACTTTTGACTTTCGGGGAAAGTGCAAGTGTAAGTTTTGATGTAAAGGTTCCGGTTTGTAAGATGACGCTTGAGGTCTTAGAAAGCATGTTGGGCATGATGAGGGTGATGATGTTGCATGTTGTTTTTGTATGATGTTGCCCTGTATGATGTGATGTGATGCATGTTTATGTTCCTTAGTGTGATGTATAATATCTTTCCTATGGCTTTACCTGTTATGATGAATGAACGAAGTATTATGTAACGTAAAGTGAAAGATAAAGAAAGAGGAACATGATGAATGAATGCATGTATTAATGAACGAATGAAACGTCTTGCACACATCGGATAACGGGTCCTTCTTGGTGATTGACCCTGAATGTAGAACCTCTACCGCTCACCCCTAGTACTGTGGCATACGTTTAGCTGTTCATTCGTTGACTTCGGCCCAGTAGCTAAGACTGATGGTTACTCCTAGTACCGTGGCATACGTTAGCTGTTCATTTTTTGTTGACTTCGGCCCGGTAGCTACGACTAACCGGGGTGTAGCACATGGTATTGGTAAGGATGATGTCCGATGCGCAAGTAAGGTAATGAAAGAACGAATGAACGAATGAAGAAGATAATAATGATATTATCTATGTGTACGTACGATGTGTGATCATGTAAAAGTAACGAACGGTTTTATATGAAAAAAAAGTATGTTTTATTTATAAAACTAGAACTCACTCAGCAACGCTGACTTTGATGTGTTTCCAGTTGGCAGGTAACGATTGCTGAGGATGGCACGGGCGACTACTCAGCTCATTTGGGATGGCATTCTTTTGATTAATGTTTTTGCATTGTAATGCGAACAAACTATTTTTGTAATGAATGTTGTATTAGTTTGCAAAAGCATTTACATGGAAATGAAAGTTTGTTTTAGTTTTCCGCTGCGATTTATTAAATACAAACGTAATTATATGATTTACGTGCGATGAGAACCCAGATGTAAGCGTCCCGGGAACGGGGCCTTACATATACATTTTCAGTTGGCAGGTAATTGTTGCTGAGGATGGCACTAGGGTGAAGCTACTCGGTAGGGAAAGACTGACATCCATTCGTATTCTATGTTGTTGTTGTTTTGTAATGAGTTAAAACAATTCTTTTGTAATGCGTTAAAACAATTCTTTTGTAAACCGTTAATGATGATGTATTGCTTAACAACAGTGTTTTAAATGAAGTGAATGGTTTTTGATTAATCATTTCCGCTGCTTAAGTTTGTATAATTATAATGTATAGTGTTTTAGTTGCTGTGATTGACCAACTGTGAGATTTTCGAGAACGAGGCCTTACAAGTAACCCGGATTTATACCGTCAAATGAAAATATTACAATTTGACACGATTTATTTACAAACAAAACTCGTTTTTTATAGTTGTTTCTTAGTGGTGAAGATTGTCCGTAAATTATTTTGAAGGAAAATTGATTAATGGGAATGTTAGTTTGTTGAAATAAACTAGTTTTCAAGAGTCGTAAAAGATAAAAGTTATTATATAGGGCATTATGGGAACATTTACATTTGTTTAAACTTGAAAGACAGTTTAAGATAAAAAAATGATCTTAGTTGACAATTGGTTGAAAGTTTGAAAATTGATTATGTATTTTAGTCCTGTTTTTCTTTTTTCACGAAAAAGAAAAAAGTTTTTTTTAGTCCTGTCTTTTTTATCTTATGATATGAGATAAAGGTAAGGTTTTCACTTGTCTTAGTCTCCCTAGACCCTGTTCTATGAGTTAAATTATTTGCTGGGTATCATAGTTGTTGAAAGCGTAAAGAGTGAGCCGTGAGCCTGTGAGCCTAGATGCAAGGCACTTAAAAAGAGATGGTTTTATTAAGCTAGACGCTATCTATAAAAATACAGTTTTTAGGGGTTTAAGACATGTTTTAGGCTTGTTTAGGCTAGTTTAAGTTTATTGCAGACTTTTAAGGGCTAGTGTAATTGTTCCAGCCCTATTCAGTCGATTTCTCACTACAATTTGGCCAAAACTTGGCCTGAAAATACGTCTCAATGCTTGAAAGTGGGATTTTGAAATGACGTTCCTGTTGTTTGTTAATGTAGGTATCTGGAACAAAGTAACCATCCTAACTTCCCTGTTGTTTATTACCAAAGTGTAGCCGTGTAAATTGTTAGCTTTGGTTGTGATGTTGTTCTAAAATCCAAACAATGTTTTTCAAAACCTTCTTG
>CM046449.1:70180048-70495048 GCA_025506515.1 Flaveria trinervia | reverse complement strand
GTTTGATGAAGTTAAAATTGAAACCGTCAGGTCCAGGAGCCTTATCCCCATCACACTCCCAGACCGCTTTAGTAACTTCATCCAAGGTAAAACTAGATACCAGATAATTTACCTCAGAATCCGAAAGGAGTGGAACATCCGGGAAGCAAAACAAAGGGTGGTTTTTAAGAAGTTCCAGGAATTTTTTAGAGCAAAAGTCCACCACCGAGTCCTTTATCTGATATCCACTCATTCCCTACATTTAGACCATTGATTCTGTTATTGGCTAAATGCAATTTAATAACCCGTGGAAATATTTAGAACTTTCGTCCCCTTCTGTCGCCCACTTAAACCTGGCCTTTTGCTTGGCATCCATAACTTTTAGTTTTTCAGCCTTAGCCAACTATAGTTTGGCCGCAATCCTATCATCCATTTCCTTATTTGAAAGCGGACGAGATTCCGCGATCGACTCAATCCTTTCCACCATTTCTGCCCACTCCTTACATTCCTGCTCCCTAATTCTTTTATCAGCAGCCACCCATTGTCACACCCCGACCTTGATGGCGGAAACGTCGAGGAGTGAGAGTTAAGATCGTTCACAGCCACATAACGCTATTATTAAATCCAAATATATTATTCATAAGTTCGAAAGGTACATCACAAGCATAAGTCTCAAATAAGAACACAATATATAAAAATATAACAGCTCATTCGTTAAGTTAACTAGGTCCATTCCTAGGTGTGAACAACTTAAAAATGGCGATCAAACTTGAGTATTTCCTGAAACATGTTAAAAATAAAAGGTCAACAATAATGTTGGTGAGATTTCCATAATTTGCAATACATAAGTATATAAATGATGGCAATTCATGTTGTGAGTTAGAGAACAAAGTAAACTAGGGATGTAAGACAGAATGCACAATCAAACCTCGACAAAGTTTTACAAGTCTCAAACGTTTAAAAGTATATACGATTAGCTAAGTGTACTTGGATCAACCAAGCAGGCTTGTCTGGCCCATAGATCTATGACTTCGCTAGGCTCGCAATAGTTAATGATTGTACATGTATTCGACATTACATGGTAGCTACAAGGTTCAACTAACCACAACACACAAGTGAAATGCCATAAGTTTACAAGAATCAAACGTGTTTACAAGTGTAAAGTTTATAATGTAACATGTTTCACCCCAAAGTATGAAAGTATAAAAAGGGGTATAGAAATACTCACTTGGATATATGCATTACAAGATGATATAAAAAGTCAAAAGATAATCCAAAGTATTCATCACAAGGCACCTAACATATATATTACAAGTTTAAGGTTAATAATAAGATTAACGTTCAAACAAGGATTAGAGTTTTGATAGAATTACAGGGGTTTTTAATAAGTAATAAGTTTATAAAGTAATTATTTATGTTTTGATTCAATTAAAAGAACTATATATGTATATTTAAGTATTCTAGAAATGAATTTAAGTATAAATATTGATAAGGTTCAATATAAATAAAGCTTTAAAATTAGTTGGAATAACATTTTGATTAATAAGAAATTATTGATCTAAACCTTTAGTTAATATATTTTATAAGAAGAATAATATTTGTAAAGTGAAATTATAAGATATATAATTTCTACAATTATCATGATAAAACTTTAATTAATATAATGCCTATTAATATTATAAAGATTTATTGTTTCAAGTCTAATAATTACTTAATTATTTTAAAAGGAGACAATTTAAATATAAAGTTAGATAAACATTAGAGATATTATGTCTTTAAAAGTAACGTTTGGACCAAATGATTTATTATTTATTATTTGCAACCCATTTTAATAGAATTAAACCAAAATAACCTTTGTTAAAAGGTTTTAAAAAAATTATAAAGATTCAGAAAATTATTTGGTGTCTATAAAAATTTTAAAGTTTACAAAAACTATTTTTATATTTATTAAAAAAAATTTACAATTAATTTGAGGGTTAAAAATCCTTAAGAAAACATATGGGGGTGCCCGGGTTCGAACCCGGGACCTCAAGGTAGGATGACAGTGTCTTAACCATGAACCAGGGTCGCAACCTTGGTTTATGTTGGTTTCAAATAATTATAAACCCAGATTAAGAAGTTCCCCCAAATCACATAAACCCTAATTCTTTAAATCTCAAAATTGAACGCCCAATCGAATGATTCAACCCGATTAACCTTAGGGCTTTTGATCCCTAGGTGTAATCGAGTCAAATGATGTAACACACTTACTTGGTTAAGGTTGGAATGAAGGATTTTAGTCTCGATGTTGCTTCGGTTAGCCTTCGATGAAATTGACTTGTGATTCGTTTGTTTGAGTGTGTGTTTCTTGAATTATGATTTACAGGGAGTTCAGGAAACTCAATTCGAGAAAGAATACACTAATTTATAGCTTCAATTCGATCGCTTGGTACTCAACGGCTATGTCGTTTAAGGTCGGTCGTTTCAGATCGGTTTTAATACATTAAATGTTGTTTCAGGTGAAATTGAATGCACCATTAGTTTCAAGATGATTGCAGAAACATGTATACGTAATTAATTTGATAATTACAACGATCTAAGCGTAGAACGGTTTTGAGTTGAATGAGGGTTCGGTTTCGATTTGAAAGTGAATGTAGTCTATGTTAAATCCGAACTAAAACGTATCCCCGAGTTCGAATCGGTTTCATGAATCAGTTGGGTGAGTTTGGGTTAAAAACCGCAGCCTAAAAGCCGGTTCTAGGCAGGCCGGAGCTCGCCGGAGCCTGCCGGAATTTCCACCAGAAAACCGGGGGAAGAAGTGGGGGGGGGGGGGGGTTTAGTTTTAGTAAACTACAATTTGGTCCCTGTGGTTTATGTTTTTGTTATTTTGATTTCAAAGTTTAATTTTTAGTTTAAACCAATTTACAGTTTGGCCCCTGAAGTTTAAAATATTATTATTTATGCATAACTTATTAATTTCAAGTTTTAAGATAATAGAAACTTATATTATTTATATTTATTTCAAAGATTAACACTTATTATGATATTGCTATTATTGTTATTATTGTTATTATTATTATCATTATTTTATTATTATTATTATTATTATTATTATTATTATTATATTATTATTATTATTATATTATTATTATTATTATTATTATTATGTTAATTTAATAATCAAATTATTAACCTTCAAATTATAGAATTAGTGACAAACTAAGAAGTAAGCATAAATACCCATAAGTTTCATAATTGACCACAATGGCCCTTAGAAGAATAAACGACGTTAACTTTTAATTTAACAAAAAATATGAGATGTCACACCCATTGTCTAATCATGTTCTTTAGCCACTTTAATTTTACCGCCAAATCCAAATCAGCCGACCTTCAAACAAAAATTGCCACAAATACCGTTCACATACTCCGCGAAACCTGGTAATTCCATCCATGAGTTGAAAAATCGAAATGTTATATACCTGAAATCCAACTGTTTTGTAATCAGAATATCAGACAATGGTCCGACCATCGCCTCTCCAAAATATTCACCTTAGCACCAGCCCAGGTACCCATGAAGTCACTGCACACTAACACTCTATCCAATTTACTTAGTTTTTCCCCTTTGTCTGACATATACGTGAACTTCTTACCACCCGCGTTATATTCCACCAAATCCGCCTTAAAAATGAAATCATTAAAATAGTTCGCTTGGGAAAGGGAGAACTCCGAATTCCTACGCTGAGTTTCACAGCGGACCTTATTGAAATCCCCCAATAGCACCCAAAGACCCGGGAGAGATGTCTTATGTCTCAAGATCTCAGGCCAGAGTCTCCTTCTTTCATCATAATCATTCGGAGCATGTATATTAGCAATATTAATTACTTTTTCGGACTCAATAAGAATGCCCGAAATAATAAGGCAGTGCCTAGACTTAAGGCAATCGAATCTAGATAAGACTTTGGGGTTCCACCAACAATTAAGCCTCCACTAGTATTTACAACATTCACCCATTCATACTCAAACATGGAACAACCCCAAAATTGAGCAGCAGACCAACTAGGAGGGTCCAATAATTTTGTTTCCTGTGTCGCAATGAAATCTACACAATAAGATGATTTAAGGCCTTTAATCCAACCAGCCTTACCTGGGTCCCGTGCACCACGAAGTTTGATCGACAGACAATTCATTGATCTTTGCTAACACCCGATTCACCCAAAATTTCGGCCGCCACTACCCCAGTAAAGCCGTTTAGGTACACTCCTAGCAACTCAACAATGCGTGTAGTCGCATCCACCTCTTTATTAGTTTCTACAACAAGACACCAGTCTTCGTCGATCCTTCCAATAGAGTCGTCATCCCCCACCTCCCTAGGCTTAACCATGGCTGATTGATTGGTCGTAGTTTCTGTTGTGGAGCTAGGGGGTTGTCACCGTTAACACCAAGCTCAAGGATCGACACCGATAGACTATTTAAGTCAAGGATAGTAACCCAATCTAAGCCGGTGGAATCTGGCCGACGGTTTCACAAGAAACGTAATTATTGGATGAGTATGGCTTTGTGTCCTTATTCTTTTTCTACTTCTCCTTATTAGGCCAAGCACCGCTTCAGCCACATTGGGCCCATTCACATTAGATCCATTAGTACTATTATACGCATCCCGGATAGGTACTGTAAAATTTGGCCCAATACCAGTGGGACCCACATGTGTTTGTAAGTTATCCCCGACATCCTTAATATTCCCCCCCACCGCGCCACCCTCTACCTTGGAATTTTCCCCATGCAACTCTTCGGTAACTCCTTCTAACCCGCCAACTTCCCCTGTGTCATGCGACTCCTCAACTAGGTTTTCTCTTGAGGCCACTCTGGCAGTACCATCTTCCACCAGATCCGGCCGAATCTCTCCTTCCTCCACCTCATCCTTATTAGAATCAAATTCAGGTTCCTTAAAATCCGGAACCCATGACGAGCTCTCTTCCATTACCCACGCTTTATAAGACTTCCCATTCCATACCACTTCGATCTCCTCACCAATCCTAGAGCAACAATCTGTAAGGACATATGTGAAACCGACGGAATTGTCAACACCATACCATGAGAAAGTTGAGGGCCAAACCACCGAACCAAACAAATTTCCAATAGAATCATACACACTGCTATCTCGACAACATATAGGAATCCCGATTACTTTTAACATCATAATCCTGTCTAGAGGCAAATCTTGACCATTCCATAGCTGGGCCGTCGACAGAGCATCCTTCCACCAACCTTCCTTATTGGACAAAAAATCTTCCATCACATTCTTATCATGAAAAGTTATGAGCACCGATAGTCCCCTACATATGAGAGGTTCGCCTCTTGATGCCCAGCAACATGCAGCATCATTTTTAAGCCATGCAAACAGCCAATGTCTTTCGCAACTCTGATTAGTGATCTCCCATAGTGCCAACTTCCCCTGTGTCATGCGATTAGTCCGAACCATTCCCTGGGATGACCAGCTTCTTTTTTATTGTAGAAGCATTGTTACTTTCCCCTTTCCGTAACGCCTCAACATAGGATA
Source organism: Flaveria trinervia (assembly GCA_025506515.1). Taxonomy (NCBI): domain Eukaryota; kingdom Viridiplantae; phylum Streptophyta; class Magnoliopsida; order Asterales; family Asteraceae; genus Flaveria; species Flaveria trinervia. Next base: position 70,489,533 of record CM046449.1, on the reverse strand, counting down.
TCCTACTTCCGCCCCCTTGACCGATGCTATATGAGTTTCTAACCACGTTCGCTTTTGGTTGCCACGCTGTATCTCCCTTATGAATTCCAACGTACTCAATCTTCCTGTGAAACCTATCAAACTTTTCTGGCACTACCTTCAGCTTATGATCCATAATAGTTAACTCATTCAATCTAGCAAGGACACCACCTAGGTCTTTCATCTTTTCACACCTCATAAAACCAAACGTTTTCCCAACTGCGTTCTTTCTCTTGGGAACAAAAGCATCCGTAACCTTCACAAATGGTAGGAAGGCCTTCAATAATAAACCACCCCATACCCGATTAGAGATATTGGTGATGAAGAAAGTCGTCCTCCTCCTCCGGTCCTCTTCTTCACAAGCATTCCGATGACTGCCTTGAGTCCTCATACCGTCTCCGTCTATGAGGGTCGATTATATTGATAAGCATGTACGTAATACACTAGAATTAACTTTCATTTTTCTTTTGTCTATATCTGGCAGGATACAATAACGGGTTGGCTGCTTGAGAGAATGTTTGAGAGATACTTCAATCCAGCTCAAATGCAAAAACTTTTTGAATGGGTGGTGCGTGTCAAAGAAGATCTATCCTTGAAACCTATTGTAGAAGAGATAGAATTAGATGTCTCAACAGCAATGATGAGGTTGTGTAGTCATAAAGATATAGCTAACTTCTGTTTGTGGGTGGAAAATTGTGATTTATGATTTAAATTTTGTTTTTTGAATATCATTAACCATCAACTAGGTACCAGAATGATCAAGATATTTTAAAAAGACTTGGTGAATCCATGGGTCCTGCAGTCACTTTAGATGCTACTTATTCCACACGGAATCCAGTAGGAGACAAAGCTAAAGAAGATGTAAATATGGACGTAGCTTTTGTTCACCGGGTGAAGCTGAAGATGATGGAGAGAAATAGTAACGATTTGACCTTTAACTAATAAAATAAGGAAGCAGATTGAGTTTTTATGAATTATGAATGCAAGGTAATCACTCATGGGTTCTGAAAATAGATCCATTAATCATAAATAAGGTGTGTTTTTCTTGCACTTAACCATGACAAATACATATGTAAAATGTACTAATGACCTTCTTGCTTCCCAAGAAAATACCAATTTTTATAAATAAGTGGAAAATTTATCCCCTACCCTAAATTGTCGTATAGTTCTTTCACACCATATTAGTTAGAATGTTGTCTAGCTTGTTGAAAAATGGAACATAGATCAATCAAGAACAAATAACTACAAATGATTATCGATTATCAACTACTAAACACAAGTGAGTCTAAACATTACACGAAGATCTATCAAAAAGGTATTTCTATTTGCAGATATCTAAACGACTTCATCAAGATGATGATTAACAACTAATAAAACCCATTAAAATAAAGTTACACAACTAACCCCTCAATTATGAAATAATGACACATCTACCTAAAATTCATTATAACTATCAAGGTTATTCTCCAGATGACCTGTTACCTACTACACTACTCCACAATCTCCAACTTAGTGCCAAGGTTAATTAATTTACCCAATTCCAAGTTCACACAAAGACCTTCCAAATTTTGTACCAGGCAAGGGTTTAGTCAACTTATCTGGTGCATTATCATTAGTATTAATTTCCTCCACACTCACTTCTTTAAAGCTATCACAACTATAATGAAATGAAGCTTAACATTGATATGTTTAGTTCGTTCATGAAACACCTAGTTTTTGGTCAACTGTATAGCTCCTTGATTATCACAAAAGAACAAGGCTTTAACATCCTTAATTCCTAATTCTGTAATGAATCCCTTAAACCATAAAGATTCCTTAACTTCTTTAGTCAAAGAAATGTATCTTGCCTCGGTTGTTGATAAAGCCACCACCTTTTGTAGAGTAGATCTCCAACTTACAAAGCTACCCATAACCTTGAAAGCATATCCAGTACTTTATCCAGGTTATTAGCAAAATCTACATCAACAAACCCCATAACTATAGAATCATAACATGTACCACCACCAAATGTCAAGCCACACTACCTAGTACCATTCAAATATCTAAATATCCACTTAACCACTTCTTATTGCTGCTATCTTGGATTAGACAAATACCTACTAACTACACCAATAACATATCCAACATCTGACCGAGTGCATACCATCAGATTCATTAAACTTCCTACTGCTTGAGCATAAGGCACCCACTCCATCTCCTTAATGTCATCATTAGTAGCAGGATAGTCTTTATTGGAAACTTTAAGATGTTGCTAAATAGGGGTTAAAACTAGTCTAGCACTCTCCATAGAAAAAATAATAAGCACCTTCTTCACATAAGATGCTTGACATAAGTACAACTTTCTTGACTCCCTATCTATTCTTATTTCCATTCATAGAATCTTTTTAGCATTCCCCAATTCCTTCATCTCAAATTCACTTAAAAAGCAACCTTTTAGTAACAACTATCTGAGCCTTATCTTGACAGGCAATAAGCATATCATCTACATACAATAGAAGATATATATATATATATATATATAATATATATATATATATATATATATATTATATATTCTTGTCATGTTCTTTGTATAGACACAATGATCATAATTGCTTCTATGAAAACTAATACCAATGATGTGATCATCAAACCATTTATACCCCTACCTAGGGAATTTTTCCTTTATAATCTATGAGCTTTCACTCCATCAGGTAGCCCACAAACACACACTTTTAGGCTCTACGGTCTAACTTACACTATTTTACATGAACATAAGCTATGGACCCAAACATTCTCAAGTGATCATAATTGGAACCTTACCTGAACACTTCTCCATAGGTGTATTCATCCCTATAGCTAAACAACAGGCCATTGTTTTAGCCCAAAAATTCTTGGGTAGTCCTGAGCTTGATAACATAAACCTGACCTTATTAAGTGCAGTCAAGAATACCTTTGGTAGAATCCATCCTAGATCCAAACCTCACCCTATGAGCTTTATCCATAATGCAATGTTCATAGAATCCTTTTAACCCATCTAGTACATCTTTCATGTTTAGTTCCACCGGTCCTTGATCACTTATATATCCCATCCTCTGATGTCAGAGGACCACTGATTTGTCTACACCCTTGTCTTTCATAATCATGATCTTATCCATCACTTCCCCATAAAATGAATAGATGTTGTTTGATCTTCTAGTACCTAAAAAGGCTACTAGTGAGCCTTTTATTACTTTAGCCTTACCATGCTTGAGACTCACATTATAACCAGTCGTTTGAGGTCCCTAAAGAGACAAGATTCCTTGTCAATCCAAGAATGTGCCTCACATTGGTAAGAGTAAATTCGGCTCCACCTTCCATCTTCAAAGTTACAACACCTACCCATATGATACTATAGGTCGATCATCCCCCAATTAGATAGTTCCTATATTTACGATCTTCAAACTACTAAAGACTTTCTTGTTAGGACTCATATGATAAGAGCAGCCTTAGTCCATAATCCATTCATGTGATTTTGAATTATGAGTTACCATGAGAAGCTCAACATTTTCATATCCTTCCAAAGATCCATATAGTGAGGATGGTTGAGATGCTTTATGTCTTGTTTTCTTGTTTCTTTTTCTCTTCCTATCAGGACAATCTTTCTTTAAATGTTTTTTTTTCAAATTACATAAATAGCATCTTTTTTACTATTTTGATTTGGACCTTTACATGTGATTCAGCTTAGGTGTTGTTTGTTCAGGGCTCCCTCTCAGATACAACCCATTTACTCCATTATCTATAACATCTAACCTGTTTTTCAGCTCCTTAGAGCTCATCACAGCAAGCACTTCATCCATGGACAATATTTCCCTCCCATACATCAAGGTATCCATAGAATTCTCATAGGTTTGAGGTAGAGAGGTTAGAAATATGATGGCCTGATCTTGATCCTCTAGAGACACTTCAATGTTCTACTAGTTAAAATTAGCTTGTTGAATTCATCAATATGATCTGCAATTGACTTACACGGGTTTAGTTAGAAAGTGTTTAACCTTTTCTTGAGGTATAGCCAATTGACTAGCGACTTTGTCATGTAAAGGCTTTCCAACTTTAGCAACACACCGACGGTATTCTTCTCCTTTGATAATTTTCTTAACACCTGATCGCCAAGACAAAGGATAATGACACTATGTGCCTTTTCCAACATTTCCTTCTTCTCTTTATCGGACATAGTCGATAGTAGTTAGTCTTCACCAGCCAGGGCATCAACTAAACCTTGATGGACCAACGACACACTCATCTTCAACCTCCATAAACTAACATCATTCTTCCCATAGAATTTCTATAATTCAAACTTATAGACACTATTCCTCAGTATCGATTTGACAATCAAGTTGTCGATCTCTGAATCGAGCCCTCAACCAAGCTCTGATACCAATTGTTGAAAAATATAATTAAGATCAATCAAGAACAAATAACTACTAATGATTATTGATTATCAAGTACTAAACATGAATGAGTCTAAACATTACACAAAGATCTATCAAGAGATTAGTTTCTGTCTGCTTATTTCTAACCGACTTCATCAAGATGACGATTAACAACTAATAACAACCACTAAAAGAAAGTTACACAAACAACCCTAAATTATAAACTAATGACACATCTATCTAAATTGCACTATAACTATCTAGGTTATTACCTAGATAACCCATTAATCTACTGCATTACTCTACATAACTAACTATTAGGTTAAGCCAAAACTCAAATCAAGTATAATTTGTATACTATGATAAAGCCTCACCACTCCATGCCTCTAGTCCTCAACTTCTGGTTGTATACTTTTTCTCATATCTTTATTTAAGTCTTTAATCACAAGTAGTTTGGTTTCTTTTTTTTTCAAATGTTGATTACTCCATATATCTTCTGAAGATTGAAGCCTTGGGTTCATAGGTTCCTCTTTTTGTTTATGTAGGTATTAGGAACAATCTAACCATCCTAACTTCTATGTTGTTTATTACAGAGTGTAGTCGGTGTAAATTCTTACTTTTGGTTGTAGTGTTCTTTTAAGATCCCAACAATGTTTTCCAAAACCTTCTTGAAGTGCATGCTACATGTTTATTGCTCGTAATTGTATATATAGGTTTCTTGCGGAAGTGCCATATGTCAAATATGTTCTCTATCTCCCACTTTTATTTGTAGTTATGCTTTAATATTTATCCATTTAGTTCATGATATATAGTGGCATGTTTTTAATCTCAAATATGTTTGTTTAAAATTTTTTTTTCTTATAGAAGAGAAAATTAGTCCATTCATGACGAAACGTTTACCGAGATCAAGCTCCTCAGCTACACAATCTAAATCTGCTATGCTCTTTGTTCCTGGAGGTGGATTTCCAATAAGTCCTTTTGACTTCTCATCTATGGTTGACGTATCTAGTGTATAATCCTTTCTTTCATTTCCATACATGACTTAATCTTTATTTGTGTGTGCGTGTGCATGTGCATGAACACTCTTTTCTCATGATAATGTTTACTTTAGAATGAAAAAAAATGGTGAGCTTAATTCTAACATTAGTGATTGCTATAAACTTGTATTAGAATATGATAATTATCGTATTAGTTTTATTTTTTTAAATAAAAGAAAATATAGATAAACCATGTTGGTTCATGCCCTAAACACACACAACTCACACTCACGTAATATGATCAATATGTGTAGCATGAGTTGTGTGTGTATTTGAGGCCTAGACCACAATTGATATCAAAGTTTAGGTCTTGAGAATTAGGTTTGAAGGTTGAACAAAGCCTTCATTTTCATTGGGTGTATCATTCGATGGAGGGTAAAAGTGAAAGAAGGGGTTCGAGATAGTAGATGGTTGTTTTGGTACTGTTTTGCAGTGGTAAATGGAGATGGTAAGGCGTTCGGGTCAGTCGTTTTCATGAGGAAGTGCAGGTTGAAATGATGGGGGTGATCGTGATGAACATGGGTGTTCAGTAACTGTTAGTAGTGATAAAAGGAAGAAGAATTAGGGTCGTTTGGTTGTTAGTTGCGGGTTTTCGCATCGGGTGTACAACCATTGATAATAGATAAAGGATTTTGTGGGTGCCTTGATCAATTTTTCGTGATAAGAAAAACCAGTATGGGTGCATAGAAAGCGAGAAGAAAGGATCTGTCAAAGCAGGAGGCTTTAGATTCGGTTTGTTTCGCGGTTGAAAGAAAATAATAGAGGTAGTGGCTTTGTTTTCTTGGTCGGTGGAGAAGCCTCTTTGATGACCAAGCGTGATTGGTGAAGGTTATGGTTGTCAAGAAAAGAAGAAAAGGGAAGAGGTTGGAGAAACTACATGATGTTAATATTATGATGTTAAAGTTCAAATTGGTGACTTTCGATGTGACCAGAGAAGAGATCGTTGAGCCGTGAAAAGTCAAAATATTAATGAATGGTTCTAGAAGGATGCTATATGAGATGTTACAAGTGTGGTGAACTTTATTTGGGTTGAACCGAGAAGACTTTGGATAGACCGAGGTGAAAACAAGTGTCTGGGAAAAGTCAAGAAGGAGAAGATGGTGATTCAGCTGTTGTGAACGAGTGCTGTGAAAAACCAATTAAAGGGGGTGATTATAGGGTTAAATCGTTTTAGTCACATGGATCAAGTGGTGTTGAACAATTTAAGATGGAATAAAGGATTTCATATTTAATGTTTTACTTAATAGCGTATTAGTTAAAACTGGTATCTAGTTTCACCATATCTAATAAAAGTGTACGTTGGAGGAAGTGTATGGGGTCATTAGGTTATCGCTTCTTTAGAAATATTAAAGCAATCATTCAATCATCTAAAAAGCTTGTGTAGGAAAACACTTAGAGCAAACCTTTTAAAAAGGTACATAGTTGAAATATTAATAATTTTTTGGACTCAAAAGCAAAGGTCAAACCTTATTAGAACTAGAGTTCATTTAACATAAACTTAATTTGGATACTAACAAATTTCCATTTTTAATTAGAACATTAGTTGGATCGTGTTACAAGTTCAAATGTACAATATACAATCAATTAGAACACACTTTAATTTGATTATGATTAGATCATAACCTTAGTTTGTAATGAAAACCAAAATAGTCTAGTGTACAATTTTGATCAATGGTGATTTGCGCATATATATTTTATGCATTTTGTTACGACTAATGGTTCCAAGCATGTAGGAATTTAACATGATGGTCAATCAACTCCAGCAAACTTCGGATGTTGGTGAGGATGGTGTTCCTCAGTTTGATACACTAGAGTTTTATTTCACCATGTTGCAGCAAAAGCTTCAAATCATGAGCACATCCGTTAGTCTTTCTAAGGCCCAGTTCCCGGGACACTTACAGCTGACCAATCATCACTCATAAAACATATAATTACATTTAACTTTCATAACACATCGCAGCGAAACTTTAAAATAACATTTCTTTTCATTATAAAAGCTTTTGCAAAATCATACATCGTTATCACATTACAAAACACATGTTGCATTACATCCAAAAAGCATTATAAGAATGGATGCCCTCCAAAACAAGCCAAGTAGCCGTCTCGTGCCATCCTCAACAATGCTCACCTTCCAACTGGAAAATGCATAAAAAGTCAGTGTTGCTGAGTGAGTTTTAGTTTTAACATAAAACATACTTTACATTCTTTAAAATCATTCCTTTCTTTTTGCATGTGATCACACATCATACGTACACATAGATAAAATCATTATTATCTTCATTATTAGTTCATTAACTTCCATTCATAAGTTCATTATTACATCTTTTCATTCTGTCAAAAACCATAAACTTTACCCTACCATCATGCATAAAGCTCGTACTGGGCCGGGGCCTATCATAGACCTCCCATCATAGCACACAAAAGCCTGGCCACAGTACCTAGGGTAAACTCAGGTGTACCATTGTCATGTGTTATACCCTCCGTCATGCATAAAGCTAATACTAGGCCGAGGTCTATCATAAAACTCCCGTCATGGCGCACAACAGCCTGGCCACAGTACCTAGGGTAAATTCAGGTGTACCATTGTCATGTGTTATACCCTTCGTCATGCATAAAGTTGATATTGGGCTGAGGTCTATCATAGACCTCCCGTCATGGCGCACAACAGCTTGGCCATAGTATCTAGGGTAAGCAACAAGGTTCTATACAAATGTTCAATCACAAAGAAATACCCCGATGTGCATCCTTCTCGGGTAGCTAACCCGCACACCGTTAGGCTAACACCCTACATTGGGGCGTGTCCTGACATACAAGGCTTGCAAGACTTTCTTTACTTTCTATCGTTCATTAATGCATGCATGCATTCATCATGTTTCTCTTTCATTATCTTCCACTTTACGTTACATAATACTTTTATTTCATTCATTAACTTTCAATGTAAAGCTATGGGAAAATAATCATACATCACAAGGAACATAAACATAACAGTCAACATCATCATACAGGGCATCATACATACATAATATACATCATACATACCATCATGCATAAGCATCAATCATACATCATAACATGCCCATCATAATATCTATGACCTCAAAATGCCAACTTACATAGCCCCCGGGAATCTCCCAGGTCAAAGCCTACATTTCACTTTTTCCCAAAAAGTCAGAAAATATTCTAAGTGTTCATCCGCATTTCCCTTTTTGTTCATCCGCATTTGTCTTAGTTCATCCGCAATTCCTTAACTTCATCTGCATTTGTCATCCATATTTCCTTTACTTCATCCGCATTTATCATCCGCATTTGTTCACACTTAGACTTTCTCATCCGCATTGACCTTACTCATCCGCATTTGTCAATACTCATCCGTATTTTCCATCCGTATTTCACATACTTAGTCAATGCTCATCCGCATTAACTTTCCATCCGCATTGACTTTCATTCGCATTTCCCATACTTAGTCGATGCTCATCCGCATTGACTTTCATCCACATTGGCTTTTATCTGCATTAACTACACTTAGGTAATTATTCTCAACCCATTTGTACCTAAACATCAGATTCAGTTCCCAAACACCATCTATCATGTTCTAAGCCCAAATCTTACATTTTGAGCCATAGAAACACAACCGTAACATTAACAAGCATGAACATAGTTCAAAATCATATTATCACATCATCATACACCCATCATACATACGGGTAAAAACCCAGTTTTATAAAAACATAAGTTCACGTATTTCTAGCCCCAAAATCAGTTAAAAACTCGTAAAAGAGGGGTTCTAGAACTCACCTTTGCAGCTCTTGAGTATGGCTTCTTCCAAACTCGTTCGAAATTGAGTTCAACCACCTAGAAACCCACTTGAATTCGAATTCTTTCTTGTTCTTCCTTCAAAACCGAGAGTTCTCTTCTCTCTTCCCTTCTCTCTTCCCTTCTCTCTCTAAAAATATCCGTGAATTTAGGTGTAGAGAGAGTGATGGGCGGCCATGCCACCTTTATCACTAACTTTTCAAAGATTTTGTCCTTTTTGTCACTTTTAACCCCTAGACTTGGGCTTTATTTTTTTTCCTTCTTTTTCTTCACTTTATTCTTCTTTCTTGACTTTAAAAAAAATAACCAGGTGTTACAGTCTTAGTACTACCATGATGCAGGTATTATCATTGGTAATATAATTAATTATTGAGGCCCCTTTGGATCGTAGATTAAGATCAATTGTAGGATGAACACAGACTAAGAGTATGCACAGATTTGTGCAGTGACTCGGTGGAAACAATTCAAACAAGACACACTAAATACACACAATACAATCTGATTTCCACACATAATTCAACATACAAATAGGGTATTTATAGCCATACAAAGGCGGTTACAAACTACTAAAACTAACACAATTTACTCTCTAACTCCCGCCTAACATACACATTTGACTTTTTCTGTTTTGACTTTTCTAACCTAACTTTTAATTATCTAACTTCTTGATTAAAAATATCCAACAATCACTCCCCTAATCAAGAAACTAATAACTTTGTGGTTGTTCATCCGATTGTTACAGTCCATCTTCTTTCTTCTTCGTTTAAATTCCGATTTGCAATTTGACTTTGACTCTCCGGATCCTTTGATCAAGATTAAGCGGTGTTAATGTCGTCTTGTCGAATTGAGACCGGTTCTAATGTGTTTTGAAAGTTAATTTCTTTGATTCTTTGAATGATGGATTCCGAATTGAACATAAATTTAATATTTTTGGGCCTATGATCAACAATCATTCGATTCACCGAAGAAATTAACCTACTCCCCCTAATTTCTTAATCCTTGCCTTGAACGTCTTCATCTTTGATATCTTCCTTCACAAACATATTGTAGAAGATCATTGTCTTTAAACTTTGGTTTCCGACCCATCCTTTGCTTGGTTTTCTGATCAAAATTTACAACACAAACTTTTTCTTGAACTTAAACACTTTCTTCCATGTTTTCTTTAACACGTCCAACTCCATTTTCTTGAATCTCTACTGGTTTGTCTTTTAGTGGTAAGTCACCAACTGTCTCTCATTTCCTTCTTTTGTAACTTGATTCAGCATCTTTGATAATCATGTTTCCTTGTGATAATACATCCTTTGATGATGTATCTTGATACTCCATGCAACTCGTTTCTTCTTGAACATAGTCACCACACTGCGTCTTTTTTGTCTTCTTCTCGAACATGACTCCTTTCAACAATTAAACTAGACCATTCTGGTTCTTCATGATTAAAATATTTAGATAATGAGAACCAATAATCATTTTCTTTTTCATCTACAGACGTTTTCTCATATTCCTCATTATCTTCAGTAACTGCCATCAAGAGAGTCGGTTCCTCGTCTTAATGCATCAAGTTTGACTCTTCTTGTGCTTGTTTTTCTTGAGGACAATCCCTTGCATAATGTTCAAACTCATGAAAATTATAATATTCAACTTCTCTAATATCCTTTTTCAGTCGATTTTGACTTTTAGGGAAATCTTTCTTTGCATGATCGGGTTATGTCACTCACACTTTGTTTTTCTCTCAAACTCACTTGAACAACACTCAGATGAAGACAGAGTCAATAAGAGTTGATAACAATATAATAAGTAATGAACAAACACAGAGAGATAATTTCAAGGTACTTGCATATATTGCTTCTCAACTCAAATATTACAAGACTCTTACAAGCATATTTTATGAGTTACAATGAGAAACTATATATAATACTACCTATAACCGGATATACTTTGATACCAGCTAGGATTCTATTACTAAAGCCTATACTACAAGACTATAGTTTAAGGTATCTCAAATAAAGTCTTATCTGAGATATTGTAGTCAGGACATGTCTCTGACTTTCCTTTTGTCACCAACTAAAGTTGATAACTTGTACTATCATAAAAGGTTAACAGTGGAATAAAATATGGTCAACAACATGGCTCTTTGAGAAAACGCCATATAGTATTAGAGGTCTGCAATGGAGTGTCAGAGACCATACTTATGTTCACTGGTTCATAGCAGTGTCTTCCGAAGGTTAAATGGCTTCGGAAGAACAAGTACTTCCGAAGCCACTTATACTTCGGAAGGGGCTACTTCTTCCGAGGCTTGAGAACTTCTTCTTTCTTCATACTTCGGAAGCATTCTTCTGAATTCATCTACTTAGACTTGATCTTTGGAAGTAAGTTCTTTGACTTCGGAAGTAGAGTTTGTCTTCAGAAGTTGATCTTTCACTTTGTCTTCAGAAGAACTCTACTACCTTCGGAAGTTCCATACTTAGCTCAGAAGCCTTTGTAGGTAGCACCAAAATTTTCTAAGTGATTTGGTTTTGGTTGCACCAGCCTGCTTCTTGATCCAACAAACTCCCCCTAGGCTGATGATACCAAAACCTCACTTGTTTCTGCTTCTCAAAACCTTCAGCACCAAGGAAAGTAAATATTTATTAGTTTGCTTATTCTTCCCGGATGTGGAGCTGATAAGTTTGTACAAATCTTTAGTTAACAGGACCTCCAGTCTGTCACCCTGAATGATATGTACCCTTTGTTGTGGCCCCCTAAAAAGAGTTAGTTGATGGGAACTATAATCATATTCCCATCTAACTATAGGTTCTAATTCAGGACCCTCTACCATCTGTAGAAAGGTTGTGCCCTTGGTAGGAGGTATTTCCTTGTCTTCCTTTCTTCTCAACTTCAACTCTTCTTCAATCTTGGCTTTTGCAGTTAACTCAGCTAGATGAAGACTGCTTAGATGATTCCCGATGAGAGTGGCAGTTTCAGAGTTAGAGGGGTGGAGAATGGTTTCTCTGCTAACTCAGCAATATCAAACCTGTTAGAGTGTAGCAGAGAGGTGGTATTCAGTCTGTTGACTTCACCATCCTCTATTTCCACTATAAAGTTGTGAGTAGCTTCGTCAAACCTCCACTGGAGTATTTTCTTTCTAGGCATAAGACTGACTAGGAATCTTGTCCTCTTTCTTTGTATCTAGCAGAGTCACCAGTTTCATTCTTAGTCTCTTCTCTTCATCATTTAGTGAATTTGAGTTGAGGCCTAGAAGTCTAGCAGCCTGGTCCAGTGTTCCTTTGGGCAAATCAAGAAATTGATCTCTTGTAAGGGAACATGAAGATCCATCAACATAGGTAATATTGACAGAGTCTTCCTCACATGAGACTTCACTCAAAGTTATACAGTTGGTGAGCTTTGTCTTGATTGCCTTGAACTCCTCAAGAGAGAGATGTTTGGAAGGCTGAGGGGATGGTTTGGAAGGTTGTTGGGTAGGTTGTGGTGTAAGGTTCTGGGATGTGTTTTTGGTTGAAGGATGGGAAGTTTAGGTGGTTGAGGTGAGGAAGTGGATGTGGGTAAGGATGCAGGTTCAGGGGTGAAAGGCTCAGTTTTGATGGTGAATGGTAAGGGTGTGGGTTCAGGTTGGGGTTGAGTGGTTGCAATGAAGGTCATCCCTTTTACCCTTCTATACATATCCATTCTCTTTCCCAAGCGAATGTCAGCAGACAATCCGTTGGAGTGTCCTTTCTGGCATGGGACCCACCTGCCTTCCAGAGAAGCCATGAGCCCGGAGATAGTCTTTCATCCAGGCCTTCTCACTAAGCTTCTTGGTTGTAGTGACCCTTGCTTCTTCTTCCTCCTTCTTCTTCTTCTCTTTTAACTTTTCTCTTGCAGCCTTTCTTCTTTCTTTCTCCAATTGATCCTGCTCTTTGTTGTAGAGCCAAAGGATTGTTTCATTGTTTTATGGAGAGAGTTCTTGAAGATTGAAGCCTCTAGAGGTTAGGAACTTTATCCTTTCCTCCTAAGCTGCAAGTCAGCCTCCTTCTGTTCCTTTTCTTTCTCTTCCTCTAAGGCCAACCTAGCTGCTTCTTTTTGTTTTTCATGTTGTAGCCTGGTTGCCTTTTCCAGTTTCACCAACTCCTCTAGTGGTAGCAGGAGTGTTTCTTTATTGGCAGCTCCCAATTGAATGAGCTGATCAATGACCTCTTCTCTCTTCTTGTTGTAGATAGCCTCCTGGTTGGCTGCAACGGCTTTTGTACTGACAGCTAGCAGCTTCCCAGTTGGAGGTCTTCCTTTTCTCTTAATTTCTCAATCTTCTCCTCTTCCTGAAGCTCTTCCGCAGTCATCTTCTTCTTCCCTTTGTTATCCTTTGAAGAACTTGACTTGGTGATTCTTGGAGAGTGGATTCTGATTGTGAGATAGGTATATTGGGTGTCTAGGCTAGAGGTAGATCTAGAATATCCTCACTATTCACCTCAGATGCAAGTTCTAGGATTGCATCTGTGATGGTTAGATCCTCGAACAAAGAAAACAGTCCTTCTGCAGCTTCCATTTCGGCTTCGGAAGATTTTGGTTGTTCTTTTGAGGCTTTAACTTCTGCTTCGGAAGTTTGAGGAGGTGCAGATTCTATCCTAACTGTTCAGTTGCTGGGCCATCAGTCTTCATTTCCCATTTGAATTGAATCTCAGGTTCCATTTGACCTTAGGTTGACAACTTCTTCCAAAGTGGTAGAAGGTGCACATATCCTCTGAAGCTCTTCTGCTCCAAAGTACATTATAGCAGCATCAGGGCTTGGCTGATCAGTAGAAGATCTCAATAGAAACTTGGAAAAGAGTCTGTAGAGATCTATGAGCATCCTTGGGTCGATTTGAAATACAACTTGGGATGGCTCAGACAAAGTTGTGATGGAGTTGAAGGTATTAAAGTTGAAGTTGAAGTTTGGCTCTGTGGGTCCTCAAGTGTTTGTCTTTGAACACTCTCCCCCTTTTTGGTAGCATCATCTTGAGAGCTAGATGAGCTTGAGGAAGAGGTCAAAAAGACCTGAATAGGTACATGCCTAATAGATCTCTCAGTCTGTTTCTCAGCTAGTTTAGCCTTGAGATTGTCAATCTCAAGTTGCTGAGTGGCAGACCTTTCCTCTAAAGTCCTAACCAAGGATTCAAGGTTTGAGACTTTAGAAAGAAGGACTTAAAGGAGTTTCATGCTTCCCTCATCTTCTTTTGAAGAATCATAGGGAGATGAGGTAACATACCTAGTATGCTCAGCCTCACCACCAGATGTGGTTCTTAGCACCCTGTTTCCCTTGCTTAATGATGTATCTTTCAGAGTCATCAAAAGGTATGGTTGCCGCAGATTCAGTCTCAGAAATGTTACCACTGTCCATAAGGTCCATCAAGGCACCTTCTATAGTTGCAGCTGAATCTGCATGAGTCCTTTCCACATCACTGAGACTCACCTCAGTTATGGGTTGCTGATGAGGGCTAGAGATAAGGGATCTCTCTAGGCTCTGTTGATCTTGGAGAAGGTGGTGTAGATCAACTTCATTGCCATGATGAGATTTTATCTCTTCATCAATTTTAAAGAGAAGGTCAGTGAAAGATAAGGAGGTTAAACCTACTGACCCGGGACCTTGGTCAATGTCTATAGGCATTAAGCCTCTGGTGGGGTTGTCCCTTGTTGGTTGCTCAGAAGAGTGTAAATACTCACTCTGAAGGCTTGTGGCTAGGGTTTGGGGCTCATGGGTCTGAGATTGAGGAGACTCAGGACCCAAATTGAGGTCAAATGAGAAGAATGGTGAGACCTCAGACTGACTGGGAGCCCATGTTCCACTCTAGTCTTTTTGGATAGAATGGGAAGGGCTTGTTCAATCAGAGTAGATTGAACAAGGGTTCGTTTGGGGCATCTCTGGTATGTGATGGTGATGGGTGAGAAGGCAGTGTTAGCATTGTGGGGGTGGTTGCTGGTGTGGGTTCATCACCTATGGGTGAACAGGGATGTCACCAGGAGCTATGTGCTCAATCATACCTGGAAGTATAGAAGTGTACCTTCCAGTGAAGTTGGTGGATACCTTCTCCAAGGTCTTGAAGATGGTAGGCCTCATGTGAGGGACAGTCAGAGTAGCTGCACAGACAAGCTGACTCTGGTCCACCTCACAGTTGATGATGTGTGAATGAATCAAGGATACATAAAGAATGTTTCCCTCTGAAGATTCCCAATCAGATTGGTTAACACAAATCTTGAGTAATTGAAGTGGAGGCCTTTCACCAGTCCATGAACTAAGCATCCTAGTTCATATGGGATTTGGTACCATCCCCCAGATTTATTTAACAAACAGTGAAGGACAACATGTAGGAGGAACTTCCAGTTGTAGGAGAAGTTAAATTTGTAGACAGTCGACCTACTCATGTCTCAACCATATCCCATGAGGATCTAAGTGTTTTATAAATCTGTTTTCGGAAATTTAGTAGGAGCTCCGTCATCATGAAGCTCGAGATGCTCCCTGATGAGTTGTTCAGTAATGACTAACTTTTGTCCACAAATGCTGGACCTAATCACACGAACCCCATTTAGGATTTCAACTCGATTGTTATCCTAATATTCAGCCATTTGATTGGAGTAAATAGTGGGATTTACAGTTAAGGCAGTGTAGTAGGATGATTGGGTGAGAAAGGAGATGATTTCTGAGAAGTCAGCATCTCTTGAAGAATCAAGAAATGCGACCTGGTTGTGTTGAGGGTTGAGTGCCATTTGTGAAAGGTGAATTTGGATGAGTTTGAACTAGGGTGAATTGAGAGTGAAGGAAACTTTTAGGGCAGTAAAATTTGGGTAAGAAGATAAAATTGAATAGTCGGATTATTTAAAAGAGGATGAAAAGGCGGTAATGGGGGTTAGGATAAGGTGATGTGATGTTTTAGTGGAAGAAATGACAATGGCGGTAAGGTTAAATTCAGTTAAATAATCTGACATTATTAAAAAAATCTTTGCTTTTTACAGTGTGGGGCCCAAAAGATTTTCGTTACACAGTAAAATCTCTCTTCCGAATATAAAAAATTTCCGAAGGTAATTTGTCTTCCGAAGGCAACTCTTACTTCCGAAGCAGAGACTTTGCTTTCGAAGGTGATAATTGTTTTTGAATGGAGAGATTGTATAAGCTTCGGAAGTAGATCTGATATGAAATCAATCGCTTCTTCCGAGACCAAAAACACTTCCGAAAAGAAGTTTCCATTGAGAAATTTTGCTTCGGAGATATGAAAATAACTTCCGAGGGTTAATTTTCTTCGGAAAAAATGTATACTTAGAAAATTTCAGAGAGATCCTTTGTAACAGGGCTTAAATTATGTTGACATAAGACATTACATATTAAAGGTTTTCAAAAGAGGTAAACTAATCAATGTTTATCATCCCAATAGTTGTTATGAGATACTTAAATCTTTGTTCATCAAAAGCTTGGTGAACAAATCAGCATATTGTTCATTTGAATCGACTTTGACTAGCTTAATCAGATTTTTCTCATGAATATCTCTAATGAAATGGTACTTGATATCAATATGCTTTGTTGGAGTGCTTCACCGGATTTTCAGTAATGGAGATAGCACTGTTGTTGTCAATATGGATAGGAGTACTCATAAAGTTGAATCCATAGTCTAACATCTGGTTCTGAATCCATAGCAACTGAGCATAGCAGCTAGCAGCAATAATGTATTCAGCTTCAGCAGTTGATGTAAAGATACAAGATTGTTTCTTGCATTGCCATGAGATGATTCTTCCACCAAGAAATTGACATCCTCCTGATGTTGATTTCTTGTCAATGTTACAGCCACCATAGTCACTGTCAGAGTATCCATAGAGATTGAAATCTCTATTTCTTGGATACCAGAGACCTAATTTAGGTGCTCCTTTG
Source organism: Flaveria trinervia (assembly GCA_025506515.1). Classification (NCBI taxonomy): domain Eukaryota; kingdom Viridiplantae; phylum Streptophyta; class Magnoliopsida; order Asterales; family Asteraceae; genus Flaveria; species Flaveria trinervia. The sequence continues at coordinate 70,472,410 of CM046449.1, read as the reverse complement.
AGGTATCTGAGGATTCACTTTGCAGCAGCTAGGTGAGACACCTTTGGAGCAGCCTGATATCTTGCACAAATGCAAGTGGCAAACATTATATCAGGTCTACTTGCTATGAGATACATCAGAGAGTCAATAATTGCCCTATACTGATGTTGATCAGTATCCTCCCCCTCAAGGTTAGGACAAAGATTATGGTTTCTAGGTATGGGTGTCTTGGCTGGCTTGCAATCTTTCATCTCAAATCTCTCTAAGATGTCATTGACATACTTGGATTGATTGATGAAGAAGCCTTCCTTCAATTGCTTCACCTGAATTCCAAGGAAAAAGTCCATTTTTCCCATGGAACTCATCTCAAACTTCTTCTTCATAATGCTTTCAAAGTCTTTGCATATTTGGTCATTTGAAGAACCAAATATGATGTCATCAACATAGACTTGAACAAGCAAAATGTCCTTTCCAGACTTTCTGATGAACAGAGTCTTGTCAATGGTACCTCTAGTGTAGCCATTCTTCAGAAGCAACTGAGACAGAGTCTCATACCGTAGCCTAGGTGCTTGGTGCAACCCATATAGAGCCTTATCCAATTTGCACACATAGTTGGGGTGCTATGGGTCTTCAAATCCTGGAGGTTGGCACACATAGACTTCCCTATCTATATCCCCATATAGAAAGGCACACTTGAGATCAAGCTAGTAGACAATGAAATTTTTGGATGCAGCATAAGCAAGGAAGATCCTAACTGCCTCAAGTCTTGCAACAGGTGCAAAGACATCAGTATAATCGATTCCTTCCTCTTGGGTATATCCTTGAACCACTAGTCTTGCCTTATTCTTGTTAATCAAGCCTCTATCATCTCTCTTGTTTCTGAAAACCCATTTAGTGCCTATAGGTACTTGATCGGATGGTAGAGGACATAGGTTCCAAACCTTCTGTCTCTTTAATTGAAGCAGCTCCTCTTGCATCGATTCAAGCCAGCTACTATCTTTCAAGTTATCTTCTACCTTCTTGGGTTCCATCTAGGATAAAAAGCATGAGTACAAGCAGACATTCCCATGATGAGTCTGCCCTTTTGTTCTCACACCTTCTGAGACATCCCCTATGATGTTCTCAGTTGGATGAGTGTTATGAATCCTAAGACGAGGAATCACTTCCAGTTGCAAAGATAGATCCAGGTTGGACATATTCTGCTCAGGAACTGGAACACTTTGTCTAGCTGTTGTTTCAAAGTCATTCAATGAGGACCGGTTGAATAAATGAGAAACATCATCAATGGTTGGTTGTAGAGTAGCATCACAGGTTCCTTCTCCTTCAAGATGCTACTTCTATCATCTTGGTGTTATGTAGGAACACCTGATGAGTTTTGAGGATCAGCTAGTGATTCACTAGTTGAAGCTTCACTATTTCTTGATATGGTTACACTGTTAGATCTGTGAATAGTGGAAGCTTGGTTTGTTGCAGCTCTTGGAGAATTTGGAAGAGGTTTGGGTAGCTCAAACAGTTGATCATCAGCATCATTTTGAGCACTTGTTTCAACTGAAACATTCTCACAAGAAGGTTTAGAATAGTTTAGAAACAATTCTGAATCAAAGATATGATCAGGGTCATTCCCCCTAACACAAGGAGTGTGCTCATTAACAACTATATTGGATGACTCCTCAAATTGTTGATTCTTAATGTTGTATGCCCTATAAGCTTTAGAGCTAGAAGAGTATCCAACAAAGATAGCATCATCCGACTTTTCAGCAAATTTGACCAAATTGTCCTTTGTGTTAAGTATGATACACCTGCTACCAAAGGACCTTAGAAAACCAATGAACGATGGCCTCTTGTTCCATAGCTCATAAGGGGTTTTTCCATATGGCTTAACTACAAGAACTTTATTCTACACATAGCATGCAGTGTTGACTGCCTCTGCCCAGTAGAGGTATTTTGGAATCAACTAACATAGTTCGAGCAGCCTCAATAAGTGTCTTGTTCCTCCTCGCAGCAACACCATTTTGTTGAGGAATCCTGGGAGCACTATATTGCCTGACAATCCCTTTTGAGTTACATAATGAGTCAAGAATGAAGTTCTTAAACTCAATCCCTTGATCACTTCTAATTATTTTAACCTTGTGATCAATTTGATTTTCTATTTTATGAAGAAATTTTTTTAATGTTTTAGCAGTTTCATCTTTAGTTCTTAAAAAGAATACCCATGTAAATCTTGTAAAATCATCAACTATCACAAGGTAGTATGATTTCATTCCAATGCTCATTATACTTGTGGGACCAAAAAGATCCATGTGCAATAAGTGTAATGGAGTAGTGATGGAATTAAAACTTTTGGATTTATGAGATGTTTTGTGTTGCTTCCTTTTCAGGCATGCAACATAGTTATCTTTGCAGAAAAAATCCTTTTTAGGCAAACCATGTACCAAGTTATTTTTAGCCAATTTACTCATTGTCAAAAAATTTACATGACACATACGTTTATCCCACAATCTTAACTCATCACTATCAGCTTTGGAAAAAATGCATGATACTTCACCCATTGGGGAAGCATTGTTCATATCCAGCTTGTACATATCCCCTTTCCTGGGAGATCTAAGAAGCATCAATTTCGGAGGAATTGTTATCCCTGGTTTGAGGATAATGCACTCATGTTCTGTGAAAAGCATTTGGTGCTTTTGATCACATGAACTGAGTAAAACTTAACAAATAGTGTTCAAGCTGTTTGACAAAGTGAACTTTGTCAACTTTTAACTTCCCGTTGGATATACTCCCTCTGCCAGAAATATATCCTCTGGCCTCACATCCAAATTGGACAAGACCTCCATCATAGTTCTGAAACTATTAAAGGAGAGATATGTTTCCTGTCATGTGCCTGGAGCATCCACTGTCCACAATCCAGACATTGTTGTTCTTGTCATATGGATGTCCCTGCACATAAGATAAGATTGTTAGTTTTGATTGGAAACCCAAGCCTTGTTGGTCTTGGGTTCTTCCAATGATAGTGACATAATTGAATCAAAAGTTAAGCATGAGGGTTCAATGGATGTCTTTGAAGACGAGGTTTGGGCTGCACCATCTTCCTTGATCTTCCAATCCATCCTTTGGTTAATCATAGAGGATGAGCTTGTTGAAGCTTTTGCAGCATGGCATTCTTCCGAAGCTTCTTTCTTTTCGGATGAAACCTTCACCACCTTTTCTTCCGAAGCAGTCTTCTTCTGGGATGGTTTCAAGGGAGCTTTCTTGTTCTTCCGAACTTTAGTAGATTTTGTTTCCGAAGCCATTTTCCCTTCAGAAGAAGAGTTTTCTTTCGAAAGCAACCTTGCTTCGAAACTAGCTCTCCTTTTTCATCACTTGAACCGTTTGATAAGGTCCAAATGTGAAACCTTCCTGACTCCTTCTTTTCTAACATTATTTCATAATGTGTGCTTGCCGGATTGTAGTAACAATCTTTAGCCATGTGTTTTTGCAGACCATACATTATGCATGCAATGTTAGTCTTTTGGGAATGTGAGGGTTGTTGTTTCTTGGGCTTTTTCTCTTCATCAACAACCTTTCCTTTCAACTTTTGATCCTTTGACAGGACAGTAGTGCTGGTACTACACTCCTTTCCTGGATCAAAAGTACCTACCACTTGGAATCCAGCTGAGATAAAGACACCTTTCTGCTTTGGGTCAATCTTCAGCTTAGACTCAGCCATTTTCGTGGCAGTTCTTCTAGCAGCTTTAGCTCTGCTTCTTCTGGCTTTGGTGGTTAGGATTTGATCTTCACCAGGAGAGATGGGTACATTTACCTGTTCTTTCCCTGTGGTGGCCACTATTGTTGCTTCATCCTTCAATTCTAAGTTGAAACCTCTTGCTCTTTAGTACCACATCTAGGTTGTCTTATTGACTCATAAGAATGTGGTGGAGAAATTTCATTGGTCCCCAACCTTCCTTTTTTATGATAACAGAGTTTGGAGTGGGAGGATGATACAAGAATAGCTTGGAAGTTCTGCTCAGAAATAGCATGCTTCCTGGCTTGAGCCTCAACAGTGACAAGCTGGGCTTGAGCCTCAGACATTTGGATATTAGATCCTTTACTTGAGTCTTGTAGTTGGTGTATTCATGTTTTAATAGGGACACAGTTTTCTCTAACTCCATAATTTTCTTTTGGTAGTCAGATTCAGCCCTTTTAAAATCAGATTTTAAGATATTTAAAGACTCGATATCAGATCTAATTTCCATATTGTAATCCTGATAAAGTTTAACTTTAGCTATACATGCAGGAGTACAAAGATGTTCATATACCTGGTTATCATCTGTTCCGGCCATGAGAGCTTGAGCAAGAGTCACATCCTGTACCATAAAGCTCCAGTCAACTTCTTGAGCCATTGCAACTATTTTAGTTGACTTTCCAGTGGGCTTTGATGTGGAGGGATGTGTGGAGGCCTTTGGGGTTCCCGGATTAGTCGTGGGAGCCTTGCATTCCCTTGCAAAGTGACTAAGTTGGTTACAGTTGTAACATTTTGCCTTGGCTTTGTCAAACCCAAACTTGCTGGTAGTTGGGTTTCTTGGGAAATGCCTTCCAGTTCTCTTAAAGAACTTCTTTGCTCTGTAAGTTAAAAGAGCCATCTGTTGGACTATGTCCACATATTCTACATCGTCTGGACTAAAACACTCTAGATCATTAAAATAGTATTGAATATCACCAGAGTGTCCACTTCCTGAGACAAAGGCACAACTTTCTAGAAAGGAATTGTGTTGAGCCTGCTGAGACCTTGGATTCTCAGGGAAAGTGATGCATGGTCTAGAAGAGCAGGATGGCTGCTGGTGGTAAGTCAGGTAGTGTTGAGGTTGTGGGGGTATTGAGCCTTCAGCAACCACTAAAGCATTGCTAGCAGGAAGACTCAGAGGTCTGCTTGTTTGGTGGCCCTTCTTACTCTCTATCTCTAGGCGATATCCATCAAGGATGCCATAGAGTTCAGTCATAGTAAGAGTGTTCAAGTTTTCTGTCCTCTTGATAGAGACAGAGTAGAATGTCCACTCATTTAGAAGAGCACTCATGAACTTTCTAGTGAGATCTCTAAGTTCGGGAGTGATCTTCATAGACTGGAGAGAAGAAATATGATCCATGTACCTGAAGTACTACTGGCTGAGGGTCTCTCCAGCAATATAAGTGAAGTTCTCAAACTGCTGCTTTAGTGAGTCCTTCTTGGAGTCGTTGGAGCTTGAATACATCTGAGCAAGTGCATCAAACAATTCTTTGGCAGACTTACAATGCTCAAACCCCACCATGATGGAGTTGGGTATTGCAGTCATAAGAATGGTCATAGCATTGCTGTCGATGTCCATCTTATTTTGGTCCTTGTTAGAATAATCTTCAACGGCTTTTTCTATCATGGCACCGTTTCCTCCAGGTGAAGCCACCTTGGGTTTATATGGGCCGTTGACAATGGAGTTTCATATTTTGTTGTCTTGGTATCTGATGAAGCCTTCCATTCTTCTGCTCCAAAACCTGAAGTTTTCAAGAGTAATGATGGGATCTTTGGTCATAGTTCCCATCTTTACTTCGGATTTGTTAAGAGCCATTTTGAGTGAATTGTAGGGAGGAGTGAAAAACAGGTTGATTTGGATGGTAAGATCTCACAATCAAGAGCCTAAAATGCTCTGATACCAATTGCAGGATCGGTTTATGTCACTCACACTTTGTTTTTCTCTCAAACTCACTTGAATAACACTCAGATGAAGATAGAGTCAATAAGAGTTGATAACAATATAATAAGTAATGAACAAACACAGAGAGATAATTCAAGGTACTTGCATATATTGCTTCTCAACTCAAATATTACAAGACTCTTACAAGCATGTTTTATGAGTTACAATGAGAAACTTTATATAATACTACCTACAGCCGGATATACTTTGATACCAGCTGGGATCCTATAACTAAAGCCTATACTACAAGATTATAGTTTAAGGTATCTCAAATAAAGTCTTATCTGAGATATGGTAGTCAGGACATGTCCCTGACTTACCTTTTGTCACCAACTAAAGTTGGTAACTTGTATTATCATAAAAGGTGAACAGTGAATAAAGTATGGTCAACTACATGGCTCTTTGAGAAAACACCATGCAGTATTAGAGGTCTGTAATGGAGTGTCAGAGACCATACTTATGTCCACTGGTTCATAGCAGTGTCTTCCGAAGGTTAAATGGCTTCGGAAGAACAAGTACTTCCGAAGCCCCTTATACTTCAGAAGGGGCTACTTCTTCCGAGGCTTGAGATATTCTTCTTTCTTCATACTTCGGAAGCAGTCTTCTGAATTCATCTACTTAGACTTGATCTTCGGAAGTAAGTTCTTTGACTTCGGAAGTAGAGTTTGTCTACGGAAGTTGATCTTTCGCTTTGTCTTCGGAAGAACTCTACTACCTTCGGAAGTTCCATACTTAGCTTTGGAAGCCTTTGTAGGTAGCACCAAAATTGTCTAAGTGATTTGGTTTTGATTGCACCAGCTTTCTTCTTTATCCAACATTCTTTTTTGCTCATATGAAAGAACTTTTCCTTCCTTTTCTTGACCAAACTTTCCATCACGCCAATTGCCTTGTGATGAATTGAATTTCCTTTGTCCACATCTTTCAAAACATTTTCCATGACTCAACTTTCCATGACGTGTGAACAAAAGTTTTTCTTGATTGTTCACATGGCCTTCATTCATTAGATTGATCCTTTCTTCAAAGGCATTCAATATTCAAATTATCTCATCTAGAGATGTTGTTTCTAGATCAACCAACTGTTCAACAGTTGCAATGATTTGAATAAACCTTTTCGGTACAGAACTTAAAAGTTTTCGTACTAAGGTTGGTTGATCAAACGTTGATCCAAGACCACTTGCCCTCGTGACAATACTATTAAGCTTTGCGGTGAATGAATCGATAGTGTCTTCCTCATTCATTTTCAACATCTCAAACTCAGTTTTGAGTGTTTGAAAATATGCTTTCTGCACTCGATCCACACCAACATGCCTTATTTTAAGTGTATCCCAAATCTCTTTTGCACTTTTCACAATTTGTAACTTGTGATTGCATCTCTTCAAGTAGTCCTTGAAATAAATACGCAATCGCCGCCGTATCTTTCTTTTCATCAGGTTGCGTATTATCACTAGGTTCTACCATTTGTCATAATCCATTTGCCTTAAGTATTGTTTTCATATGAATAGATCATATAGGATAATTTGTTGTTTTCAACATAGGACATTTGAATTGGAAAAAGAACAATTGCTTCTGTTTCTATTTGATTAAACTATTCCACAAATTACTTTTGATTCGTGACTAGGAATCAAAACCGAATGTCTTGTCTGGTCTAGGTTCTTTTCGCGTACAACAGGCACCAAACAATCACCGCTTTGTGTTTGTTTTGATCAGCAAAACAACAGCCCGTTGAATCGAACAAAACCGGACCAATTCAATCTTCGAATCTGATTAATCAAACTAGAAGATTAGTCTGCAACCCACTTGATTGCGCCTAATAATACAATACCACAACCCTAAGCCTTTTTGTTAAGCAACTTTCTTCAATTGCTAATTACCCAGTGGTAGAAAAACAAACAATATATATATATATATATATATATATATATATATATATATATATATATATATATTTTTGGTAGTTTCTAACTTAAAACATATACTCACTTGACCCCTTGACTTTACATAATTACATAATCGACACATAACATACTTTAGGCTATTTACTTATTTGACCCATTAACTTTAACCACATGGATTTAGAAGTTATAATCCAACATTAATTAGAATGTTTTAAGTTATTGGCAATGTAATTAATTGTAATACTCTAGATTAATTAACTTTCATTTTTTCTTTTGTCTATATTTGGTAGGATCTATCAATGTTTCATATGCTTGAGAGTTTATCTAATCCAGCTCAAAAGGAGCAGTTTGAAAAATGGATGGCACTTATAAAAGAAGATCCATTGTTGAAACCTATATTTGAAGAGATAGAATCGGGTGGCCCAACAACAATTATGGGGTTGTGTAATTATTAACATACTGCTAACTTTTACTTATGTGGGGAAAATTTGATTTATGATCGAGTTGATTTGTATTTTCTGACTATCATCAACCATAATCTAGGTACCACGATCAATATTTTTTAAAGAAATTCGTTGAAGCCGTGGGTACTCTTGCATTCACTGAAGATGCTATTGCTTTCACTGTAGCAGATGAAGCTGAAGAAGATGTAAATGAGGAAGAATCTATTGTTCATCAGACTACTAGTATTGGTGACGTAGAGGTACTCAAGCTTTAATTAGCAGATGAAACATTGGTCAAGTCAATTAAAGTCCTGGTTAATTATTGTGTAGATCATTGAAGAACACATGTAATCTTTGTATCTTATATCCTTCAGCGATGATGAGTTTATTTATTGTTGTTTTTATAAATAACTAGGGTTTGAAGAAGGCATTAGAGTCTGGTGCCGATAAAGATGAACAAGATTCAGAGGGAATGACTGCATTACATATTGCTTGTGCATATGATGAGGTAAGATATGCTTGTATCGTGGAATTAATATAATCCCAACATATGTTAATCTTATTTTTTACTTGGCCCGTCAGAGACATGACGTTACACGAATTAGCCATTCATAAAAATTTCCAATTCTGATTGTAGGTGAAATGTGCTCAAGTTCTCCTTGAGGCGGGGGCAAAGGTGGATGTGTTAGACAAGTACAAGCACAGCGCCCTAGATTATGCCGCTTATTATGGCAGAAAAGAATGTGTAACGCTCTTGCTCGACAATGGTGCAGCCATGTAAGTTCAACTACCATTCTACCCAACAACGTTTCCGCATCGTTTACCTTCTTTTGTGACTTTATTTTTAACGTTAATGATATACTTCTTTGCAAAATATGGATGGAAAGGCTCTTATAGATGTTGCCAAACTAAACAACCAGAATGACGTAGTGAAGCTGCTTGAGAAGGATGCTTTTCAATAAGCCGACAACCCGATTAATGTACACTACCAAGTTTCTTGCAACATTTACAGTAATGTTTGAGTTGGTTGTTTACTGCATTTTGTGTGTTCTTTAGTGAAAATACATACTTGATCTGGCCTCATCCTTCTGGTCAGCTTTACTGTAACAGATGTTAAATTAATCTGATAAATTAATATCTTTCAATGAATTGATAGATTCTAAGTTGTATCAATATTGAGGCCCTAGATCGATGATCGAATTGTTGATGAACAATTTATAAGTATGCACAGAATGTGTAGGGACTCGCGAAGAACAAGGGTGGGAAAACAATAGATACACACCATCACAAATGAATATCACACTTGATAATCGTACGTGATTAGGGTATTTAACCCTTTGTTATTGGCTGTTAAGCAACCACTAATCTAACCGACTAATTTGTTTACAAACATACAATTTTGACTTTTATATAACATAATTTGACTTTTCTAACCAACTTTCTAAAACATATAATTTCTTGATCAATTCCTTCCGACAACCGAGTCAGGTGGTGTTGAAATCTATTGAATGATTGTAACCAATTGTTGATCCGTGAAAATAAGTTTTACATCTTTCAACTGAAAGTAGATTTGAATTTGTTAAAAAGTAGAGGTTTAAGTTTCATTCAACTAAATTATTTTTATTAGCATTACATGTTATACACTACAAGAAATGTCTTCATTAGCGGCGACTAGCACCTTTAGCGACGACTAGCACCTTTAGCGACGACTAGCACCTTTAGCGCCGACACCCATTAGCGGCGACACCTTTAGCGGCTACTCTCGCCGCTAATAGTCAACAATCCTTCTGATGTTTTTAAACTTAGATCTGGTCGTTGAATGTGCGCCATATCTGACGGTTGGTCTTTAATCGTACAACAAAAGCATTAGCGGCGATATGTCGCCACTAAAGGTGTCAGACCTAATAAATCGGGATTACCCTGATGCCGTGAAATTTGGGATCGACCACCATCCAATGATGCTGTCATGGAAAACATTCGAAATGTTGATAATGATTTAACAGAAGATCTTAACGTCGTTCAAAATTATTCTTCATCTAATAGTATACTTTTCATTTACTTTACCCAATACTTTCAAAATATTCCTACTTATGTAGTTGATGATGAGACTGCAAGTGAAGTTAATCCACCAAATGGTACTGCTAATGTGATGTTTGAGGACAAGGGTGATCATGATGAAGAGGATTTTGATTATGATACTGAGGGGTCTGACAACAAGACTGAAGTATATGAGGGAGACTCGAATTAAAAGATTTGTTATAATTTTTATATGTATATATTTAATATAAAACTTTGTTTGTATTTTCATGTTGTAGTTAAAAACTTTATTCTTTTAATTTGTATATCTTATAATTTTTACAGACATGATATCTTTTTGGATTGTTTTAGTATACCTCATGGCTGATATCATAAGTCATGGAGGTGATGACACGGGTGATCCACCACTTTCTCCTTTTGGCGGCCCAGAATTCATTAGTTGGATGGTAGTATTATATATTCGTATTATTGAATTATTATTAATATATACTGTAAGTAGTGATTTTTTTATTATAAATGTATGTTTGTCTTCCTGAAAAACAAGAGGAAGACAAAAAATAAAAAGTTGCAGCAGGAGTTAAAAAATGGGACATTTATCTCTTCCTTTGATAGAGCTGCCACGTATACCCCAGTCAGTGAACTTAATGATATGTTTGTTCGTGAGGTGGGGATATACATCGAGGCTAGTTATCTTTTTAATCTACGTTCATGGATTGATTTTTCAGATGCTCAGAAAAATGCGTTGGAAGAGCATACGGCGGTAACTTTTATATGTTTTATGTTTATTGTTCTATATTTATTTAACTAACTTCATTTTGTTTAACTTAAATGTAGTGACGCTTTGATTTTGATGAGATTTTGCGAGATCGTGAGCGCGCTCAGATTGAGGTGGCATTCGTTCTGTGTATCTCAAACGATTCAGATATCGAAAGTAAAAGACACTTTAAGCATGTTGGAGGATATGAAGATGTAGAACAAGCAAGGCTCAACCTTCCAAGGAGAGTGAATCATGAAATTTGGAGGAAAAAAATGATTTTTTCTTAAGTGACGGACACAGAAAAGCCTTATCATCAAACAAAGCAAACCAGCAACAACAACAATACACTAATCGTGAGGGACTACCTCGTATAGTAGTTATTGTTACAAGAAGATAATGTCTTAATTAATTGTATGTGTATTGTATGCAAGTATTTATTTTATATATATATATATATATATATATATATATATTATATATATATATTTATACTTATAAATGTTAAAGAGAAGAAGAACAGACTTGAGGCGTTTCAAAATGTTCATACCAGTAAAGATAGGACCTGTGTGTGTGTGTGTGTATGTGTGTGTGTGTTAAATCACTTTTTGTCAATTAATGTAGAATCAACTCAAAGGATGGTTTGATAAGCTAAGTCAATCCCAAAACAAAGAAAATTGTTCATCAACGCCGAACGAGGTTGAAGTTTTTGACTCGGTGTTGGGAGAACGCCGCGGACATATAGAGGGATTGGGCGTAAACCTTCTTCATCTGCAAGGTCGAGTTTATTTGTCCATGAGCAAGAACAAACACTCAGACACTTTCAGAGGTATTAAAATTATATTACTTTTATCTTAAACGGGTAAAAATAGGTAAATTTAAGTTTAATTATGTATATTTTGGTTGAAATGGGTTAAAATGATACAAACACACTTGATATAGTTAAAACCACGTTAATTTGAGTTAAAACGGGTCAAAATGGGTAAAATAAACTTTAATTGTTTAAACTTGAAGGTATTAAGTATATCATTATTGGTTTATCTTAAACGAGTTAAAATGAGTAAATTTAAGTTGAATTATATACATTTTGGTTGAAATGGGTCAAAATGATACAAACACATTTGATATAGTTAAAACCACATTAATTTGAGTTAAAACGGGTCAAAATAGGTCAAAATAAACTTTAACTACTTAAACGTGAAGATGTTGAGTGTATCATTGTTGGTTTATCTCAAACGAGTCAAAATAAGTAAATTTAAGTTGAATTATGTACATTTTGGTTGAAATGGGTCAAAATGATAACAACACACTTGATATAATTAAAACCATGTTAATTTGAGTTAAAACGAGTGAAAATAGATAAAAATAAACTTTAACTGCTTAAACTTGAAGATGTTAAGTATATCATTGTTGGTTTATCTTAAACTTGAAGGTGTTAAGTTTATGTTTTGTTTTGTACATTTTGCTTAAACTTGAAGGTGTTAAGTGTATGTTTTGTTTTGTTGGCTCAAATCACAAGTTTGTTTCAAAATATGAACTTATGTCTCAAATTACGCAACTTATTGCCTCTCAAAAAGCTACACAACAAGCTCATGAAGATGATTCGGACGGGTAAGATGAATAGGATAGCGATTAAGTAGTTTAAATTTGTTTTAACGACATTTAATGTTAAAGTAAAACAATGTATCAACATACTTAGTTAACAATCGTATGTGTATGTTTTATGTATGTGTATATTATTTGTATTATTGGGAATCTGGGTTGATTTTTATACAGGTTTATTCGATTTTTAAAAATATAAATAAAAAAAAAACAAAACAAAAAGAATGACTATTAGCGGCGACACAAGTCGCCGCTAAAAGTCCTTTTCCCGGGATTTATAACAAACACAAATAGCGGCGTCATAATCCCCACTAATAATGTTATTAGTGACGAATTATTAACGGTGAATTAATTAGTGACGACAAATCTCACTAATGGCGACGAATTCTTCCACCGTTATTAGTCTTCACTTGTAGTGATCAAGATATTTCAAAAAGCAAACATACAAATAGGCTCAAAGTTGTAGAAAATGAGTTTGTTCAAAAAGCTTTTATAAGTTGCTTCGTAATTAAAAAATATCATTTAGTATTATCAAATTGATTACGGAGTATGCTAAATTCTTTATTAGTAAAACATATTTACAAATCTATTTTGCTTGGTATAACTGTCATATTTCAATATAAAAGAAAGAGAAAGTACACAAGGCCTATTAGCTCAGTTGGTTAGAGCGTCGTGCTAATAACGCGAAGGTCGCAGGTTCGAGACCTGCATGGGCCAAAATTTTATTTTCATATTGCTTTTTTAGTCTTATATTTGTATTTTCACAACTAAAGCAAGTTATAACTGAGACTTAATAAAAAAAACTCAGTTGTATAATGATACTCAATAATGGGATATTGTGGATGAATTTTCTGTAATGATATGTTTTGTGAATAGAATAATAGGTTTTATATGAAATTTATGAAAGGGTAAACCAAAATATTCAATTGTTTCAAGATTAATTTAAGAATACTTACAGACTTAAGGTTCTATTCAAGAAATCTGAAATCTCATATAAGTCTTAATATATAAGATACATACTTTAGATTTTTTTTTACTTATCTATAAAATGATTTTATTTTTTAAAATTGACATATCTAGTATTTCCTTGAAATACCCATCATGCTAGCATCCTTGATAAAGTAAATGCACTTTTGTTAATCATGTCAAGAGTATATGTGGTTAAGGTTGATGCATCATTGAGACAGTGAATGGTAACTTATGAAGATAATATAACATGTCTAGGTCATATAGATATTAATAGACTATAATAGACATAACAAAATACATTTATTGGAACTTTTCTTGACATATTCTACAAGAGGATGACATAATTATTGTTTGTAAAATCTAATCAAAGAGGACTTGTTACATCAGTCAATTAAAGTTTACGAGCAACTTATACGTCTCCATGAAAACGAGGAGTATTATATGATGTCTTCTTTTTTATTTTTTTATTCTTTTAACTAGTTAAAGATTTTTCTTTCTAAGATCTTAATGAGAGAATTTATATACAATAGATGTTCTGAAATCATATAATAGCATATAACATACCATAAATATTGAATGAACGACATTGTGAAATTAAAATCATGGATAACTGTGGATTATAGATATTCATTCACATTTGTTATTATTAGCATCCTGCAATACTTAATACCATTCCAATGATTCATTTAATTAATTATCTGGTTACTTAATCACATTGTGTTTTTATTAAATGTTAGAATAGTGAGATTTCTATTGTTTTCTTACCCTCAAAGATTCTAGTTGGTTATTCTCAAAGAAAAAAATACATAAGACGATGTGAGTTGTAGAGGAAGATGACGAGAAAAGAAATTAAAATGACATGATGTGGCTACCCTAGATAGCACACATATAATGCCTTGAAAGTTCATGATTAGAAATGAAAATTAGGTTTTAGCCTTGGTTGCGGATTGCAACCAGAAAGCCTAGTGGACAACCAAGCAAGGAACTAGAGTTTCAAGGATTTGGGTGGCATAGCGGACAACTATGTCGACCTTTTACGTTATGCTATGTAAGGCGTAGCAAACTCTCGGATGTTCGCACGTGGCACACTGACGAGGACTGAGAGGATGACACGTGTCATCCTTGAATGACACGTGTTCGATAACGAGGCTCTGAAAGCAACACGTGTAAACACTTGTCAAATTTTGATTGGACCAAAGGGGTCTCGACTGCAATGGCCAGGTGCAGACCACCACCCTTCCCCTTAGCGGTTTGTGTAGGGACCCACGAATAAGCTATAGAAGCCTATATTGTGCTGTCAAAATTCACACCTAAAACATGTGTATACTACCACTTGTACTCCATATACCCTTATATACCATTTATAAGCTAGTGTTTTACCTTTGTAAGCTTAAGGAGCTGTTATGGAGGTGTATAAACGATTATAAGCGATGATTCTAGCATTTGGTTAAGGTGAACACGTTTTCCAAATTTTATTTGTATGCTTGTTTTATGTGCACAAAATGATTTTTAGCATGTTTATGAAATGTCTATATGAAAATTATTACATTTTACTAAAACCAACATATGAATATAATAATGTTATTAAGCATGGGTTTAACAACCATTGACACAGTGTTTATATATATATATATATACACACACACACATAATATATATATAGATATGCATATATATATACATATATATAGATATGAATACATACATACATACATACATGTATATATATGTATATATATATATATACACATTGTCACACCCTCAATTTCCACAAACGAAGTAATACCGTTACGCACGTGACATAACAGAATGTTAGCCATTAGTTACACCTAACGACTCAACTTTTATAAAATTTAAAATAACTATAATAGTACTAACCTCACATGAAATACTACTGATCCTACTCATAAATTAAATTACACCTTTAAAAATTTAATAATTGAATAATAATGTTAAACATTTTATCTACAACCAACCCTCTTTGATTGCAGGTATACACCCCACTACCGATTTTCCTTTCTTCTCATGGATTATATACCTCGACTCTCACATATCTCTCTCTATCAGTTATATTTTTCTTCTCAAACCCTAATGTTGATGTTTTGTGTGCGCGCGGCCGTGAACCTTTCCCTTCAGTTCACACCTTGAAACCTTAGCAAAACCTTTTCTCCTTAGACGGCAGCCCTATCACGACAGCATCCTCCCTGCAGCACCCTTCGTAACCTTGCTCGGCGATTGCGGTTCTAGCGATTCGCGTGGTGACTCGTGACTGATCGTCTATCGGTATGCTCTTTATCGATATGTTCTTTAACCTGTGTAATCGGTTTCGTTGTTCGGTTACGGTTTCGGTTGCAACCTTGGTTTATGATCTCGCGTTTCGTGCGTATGTGTTCTACTCATGTGTGTGTGTGTGTGTTTTCTGCCGGGCGAGTGGGTGCAGTTGTTGCATTTGTGTGCAGTGCCGGTTTCGGGACGTTATACTTATACATGTTTTGGTTATACGTATGTGTTGTTTACGTATAGGGTTGCGCAGGGTGCAGTTGGACATCTTCGTGTGAGTGCGTATATACGAATATATTGTTCTACATTATGTATATAGTTGAATATATGTAATCGGTTATGTATGGTTGTTGCTGGCAAGGGGAAATAGCCGAGGGTGTAGTCATATATGTATTTGTTTTGCAATATATATGCATATAGATTTGTAGTTGGGTCCTCGGCAGTGTGTAATTTTATTTATGTATGTGTTCATGCATGTGTATTTATGCATGTGTTGTATGCGATGTGCATGTATGTAATGTGAATATGTTGCGTTGTTCCTTCGTTGATTTCTAGTATGTGTGTATGTGAGTTTAGGCATAGGTTGGTGTTTGTTTTGTCCGCATGTAGTGGGTATATGGATGACAACATGTTTGATGTTATGCAATATGTATGTGTGTGAATATGTAGAGCGAGTTCAATTATTGGATGACATATAGTATGCTTGTGGGGTATGGTTGGTGTTTTGTGTTGTCAACGTGGAGTGTGAACCCGAACCGAGAATAAGAAACCCTACAACCATGTTATTAGTATTTAATATTATTTATATATTAAATAAAATTTAAGTTAATTGGAGACCTAAATCTTTTGTGTTTACGTTACTTTGTTGTTGTGCTTTCAATGTGAGCTTTCAGCCCCACTTTCATATCATACTTTCTTTTGGGGAAGAGAAACATGTTGTTTTCATAAACGTATAATGATACCACTATGCCTCATCAGACTTTTAATATGGTATTAGCAAGGTAATTGTTAGTAGATCTATTAGGTTTGACAAAGCCCACCCGAGCTAGTCGTGCTAGCTTGACTGGAGGTCAAACGGGTGAATGGTTAGCATGTTTAAAGTGTTGTGGTCTGGTATCCACAGCCGGGGGATTCATTATATTATTACTGTCAGCTCGGTCGCAAAATTCATACACATAGTGACTTGTTGTAAGCTAGCTACCTACTTATATGCTTTGATTACTAAATCTGGATTTCATTACTATTACGTACTTTTTTCTGATAAACCTGTGAACTCACTAACTTTGTGTTGACACTTTAGCATGTTTCTTTTAGGTTCTTAAGATTCACAAATAGAAACATCTCACATTGCATTCATCATCATAGAGTCAAATGAACAATCTATATTTTTTTATAAATTATATTTATTTGGCTTGCGCGTGTTTGCGCCGTTTGAATCATAAACTTATATGCTTCCGCAAATTACTTTCATGTTTTCATATTTAACTCTGAATTTCGGGAAACTTTATTTTTAGCACTTATGTTTTGTAATTATTGTGTCGCTTGGTGTAACTAATGACTAAGATCCTGGTATGTCACGCGTCTAACGGTATTACCCCGTTTGTAGAAATTGAGGGTGTGACAGAATGGTATCAGAGCCGCTTCTGTGTCGTTCGGGGTGTGGGACATATCTCACCAAGGATGGTGACTTCTCGGGCACATCGAGGACGATGAGTCCAAACAAGGGGTGCTTGTGACACCCTACATATATCCCACATCGGCTGTGGACAGGAGAGATTTCTAGTTCATAAGAAATGTCTGGCCTTTAACAACAACAACGCGTTTTGGGCGTGTTGGTTGTAGATGAGAGGAGAACTTCACAGTTAAGCGTGCTCAGGTGGGAGCAATCTAGGGACGGTTAACCTCAATGGGCATCTTCCACCCGGCAACCAAAAGCAAATCCGTGAGCTTTTTGTGGGCAAAATGGACAATATTGTTGATGCGACGGGCTGGGTGTGATATATATATATATGTATTTATATATATATATACATATATATCTATAAGTATGTATATATATATCTATATATATATGTATCTATAAGTATATATATATATATATCTATATATATATATATATATATATTATATATATATATAAGTATATATATATATATATATATGTCTATGTCTATATATATATATATATATTATATATATATGTCTATGTATATATATATATATATATATATATATATATATATAATATATATATATATATATATATATCTGAAGTTGTGAAGGTGAGCGTGTAACGTATTTGATTTTGGTTGCCCGGATGAAAACTTCCCAAAGAGGTCACCCATCCCTGGATTGCTCTTACTTGAGCACGCTTAACTGTGGAGTTCTTCTTGTTGAGTTTGTTAGACACATTATCAAAGTTGTTTTACCATTTAAGCATGAAAACGCAGTGGAAACAAACCTTAATATTATGTTTTGTAAATTGAAAATTAAGACATATTATATAGCAACAACAAACCCAAGAACATAGGATCAAATATATGTGTATGAACTATCTATCAAGAAGAAATAACAACCAAAAACAACACCCATGAAACTACCTTTCAGGAGCTGCCAAAAATGTGAGATATGAGGAAGATGATGATGTTTTTGAACAACCAAAACACCAAGGAAAGGTATCCTCAAGCTTCCATACCCACAAGCATCAAGCAAGACCTTAGTGCTAGGATTTGAACACCAAAATGACCAAAGAAGCTGCTGAAAACCCCTTTTCAGCCGTGAATATGCTCTAGAGTTGAGAGAGTTTTGTACTTATTAGTCCTTTGCATGTAAGAGAAAGTGAGAGGTTGAGTGTGGGACTAGTGAAGTGTGTCTATTCCCAAGACCTCAAATGAAACACCCTAAAATGGGGCGGCTGAATGGGGCTTTAAAATTGGGTTTTCGCTCCAATTTTTATCACCCATTTAATTTAACTAGTCACTAATTGAGTTATGAAATTAACTTTTTAATTGTAAAACTCATACACTCTATTATTATGTGATGTTATTTAACTAACTGAAATAACATTACAAATAATACTCATGAACAAAATATCCTTATACGTTGTTCCATCCCATATACAATTTATTTAGAAAACCCATTTTCTAAATTGGTGTAATTATTTAATTGCATGATCATATCATCAATTAAATTTACAAAGTGGACGGTCGGGGTGGTAGCATTATTTTTTGTGGCCATTTCTAAAAAATTTACAAAGTTCATATTAGTATTTCTGAAATATTACATTTTAATTATTAATACCCTTTTATGTCTCATAGACAATTAATAATTAAAACCTAGAATCCAACGTTACATTTAAATGATGGTTATGTGACCTTTATTCTATTATTTAAATTAACAAGGTAGTCAACACTTGACAATTACAACCTTTTGTAACTTCTAACCTTATGGGATCTGTTAAACATCTTATGTTTAGACGGCATGTAAAATCCCATCAACATCATTGTATGCCATGCTTCGGTGACCCCATGCACATGGTTTCCAATTCAAGTCGTCCTACTTACACACATGTGTGAGTTTACACATATAAGTGGTTAGGTGACCTTTATCCCACAAATACGTTAAGCCCACCTCAAACACACAAGTTCCCTAAAAGTGATTAGGTGATCTTTATCCCACAAATAGTTCTCAAGTGATTCGAGTGTCGTGTAAAAGGATGGTGTTAAACTTGTTTCCAAAGGGATTTAAGTTTTCATTAATTCTAGTTTGAAAACTCTATGTACCTTGTATTCGCATGCTTTCAAATACATGGTACCCTATGGTTCTATTTTTAGTAAAAACCCTTTTCATCAAAATCATTAATCCTTTTAATAACCTTTTATTAATCACTTAATGATAAGGAACCATAAATTTTCAGCTTGTTTTGTTTGTTAATAAGTTTGTTATGCACATCCAAATATCAAACAACCATCATATAACAAACAACCAAACAAACATAATGATATAACCACAAATGCATAACCATAGCCACTAAGTTGACAACACTTATTTGCCATCACAAATGTTGTCATTTGGTCTTTCCTAAGGGTTAAACACAACACAAAAGATAGGATCTCCAAAGACCCCCACTTGAAGTTGCATCCAAATGCTTCAAATCCTTCTCTTTGTGTCTTCTCTTTGTGCTTCCAACTTGTGCATCTTCTTTTACAAAATTTATATCCTAATACAAATTTTCTAATAAAAGAAAATACACCTAATGTATCTATTACATCACCATTGAATGAATAAATAAATTACAACCATATACAAGCACAAAAGAATAAAATTACAACCCATAATGAATGAGATCAACCAAAACCAAAACATTCATCCAAAACCAAATCAACACAAGGTCAAAAGCTAGGTTATGCACCAATATTAAACAACATTTAAGAACCAAAATAAATCCCCATTTAACTCATATATTTTCGGCCAACATAAACCAATAATTTAGGGTTTTTGTCCAAACAAAATAAATCAACCATTTGATATCTATCTTTCAAGGTTTAATCATAAGAATGTAAGATATAACCTTGAAAGATTGGGGATTCATTATCACATCACAAACCAGCCCCTATTAGGTTGTTAAAGTCCCGTAAAACCAATTTCAAAAGGACATAAAAAGCTAGTTATCCACATATCCGGCTCTAGATGCCAATGTTGGGTTTGTTGGACACATTATCAAAGTTGTTTAACCATTTAAACATGAAAACACAGAGGAAACAAACCATAATATTGTATTTTGTAAACTGAAAATTATGGCATATTATATAGCAACAACAAACCCAAGAACATAAGATCAAATATATGGGTATGAACTAGCTATCAAGAAGAAATAACAACCAAAAACAACACCCATGAAACTACCTTTCAGGAGCTGCCAAAAACATGAGATATGAGGAAGATGATGATGTTCTTGAATGACCAAAACACCAAGCAAAGGTATCCTCAAGCTTTAATACCAACAAGCATCAAGCAAAGACCTTAGTGCTAGGATTTGAACACCAAAATAACCAAATAAGCTGCTAAAAAACCCCTTTTCAACCGTGAATATGCTGTAGAGTTGAGAGAGTTTTGTTCTTATTAGTCCTTTGCATGTAAGAGAGAGTGAGTGGTTAAGTGTGGGACTAGTGAAATGTGTCTACTCCCAAGACCTCAAATGAAACAACCCCTTAAAGGGGGCGGCCGAATGGGGCTTTAAAATTAGGTTCCCCTCAATTTTTATCACCTATTTTAATTTAACTAGTCACTAATTGAGTTATGAATTAACCTTTTAATTATAAAACTCATACACTCTAGTATTATGTGATGTTATTTAACTAACTTAAATAACATTATAATTAATACTCAAAAACAAAATATCCTTATAAGTTGTTCCATCTCATATACAATTTATTTAGAAAACCTATTTTCTAAATTGGTGTAATTATTTAATTGCATGATCATATCATCAATTAAATATTAATTGGTGTTTGCTAAGCTTGTTATTGGGTATGACCAGACTTGGATCATAACGTACTAACCATATCAATGTTCTATGTGTCTTGGGCATAAAGAATCCAACACTCCTCTCATCCACAGCCAATACGCCGAAAACGTGTTGTTAATGTTAAAGGTTAGACATTCCTTATAAACCAGGAATCTCTCATCTCCACGGCCAATATAGGATATGAGTACGGTGTCAGAAGCACCTCATGTTTGGACTCATCGTCCTCAATGAGCCCAAAAAGTCACCATCCTTGGTGAGGTATGTCCCACACCCCGAACGACACACGAGTGACTCTGATACCATTCTGTCACACCCGGCCTTCGCATCAACAATATTGTTCACTTTACCCACAAGGAGCTCATGGATTTGCTTGTAACACTCGAACCCTCACACTAACAATATTGTCTGCTTTGCTCACAAGAAGCTCACGAAATTGCTTTTGGTTGCCCGGGTGAAAACTTTGGTCACCCATCCCTTGATTTCTCCCACCCGAGCACGTTTAACTATAGAGTTCTCCAATCATCCACAACCAATATGCCCAAAACGCGTTGTTGATGTTAGAGTCCAGCCATTCCTTATGAACCAGAAATCTATCCTGTCCACGACAGATATGGGATATGTGTAGGGTGTCACAAGCACCCCCTGTTTAGACTCGTCGTCCTCGATGAGCCCGAGAAGTCACCATCCTTGGTGAGGTATGTCCCACACCCTGAACGACACATGAGTGGCTTTGGTACCATTCTGTGACACCCGCCTCTCACACCAACAATATTATCCGCTTCACCCACAAGGAGTTGACGGGTTTGCTTTTGGTTGTCCGGATGAAAACTTCCCACAGAGGTCATTTATCCCTGGATTGCTTCCACCTGAGCATGCTTAACTGTGGAGTTATCATCTCATCCACAATCAATACGCCTAAAATGCGTTGTTGATAATAGAGGTCAGACATTACTTATGAACCAGGAATCTCTCATGTCCACGACCGATATGGGATATGTGTAGGGTGTCACAAGCACCCTCTACCTTCACCAAATGAACACCCTTAAAAGCATTGATCTTGTTGTTGTTTTGAAAGAGGATCTAGGTTAGAATAATTGATGCAAAAATAAAATTTGAAGTAGGTTTGAAGTTTGAATCGAAGAATGGATAATGTCATGAAAAACAGGATGGTGATTTGAGGAAAATGACGCTTTGAAACACATACGTATCTAGCATCAATTTTCAATTGTTGCTCCATCTTGTTCATTTTAAAAAAGGCGATGATTGCATACATATATGTAACTTGAATCTAAGCTACGTATATTTGACTAGGTCATCTAGTTTCTTTGTTTTAGTGTTTGTAATTGAAGTTACATATATGTATGTGGGTCACTAAAGGGAAGAACATCAATGGATGTAAGCGATGGGTTAGGTATACGTACCCATAGTTACGTATGTAAAGTACAGTTTAAGATCACTTAAATGTAACTAATATGTTTTACGTATATGTAACTTAAAGTGTTTTGACAATTATATCATCTGCTATACATGTTTACGTATATGTAGCTTCTGAATATATAGAAACAAACTATGATTAGCAAAAAAAAGTAAATTATATAGGTACGTAAATGTGTGTTATATTCAATAGGAACACATACATAAATGCGACTTACTTCGATTTTCATATACGTAGAAGTGGATTGTATTCAAGTTTTAGCACGGTTGAAAGAAAACAAGATTTGGTTAATTTTTATACTGTAATACATATATGTAACTTTTTAATTATTTGGTTGACTTAAATTTTGATACGTATACGTAACTTGTTGATTTGAGTGATTTCATTTTGATTATATTTTCTTTAAAGAAGTCGGCGATCAAAGGAATAAAAATTCATGGAATTTAGTTATAATTTCTAGATAATTGATTATTAAGATACAAGAGAGAAGAGAGATTATAGGAGATTTGTATGTTAAAATTTTGTATTTACCTATTATACCCTTCTCTACTAAAACTTGACATATATAAAGAAGAAAAATTTACAAGCTTGTCATCTTTAATTATAAACTTTAAGTAACATGATCAATGGTTGAAAAATTGGTTTTTTGGTTTTCAATTATAATTTGGTTTTCATTATAACCCTACCCCCTCTCTCTATATATATATATATATCTATATATATATATATATCTATATATATTATATATATATATATATATATATAATATCAAAATCACACATCAAACGCACATAGAAATCAAAGGAAGATATATTATATGGCTTTAGACTTGTGGCTAATTATGTAAAAGTTAAAATGTTGTTTTGTTTAAAGCAATGTTAACCCTTTGAGGATAATGTTAATATTTACGTAGTGAATGGATGATTTGGATTCAATATCAAGAGTTAAAATACGTCCTCATGTGAGGATTGATAATTAATAAAGTGAGTATCTCAGTTTGAAGAATAAAATATTTGAGATAAATGAAAATGAAAAGTCAACCTATGAGGTTGAATATTTATAGAAATCGTTTAAAAAAGATTTCCATTGTGATTTAAACATAAGAAATTAATTGAGACCTAGAAGTCGATATCAATAGATCTAGCTCACACGCGCATGGTGTACCTGACCTGGATTGGGAAACACATGACATGTCAAACTAATCTGTGTAGGGTAAAATTTATTAAGTTTTGTTGATGTTAAGTTATAAGTGCTATTAGTAAATTTAGAGTGTTACTGATCTTATAGGATAACAAACAATTATATTAACGAGTTAAGCCTAGTTTGTTGACTAATGTGCACATTTCTAACAACTATAATGGTTACTTGTCATTTAACAATCTGATTTGTAATGGGCCTTATTTGATGATTCTTCGACATAAGCGATATTTTACTAAAGCGTTGGGTATCATGCACTAGTTTTAACCACTAAAATTTCAATACTAGCCAAATCAGATTTGTGTTTTTATTGCTTAAGCGTTTTTAACACATTATTAATTCAAAAACTCAAAACGTGCATCTAATTACATGTTGTTTAACCATTAATAACTCCACCCATAGGGTGTTGAAGATTCTACGTATGATGAGCAACCAAAATAAAACATGATGGATGCAAAAATGGTATCTCTAGTTGCCCCGTTCATGAAAACCAAACAACTCTTGATTTGGTTTAGCAGTGTGATGATGGCAGTGGCAACGACGGTTTGTGCTGTCAGTCACAATCGAAAATCATAGGAGGGTGTTGGGCGTCGACATTGGTGAACTTATCTAAGGAGACTAAATGTTGTTAAGTATTATTTTGTGTGCCATCGCCAAGTATCCTCTTTTGGAATCTTGCATTGAAAAATGTCAAAGGACCTTGTAAATGCTTGTGCTTTGAATTAAATCAATAAGCCACTTTATTCTATATCTACCTATCTTTATTCCTAAAATATAGACAGTTTCGCCAAGATATTTTCTTAACCAAGACTAGTATGTCATCGATAAATAAGATTAGAAATGTAATGTAGCTCTCACTTACCTAAACGTTGGGTTCATCTTCATTGTTGACAAATCAAACTTTTTGATTTTCTGATCAAAACGAATATTACAACTTCAGAAATGCTTCTTTCAATCCATAAACAGATTTATTAAATCTTGCACACCCTATTAGGATTCTTTGCATCCACAAAACATTTTGATTGTACCATGTAGACATCCTTAGCAAGTTATCCATTCGTGAATACGATTTGACATCCATTTGTCATATTTCATTGTCACTTTACTTAGAAATATTATTCCCGAAACATAATCGAAACTTAGCTAGGTTGTTTCCAAAATGCAAACAGATCTCAACATATGCTTATATTAGTGTGTGAAACACTATGAGGCATGCATACCACGAAATGACACCCTGCCCCTTAATGTCACAATTTAGTGTCACAATCATTCTTATCAAGCAAACGTGTAAATATACTAGATAGTGAATTTCCTTTTAGTGTTCATTATGAAATAAACCTCAATGACATCGAAACAGAGTATTTAAAACATGAGGTCCCAACACCGCATGAACCCAAACAAGATTCTGGAAAAATATGAAATATAGTAATAAATAATTTGTATTGTTTTATATATTTTTTTCTTTGTAGTTGTTAAAATATTATTTTTGATGTAATGTCTAAAACTTAATATTAATTCATGCGTTCAATGTAATATATTTTATTATATTATTTTGTTAAAAATAAATTTAACTAAAATTAAATAAATAATAATAATTGTTAATTTATGATTAAGCAATTACAAAAATGTGTGATCAATACCTATTTTCTTACCATCACACATTGCGGATGTGTCTACCTACGTGCCAACACTTTTTGACTATCAAACCCTTATCACACCATTTCACTAGTAATGATCATGCACAACATGAGTGTCGTGCAAAGGACGTCCATTTATGTTATAATATGTTAGAATCTCATGTATTATCTATGTGGAATAAATCTAACTCATTGTTATCATTAGTTTTTATAAAAATTTTGTATGTTAATTGTTATCAACCATTATTAAATAAGAAATATTAAATATCTAAGAAACTATAAATGACAAATAATAAAAATAAAAAAACTATAATATTATAATTTAAAATATGATATAATTAAAATCTAATAATTTAGTAAATCTTAATAAATGATTAGCATAAGAAGATTTACATGTTTAGATATATAGTTGTTTAGTTATTTACTTAAAAACCCTATTATTTAATATTAAATTTTTTTTTATCAGGAAGTAAGATAATTATTTAGTAGTAATTAAACCACTTAGATAAAATCAAGCAAATGATTTTAAAACTAATCTTGGAAAATTTTAGATCGCTTGATTATGTAGAGAAATAACAAAATTATAAATCTAAAATGGAAGAGAGATATGCAGGAAAGAAAATAAGAAATTCATCTAAGGAAAGGAGAATATGATTTTAATAAGTATTTAAAATCATCTTAATTAGAGTAAATTACACAAAAGGATATTTATCTTTAGAACTAATTTTAATTTTCAATCTTTGTTTTCAATAATTACATTGAACAACTTTTATGTATATGATTTGTTTTATGTTTAATCTTTTAGTCTAACGGTCATAAATTTGTATCATTAAGTTGGATCATGTGGTTATCAAATGAGAGTAGATGTGTTAAAAAAACATTTAGGCGGCATAATAAAAAATTTATGGACATATTAGGATTTTACTATTGAGACCAACAAAACCTCAAACAAATTTTATATATTTTTATTATCACCTTTTTCAAAAGTGATTATGTAAAAGTTTACTCTTTCATATTCAGAATGAAAGCTACATGAAATTAGTTAAGAAAATATGACCAATAAACATTTAGATTAACGAGTAAATCTTAAAAAAAATTATATTTTTATCACCACTTTTGTTAAAGTTAGGTTTATAAAAAAATTGTATCGTAATAGATAATAAACTTAATACCTAAAAATTAGAATGCTAGCCACTGTGATGTTATTTAGATACTTTTGTTTTTTTTTAAATGCAAAATTTATAAAATGCATTATATCATATGATTTCTATAATTATATGATTGTAGAAAATACTTAAATTACCTAATGTGATATGCATTCTAGTTTTTATAAATTAAGTTTATTATGGATATATAAATCATACGATACAATTATTTTATAAAACTAGTTTTAGAAAAAGTGATAATATTGTTTTAAAAGTTACTCTTCGGTCTCAACGTTTTACTAATCATATATTATAATAGATTGATTTGTTTTTGGATAGTGCTACATGGATACTTTTCACACGTCTGCTCATGTTGTAATCATGTGATATAATTTAACGATGCAAGCTAAGGACTGTTAGACAAAAGGACGAAAGATTAAACAAGCAATATACATAAAAGTTGTATAGTGTGATTATTAAAGATACAAATCAAAAAATAAAATTAGTTATAAATATAAAGGTCCTTTTATGTAATTTACTCTTTTAACTAATAAAATGTGTATATGAGTTTAGAATTGAATCACACCAAGGTATTAACAAACCTTGGCTTATTAAATAGATAGACTTATGGGTACTTTATGGAGTATATGGAATGCATTTTTAATTCAAAAGCGGTTTTATGTCAAATGTTAACGATATATAATGATCTTACGTGGATTTGGCATCTTGCTAGTGATATTTTTTTCAATATAACTAAAAATAAGTAATGATCTTGCGTTGACATTATACTTTGGTTGTTGCATGTGATCGTATCTTTTCAATGAACTCGTACGCAAAGTTAATTTTATTGTTTGGTTTGAAAAAGTGAGGTACGTGTGCCTTTCGGTCATGGTTCCCCACTACGAAATTGTTCACACTTTAAACATATTTAATCATTAGCTTAACTAATGTTTAGAACTACAAGTTATAAAGTGATTTTTAAGATATCAAAAAGGTTAAATATAGAATTATGGGGTTGTTTAACTTGTGCCCTTCAAATATCTCTAATAAGTTGAATTTTTATTAAATAACTAGAAATATATTTAACGAGAAATTAATTTATCCCAAACAATACTACGGGAACCTTGTATATTTTAATATATAAACGTTTATTCGTACTAGTATTAGAATTAATTGCAGAAAATGTGTCGTAATTAAAACATAAATTCATAATATGTCTCAAATGATATCAACAATTGGTTTATATTAATAGTAACATAACAATTAATATTCAACAAAAATTAAAATTATTAAATCCTAAGAAAATACTAAGGGTAACTTAAGAAATCAAATGAAAACATGATATATCTTATTAAATGATTATAATTATAAAATAAAATTTGGCATCAGGATCTATAGGAAAAATCAGCCATTGGTTGGTAACTTTGAGAGCGACATGTGTACCCTATGATTTGGTTTTATCTTTTTATTTTTTTATTTCACAATTGATACGATGTTATATAGAATTGTTTCTACCTTCATAACAAAAAATGTTGGTGGGCTCTGCTTGCTAGTTATGCACTTGCTACTTAGGGTTCATGGTTTGACATTTTTAATCCCCTCTTGAGTGAACTTTTTTTTCCCTTTTATCATCTAAATGAAAAATAACTTTTTCTCTAATTTCTTTATAATATTTAACTAAAAAACTTTAAGCCTATTAAAAGTTTTTTTGTACAGCAGACATTATTATAAATTTCTTCCATCTAACAAGAAGCTTGACGGGGAAAACAAAATTACAAAAACTACATGAGATTTTTAGCCAATCAACCCAAAAAATGTTAGCCTTAACCTTACGAATTCTATTAATGAACCACAAAATAGAAAACTAACAACATTATCTAATTTATTTTTCTCTTATCTTGATTTTTTGACATTAAAGTCCTAAACGTTTTGAAATCTCCAAATTAAGGACTCATCATGTGATCATCAATTCATCATAACCGCCACCACAAGTATCTTTTTACGAGGTAGAGAATGAAAGAGATTTAATCCTATCCATAACATAACCGGTCAATGGAATAAAGGGGAACAAAATATCAAGCCACTTAACCGAACAGAAGAGACGTCCTTAAATTTATCACACCTGAGAAAAGATGATTGACGTAAACACTATTCACGTATTGTTTTTAATAGTGTAATATAAGTAATTGTAATTTTCTAATTAGCAAAGTTTTAAAAACACATATTAACATTTCTTTCAAAAACTTAAAAAAAACACATACTAACAATATCACACAGGCTAGCTCTTCTACAAGCACTCCTTCAAAGCCTATTACATAATATTTAAAAAGCAAGGGAAATGAACAATGTTTTGGTGAATATGAGTGGTCGATCTCGGAACTAACGGTTAGCGGTCATTACAAGATTCAAGGCTCATATTATAACCAGATTTCACGTGTGCCTTTGTGGCTTCTCCTGTTGTCACATATCGTCAGCTCCATTCGTGTAGCTTGAAGGAATGCTTCATGCAATAGCTTTTCCTTTAATAAGCTCGGCGCCACGTATACAATCTTCTCACTCCCTTTCTCTTATCTTTCTATAAAAGGCGACGATGGTGATGTCGACGGCGTTAGGGGTTGTGGGGTTATAATGGTAGAGGGAGGCGTAAGGTTGTTTGAGAGAGAGAAAAATTGCAGGTCTGATCAGAACGATGCAAGGTTCACAACGAGGAAGATGAACATGATGAAGATAACGATAGTGCAGGTCAAATCGAGAAGAAAGGACGTGACTTTCTTAGAAGAAAACAATGGTTCAAATCGGTAATCGACGAAGGTGATGACGTTGGGTGGTTTGTGGCTTAAGAGGCTCTAGGGTTTCCCTTTTTTTGTGTTCAGACAAAAGTTAGGAAACAAAGACTGCTACAACCTTGGCAACTACGCTCATTTTTCGGCACTATAAATTTTGCAATGTCTAGGCTATTTTCAATTGTTTGCAAATTCTAATCACTGATTTCTAATTGTTTTGTTTTGCAAAACCTAAAACACTCTTTCTACTTATGATTTTTTTCCCGCAGATTAAAACATGAGTTTGTTGGAATCTTATTTGGTGCTTTCATTTTCTGATTAGGTTATGTTTGACCACCTACAAGCTTTGAATCCCTATATGTACATTTTGGATTGCCTTATTTTGTATGAGTTTTCCAAGATACTTTGAGAACACTAAAGATTTGTTAAGAGTAATTAAATAAAAATCATGATAAAGTGTTAAGTTGAGTATAGAATGGTTGTGCGCCAACTTTCAAAATCTTGCTAGTTACTTTGAAAAATCTTCCTTTCAAGGCTAAAAATTTCAGATTATATCGCTAATCAAAGAGGAGAAAACGTATTGGGCAATATGATATTGTCAACCATGTGACTATGAGCTAAAAAAGTTACAAGCGAAAGTCAAAGATGTGTTTTTTTTTTGATTTTATGAATTTCGTGGTTAGAACCGAGTAAAAGGTTTAAAATGGGCAGTCTTTTTGTGTTTTTTTCTTTTCTTTTACAGCAAACTCAAACTACTAATTTACATACTTCTAATTATTAAACCACCTTTATGCATTATTGATTTGTATTTTGTGAGTTAATTGTTACATGGCTTGATCACAAAATGACATTTAAGTCCCATAAGTCAAAGTGTAACTTTTAACTACTAAACAACATAATGTCGATGCGTATAAGTTATCAAAATTAATCTAGTTTAAGTTTTGGATTTTTAAAGTTCCTATTTCTTTTCTCTTTTACCCTCCAACTTTTACCCTCCAACTTTTACAATGATTAAGAAATT
The DNA here is from genome assembly GCA_025506515.1 of Flaveria trinervia. Lineage (NCBI taxonomy): Eukaryota > Viridiplantae > Streptophyta > Magnoliopsida > Asterales > Asteraceae > Flaveria > Flaveria trinervia. The sequence goes on along the minus strand of CM046449.1, from coordinate 70,442,004 downwards.
TAAATTTATGTGTTTTTTACCAACCGTTAAAATTTTTAGTTGTTTTGTTTTTTTGTTGCTCCATTCCTACTTGTATCAATGGTTTAACGTTAATTTTTTAATGGTTTGTTTTTTTGTATAAAGTTTTGAATATTTTGAATTGTCTTGCTGCAATGCACGAGTTTGTGTCGGTTATATTAAACTTTGATGTTATCAATGACGTTTAGATTTTTTTTCTTACCTTCAACATACGGCCTTGTGACAACATTTCAAAGTTAGTTTTCTCATTGTTTTGGTGCTCCCGCAGCAATGCGGGGGTTTTAATAGTAGTAATTTTTAATTTGCATCATCTTGGTTATGATGAGACTTAGAATATTCATCACTTATGTAGAATTCTATCTTACACCTTGATAACTTGGGCTACAAGCCCTTTCATGTTTATTTTGTTGCTTAATTAGAGGCTATATATGTTGGTAACTAAAGTGGGAAATGCATTTCAGAAGAAGGATTTAATTTGAGACTCCTAGAAAAAAGGTCAAACTTTCATTTACATTAAAATTATACTTGAGTTGTTGTAAATTGTAATGGTTTTTTTTATCGGTGAAACATTACAAAATGTCCTTTTATTGTTTGGTTTAAAAAGTGAGGTACTGGTGCCTTCCGGTCTAAGGGTTCCCCACTATAAACTTGTTGCCCCTTCTGATAACGATCGAATACAACCTTTATTGATCTACAAAATATCAAATTACAATTTATTGATTTTTTCGGTTCTTGTCAGCTGTTAGTATATAGTATACAACTTGATGTATTGAGATGTTATTTGTATTATTTATCATTACTAATGTGTAAATTACTAATCTATTTATAATAGTTATCTCCTCATTTAAGGGCATTCAATCTCAAAACTCTTTGATGGTATCAGACGCCAGTTAGAGACTCCCCTGCTCCATATTATCACTCTTTTCTCCCTCCCCTTTCATCACCCTCTCCATCTCTGTTAATCCACCATGTTTGCATCTTTTTCATCCAACACTCAAATTCCTCTCAACATCCTTCTTCACATGAACACTATTAAACTCTCATCTACTAATTATCTTTTATGGAAAAATCAAATCATCCATATCCTTGCTTTTCCTGACTTGGTTTCACACATTGATGGTTCTATTGATCCTCCTCATCCTTCTATTCTCACTGATAACAAACCCACTGAAAAGCCATTATATCCCGCCTGGAAAGATGCTGAGAAAACTGCCGTCGTCATCCTTAATTCTTCATTAACTGAAGAATCCATCGCTGAAGTCATCGGCCTTACCTCAATCCGATCTATTTGGCTTGCTTTGGAAGCCGCCTACAGCAACTCTTCTGTCGAAAGAATCCAAAACCTTCGTGATAACCTTCCTCAGATGACCAAAGGTACCGATTCTGTTGTTGTTTTTGGTCGTAAATTCAAGAATATATGTGATCAATTGACTGCTGTGGAGGCTTCAATTGATTCGACAGAGATGTTGCACTGGTTTCTACGCGGGCTTGGACCTACTTTTGAAACTTTTTCAACTTCTATTCGCACCTCCACAATTATACCCCTATTCCATGATTTGTTGGCCCAGGCTGAAAGTCATGAACTATTTTTACAATCTATACACGACACTCACCCGCCTGTTTCTGCTTTCAACGCTACCTCATCGACCCCTTATCCTCGTGGCCGAACCGGTGGATGACTGCCTCATGGCGGTGGTTGTAACATTTCGTATTTTTGTTAACTATAAATTAACTTCGTTTATTTTTATGAGGGTCCTTATTGTCAATTATAGAACTCATGTGTTATTTATGCTTATTCTTTTTAATTATCATCAAGATTTAATGTATGTAAGTTAAAAATAAAAAAAATATTAAATAATAATAATAAAATTATAATAATGGTGATTAATAATAATAATACTAGTAATAATAATAATTTATAAAAAGTTATTAACTTAAAAGTATTTAAAACTTGATTAAGTTGAGAGGTTGTTTTTGCCATTTTATAAACTTTGAATGAATGTTTACACATGAATGAAAAGAGGTCAAAATGGAGGGACCATTTGTGATATTGTTTAAAAACCCAAACCACCCCCTTCTTCCCCGTCGACTGCCGGCCAAGGGGTTTCCGGCCACCTCCGGCTAGCCTTAAACAACCAAAAGACTCGAGTTAAAGCGCAATTAAGTCGCACCTTAACCATCTCAATCGGTTTTGAAACCTTAACCTTCATCAATTTGAACAAACCGTAGGTTTCAACACATTTAAACTTGAAATCGAATTAAAATCAAGTTTCACCGTTTCAGCTCTCAAATCGTGTTAATAATCAAATTAATTGAACATGAACGTACATCTAATCATTTAGAACTCAATGATGTGTTTAATTACGTCTAAAGAAACGAACCCGAGCACCCTCCAATATTTTTCTTAAGGCCTTTTCAGCCTTAATTAAATAATGGAAAAGTTTTAATATATATAAAAATTATTTTTGTAAGTTTCTGATATTTTTTTAAAGCGACCAAATATTTTCTATAATTTTTCAAAGTTTAATTAAATAAATGTCTTTTTAATAAAACATTTTAATATAGATCGTTTTTGAATAATTTCTTATAAAATGGATTTTAAATAATAATTAATAAATCATTGTTGGTCTAAAGGTTTTTTTTCACTTATTATTGTTTAAATCATGGTTATTTCAAATAATTACTCAAATATTATATTTGAACTTTAATAATTATTATAAACAATTCAATTTCACTTCACTATATTTAAACATATAGAGAAGATATTTTTTGTATTTAAAGTACTTATAAACAAAATGCTCGAATACCCAAATTAACCTCTAGTCCTCGTTAATTCATTAAAACTTATTATTAAATTTAAATCTTGTATTTATATATATTTAGGTGTCTTGTGACGAGTCACGTTGGAACGACGCCTATTATATTTTTTATTAATCATCATTCTTATACTTATTTGCCATGTGAGTTTTCTTGCCCCTTTTTATGTTTTTCACACTATTTTAGGGTGAAACATGATACTTATTCAGCATACACTTGTAAACGTTTAAACGTGTAAGCACTTGCAATTCATCTTTACATTTTGTCATGGTTATTTGTGTGTTGTAGGTATTATATGAGATACATATTTAGTTTGCAATCATTAACTACTGCTAGCCTAGCGACGTCTTAGATCTTTGGGCCTGACAAGCCTATTTGGTGCTAAAGCCGATGTATTGCCGGCTCCTGATGACGTATGCTTGTTCATCATGGGAACCAAATACACTTAGCCAATCATATATACTTGTAATCAAGTTGAGGTTTGGTTGTAACGATATGTGTTCTATAAGCTTGCTAACTCATAACCTATGACATGAATTGCTACTTGTAAACTTTGTTATATTATATATGTAAAACCCTTGTAAACTCACCAACTTCATAGTTGACCTTTTATTTTTATTATGTTTCAGAAAATACTCAAGTTTAAAGTCATCAAATGAAGCTTGCAATAATCTAGGATTTGGACCTAGTTAATTGAATAAAAGGATTATCTTATGTTTGTTTTGCTTGGAACTATATCATGTTTAAGACATATGAGTGTATTTCATTTGAAACTTATAATATTAATATTTGCATTTAAATTTAGCGTTATGTGGCTGTGAACAATCTTAACACTCACATCTCGACGATTCTATCGTCAAGGTTGGGAATTGACAGATTGGTATCAGAGCCCATAACTATAGGGATTTAGGTTATTATAAATGGTGACCTAGACTATAGTTTATGCATGAACCCTATAGAACAATATTTATATACTTGTAAAAATACATTGTTTGCATGCTGCATAATGCTATGTCATTTTTATGTGCAACTTGATGCCTTAGCATAGGATTGCCTTGTAAATGCTTAAACTTTGTTGCTTGTCTCCCCTAGACTTATTCTTTATTTCTTTAATTCTCCCCGACGAATGAAACATTCCTAAACTTATTCTCGACGACATGTGGAATCGACACTTATTACCGTGGGTTTAATTCCTTAGACTCTATGTCTAATCTATGAAAATCTCAACAAGGTTTTAATTTCATGAACCTAAAAAATTTGTGTGACTCATAGACACATGTATACTGGTTTTCCTGGCAAAAGGCCTTCGGGCTAAGGCAAGCATTTTGCATAAATCCTAGGAGACTAGTTATGCTTACCTGGGGATTTCTAGGATGAGTGATAAACTATGGTCAACATACACAAATTCCTAAGGCAAATGGGTCAATTTACCTTGACGTGTCAACGTTCCATATGGTAATGCATTACCAAATGGAACCATTCCATGTGCCTTACAACTTTTGACCTATCCTTATTAAAATTATAATCTTTGTTATTCTCTCTCTCCTGTGTCTAACTCATTTTATATATTCCAGCATGTCTCGTCATCATGGAAAGCGTGGAAGTTCCGATCGTAAGCTAGCCGCCATGATTGCCCGGCAAATGGCTGTCGTCATCCTAACCATGGTTGTTGAACTCAATAGCACCTTGATGACCAAATCTGGCAACAATGGGAATGGTCAAGGAGAGAATAGTGCTAACCAGGGCACAACAACCAAACTTGCACTTTCAAGAACTTTAGCTTTTGCAAGCCCACTAGTTATAGTGGCAAGGAAGGAGCCACTGGTCTTATTGAGTGGTTCGAGAGTATGGAAAGTACCTTTGTCAACTGTGAGTGTCTCGAGGCCCACAAAGTTCGTTATGCCATTAGTATGCTCCAACAAAGGGCACTTACCTGGTGGAATAGCAAGAAGAGAAATTGTGGTGCTAAAGCTATGTTAGCACTTACCAAGGAAGAGTTCAAGAACATCGTCATTGTGAATTTCTACCCGAGAAGTGAACTACAAAAGTTGGAGGAGGAATTCTGGAACTTGAAGCAAGATGGTGGTGACCATTTGGCCTACTCAACTAGGTATCATGAGTTGGGTATACTACTACCTCATATGGTCGACACTATCTCCCGCAACATTAAGAAGTTCATCAAGGTGTACCACCTCAAATTCAAGATGTTGTGGTGGGTAGCCGACCCATAACCTCGGAGGAAGCCATCACTTTCACCACTTAACTCACCGAGAATCATATACGAGCAGGCACCATGTCTGTGAAGGGTGCAAAGAAAGTGTAAAAGATGGCTACTGAGGCTGTTAAGGATACTAAAGCTGAACCGTCTTATAACAACAACAACAACAACAAGTGCAAGTTCACACCAATGCGCAACTATGTTGTGGCTGCACCCAAACAACTCCTAAGACAACTTGTACCTGCGGCTGCACCTATGGCACAAGTGCCTGGGGCTAGGGCCTATGCTGGTCCTCAACCTATGTGCAACACCTATAGGTACCATCACCCAGGGAATCAACCATGCCGCATCTGTTCCTTATGCGGTAATATGGTCACTTGGTGGCGACCTGTCACCATGCACCTAACAACGCCATGATGGTCACAAATAGTGTTTGCTACAACTGTGGGGAACCTGGTCATTTCCGCCCATAATGCCCTCGTCTTATGGGTAATGTTCCACAAGCCCAAGGACGTCCTTTCAATATCAATGCAAATCAAGCACAAGCAAACAATGATGTTGTGAATGGTATGTTAACTTACCCTTAACTTTTATGATCTAAGTCTTTTCATGCATTACCTGTATGGTTAAATACCTTTAAAACTTCCCAGGTATGTTCCTTATTAATAATACTTATGCCTACATTCTATTTAATTCTGGAGCCGATAAGAGTTTTGTATCATTAGAGTTTGAATCCATTTTTGCTAAGCCACATACGAAACTAGAAAGACCTCTCACCGTTGAAGTCGCCGATGGAGAACCGATCACCATTGATATCGTTATCTGCCATTGTATTTTAAGTCTCTGTTAGGACCAATTTCGTACGTAGTACTAACTGATTCTGCACGTATACCAACTCAAATAGTGCGGAATCCTATTTGATTGGCGATCCAATCAGAGAGAACACAGTTCAGATCAATCTAACGATTAATGAAACATTACGAATGATTAGAACACGATCAACTGTGATCTATGAACTTGGAACAGGTCTTCTTGAGTCTCTGGACGGCTAGGGTACGATTATGTGCGTAGGTATTCGAATTGTTACGTTTTTCCATGAATTAAGTGGTATTTATAAGTTAGGGTTTGTCAAGCGTGCGACTGAACCATTAGTATGGTTCAGTCGTGCGATTGAATCATACGATTGCTCCAACCGCACGATTGAATGTTCAGTCGTGCGACTGAGTCAATCTTATATCTCAATCGTGCGACTGATCTAGTCTTTAGGTTCAGTCGTGTGACTTGTCCATTAGCATGAAATGTTCATGCGTATGGTCCATTGGCATGGTCCATTCGCATGAGAACTTCACCCGATTAAGTTTAAACACATTTCTCAACCATTCTTGACTAAGAACTATGTAAGCAACCACAAACATATATAGTTAGGTCAATATGTGTTATCACACAATAAACAATGAAATATTCAAAATTATAAGCATCAACCACACATTGTATTTGATTCATACCCATTCAATGACATATATATAAGACATGAAAAACATTTTACATTAAGCTCCTAAACTAGGTACATATGTATCAACAGTCTCGACGCACATGATTTCCTTATCGATCTTATTCCTATGAAAATTGGAAGCTTTGACGTCATCATTGGTATGGATTGGTTAGCCAAGCACCATGCCGAGATCATTTGCTTCGAGAAGTGCATTCGTATACCGTTACCCTCTGGGGATATTTTGAAAGTGTTCTGTGAAAAATCCTCCAAAGGGCTCAAACTCATGTCGTACACCCAATCCCCCCTTAAACAAGAACTATATGGCTTTCTTGGCTTATGTGGTCAACATGAAAGTCAAAGGGAAATATCTTAAGTATGTCCCAATTGTACGAGACTTTCCTGAAGTATTTCCCGATGGCCTTAGTGGTCTACCTCCCATGCGTGAAGTCGAGTTTAAGATAAATTTAATACTGGGAGCAAACCCCGTGGCTAAGTCACCATATCGACTTGCACCATTGGAAATACAAGAACTCTCTAGTCAACTTCAAGAACTATCCGAGAAGGGCTTCGTTCGTCCTAGCTCTTCGCCTTGGGGTGCACCTAGTCTTTTCGTGAAGAAGAAAGATGGATCGTTTCGCATGTGCATCTTCTATCGTGAGCTTAACAAGCTTACCATCAAGAATCGTTATCCTCTTCCTCATATCGATGACTTGTTTGACCAACTTCAAAGAGCTGCTATTTTCTCGAAGATCGATTTACGTTCTGGTTATCATCAATTGTGAGTCCATGATGATGATATCCCAAAGACTGGATTCCGTACTCAATATGGGCACTATGAGTTCATGGTTATGTCTTTTGGTCTAACAAATGCTCCTGCTGTCTTCATGGATCTCATGAACCGAGTATGCAAGCCTTATCTAGACAAGTTTGTGATCGTCTTTATGGATGACATACTTATCTACTCCAAGTCCAATACTGATCATGAACTGCATTTGCGACTAGTTCTTGAGTTGTTGAAGAAAGAGCAATTGTACGCTAAGTTCTCGAAGTGTGAATTCTGGCTTGAGGAAGTTCAATTTCTAGGACACGTGATGAATAGCCAAGGATTCATGTTGACCTTGCAAAGGTGGAAGCTGTGAAGAATTGGTGCGTTCCTACAATTCCAACCGAAGTTCGTTCTTTTCTTGGTCTTGCTTGTTATTACCAGCGATTCATTGCCAACTTTTCGAGGATTGCGAAACCGCACACTTCTTTGACACAAAAGAATAAACCATTCGAGTGGGGATCCGAGCAAGAAGAAGCTTTTGAAGCATTAAAGCACAAGTTGTGCAATGCTCCTATCTTGACCTTACCCGATGGAAACGATGATTTCACCGTGTATTGTGATGCATCTAAACAAGGCCTTGGTTGTGTTCTCATGCAACGAGGAAAGATTATAGCTTATGCATCAAGACAATTGAAGTTTCACGAGGTGAATTGCACAACACACGATCTCGAGCTTGGTGTTGTGGTTTTTGCCTTGAAGATTTGGAGACATTACCTTTATGGTACACAATGCATAGTTTACACTGATCACAAAATCCTTCAACGCGTTTTTAATAAAAAAGATCTCAATACGAGACAACGTCATTGAGTGGAGTTGATTAGTGATTACGATTGTGACATTCATTATCATCCTGGTAAAGCCAATGTTTTGGCCGATGCACTAAGACGAAAGGTTCATAACAAGATGATCTCGTTCCAAGAAATTCGCGATCGAAGACAATAGTTTGACACTTTGGGTGAGATTGATACTGAGATCCGACTAAATGTCAACGAGACTACCGTACTGCTACAAAACTTAAGAATAGATAATGACATCGAGTCTGGTGTCTTGGAGGTTTAACAAATGGTGCAACAAGAAGGAAGAATGAAGGATGAACTGGAGCATAATCTTTTAACCCGATTGGAAACGAAACCCAATGGATTGATGTACTTCGCAATTCGAATTTGGGTTCCAAATCACGATAATTTTCGTACCTTTATCATGAAAGAGGCTCATCAAACTCGATATTCTATTCATCCTGGTTCCGATAAGATATACATGGATCTACGTGGCCAATATTGGTGGCTTGGAATGGAGAAGGATATAGCAACTTACTTAGCTAAGTTCCTCATGTGTACGAAGGTTAAAGCCGAACATCAACGTCCAAGTGGATTACTTGAGCAACCCGAGATTCCTATGTGGAAGTGGGAACACATATCCATGGATTCCATAACCAAGCTACCCCGAACCTCTCGTGGACATGATAGCATATGGGTGATCGTTGACCGATTGACCAAATCATCATATTTTATACCCATACGTGACACTTACAAGACATCAAGGTTGGCTCGTATATACGTTGATGAAATTGTAAGTCGTCATGGGGTACCTTTTCATATCATATCCGACTGAGACGCTCGTTTCACTTCGCACTTTTGGTCGTCTATGCAAGAACTCCTGGGTACTTATTTGGATCTAAGCACGGCTTACCATCCTCAAACTGATGGTCAAACCGAGCAAACGATCCAAACCTTGGAGGATTTACTACGTCTTTGTGTCCTTGACTTTGGTGGTGACTGGGATAACATCTACCACTCATGGAACTTTCGTATAACAATAGTTATCACTCGAGTATCAAGATGGCACCATTCGAAGCACTTTATGGTCGTAAATTTTGTTCACTGATCTGCTGGACCTATATTGGTGAAAACTTCATCGCTGGTCCCGAACTTATACAAGAAACGACCGATAAAGTCTTTATAATCCGCAAGAACCTTGAAGTGGCAAGAAGTCGACAAAAGAGCTATGCTGAAAAGCGATGTAAGCCATTGGAATTCCAAGTTGGGGAGATGGTTCTTCTTAAGGTTTCATCATAGAAAGGTGTTGTTCGCTTTGGAAAGAAGGGTAAACTGGCTCTGAGATTTGTAGGACCTTTCAAAATCCTGAAAAGGATTAGGAAAGTGGATTAGAAACTGGAACTACCTTCCGAACTTAGTGGAGTTCATCTTATGTTCTATGTCTCAAATTTGAGGAAGTGTTTGACTAACGAAAGTCTGCATGTTCCATTGGAAGACATCTAGATCGATGAGTCATTGTATTTTGTTAAGAAACTTGTAGAGATCATGGATCGCATTATGAAGAAGACTAGAACCACAACTACTCCAATCGTCAAGGTTCGTTGGAGAATAAGCGTGGAGCTGAGTTCACTTGGGAGCGTGAAGAGCATATGAAGAAGAAGTACCCGTTTTTTTTCATATAGTTTCATTCTTAATTTCGAGATGAAATTATTTTAAGTTGGGGAGACTCTAACATTTTGTATTTCTGTTAACTATAAAATAACTTTGTTTATTCTTATAAGGGTCATTATTGTCAATTATGAAACTCATGTGTTATTTATGCTTATTTTTTTTAATTATCATCAAGTTTTAATGTATGTAAGTTCAAAATAAATAAAAAATATTAAATAATATGAATTATGTTAATATTGATAATAGTAACAATTATAAAAAGTTATAATAATAATAATAATAATAATAACTAAAATAATAAGTAATAATAATAATAATAATAAATTATAATAATTATGATTAATAATAATAATAATAATAATATAATAATAATAATAATAATAATAATACTAGTGATAATAATAATTTATAAAAAAATATTAACTTAAAAATATTTAAAACTTGATTAAGTTGAGGGGTTGTTTTTTCCATTTTATAAGCTTTGAATAAATGTTTACACATGAAATGAAAAGAGGTCAAAATGGAGGGACCATTTGTGTAATTGTTTAAAAACCCAAACCACCCCCCTTCTTCCCCGTCGACCGCCGACCAAGGGGTTTCCGGCCACCTCCGGCGAGCCTTAAACAACCAAAAGACTCGAGTTAAAACACAATTAAGCCGCACCTTAACCATCTCAATCGGTTTCGAAACCTTATCCTTCATCAATTCGAACAAACCGTAGGTTTTAACACATTTAAACTTGAAACAAAAATTAAAATCAAGTTTCACCGTTTCAGCTCTCAAATCGAGTTAATAATCAAATAATTGAACATGAACGTACATCTAATCATTTAGAACTTAATGATGTGTTTAATTACGTCTAAAGCAATGATTATCAGGGGAATTAGAACCTAAACCCACCGTGACATGCAACTAACGTGTTCACCATTGTTCGAGCATTTTGAGTCCTAATTGATAAGGGGATTTTGGTCGAACTCAATCCCCCAAGCTTTACTTGAGATAAATTTGGGTGATATCATCGATTCATAACAAATCTTGTCTGCTTCATGATCGTGGCCGCACTAGTGCTTATCTCCATCAATTCTTACCAAATCACGTAAGCCCTACACACATCTAGCCTCGGATTTACATGGGGAATCAAAGCCTCATGTTTAATTGGATTATCGTTCTTGAATTCCAGGTCAATCAGATTGAATCTGAGACCTAGGGTTCATGAGAAGAGGGGTTTGTGTAATTATATGTTTCAAGGACCTAAAACAAAGTCTAAACAAATCTTTGGGCGTTGGCCCACCAGTTGAAATCTTGGATATACACAAAGGAGACCCGGGTTCAAACCCGGGCACCCTCCAATATTTTTCTAAGGCCTTTTCAGCCTTAGTTAAATAATGGAAAATTTTTAATATATATATAATTATTTTTGTAAATTTCTAATGTTTTTTTAAAGCCACAAAATATTTTATAATTTTTCTAAGTTTAATTAAATAAATATCTTTTTAATAAAACATTTTAACAAAAATCGTTTTTGAATAATTTCTTATAAAATAGATTTTAAATAATAATTAATAAATCATTGTTGGTCTAAACATTTCTTTTCACTTATTATTGTTTAAATCATGGTTATTACAAATAATTACTCAGATATTATATTTAAACTTTAATAATTATTATAAATGATTCAATTTCATTTCACTATATTTAACATATAAGGAAGATATTTTTTTGTATTTAAAGTACTTATAAAAAAATGCTCAAATGCCCAAATTGAACTCTAGTCCTCGTTAATTCATTAAAACTTATTATTAAATTAAATCTTGTATTTATATATATTTAGGTGCCTTGTGACGACTCACGTTAGAACGACGCCTATTATATTTCTTATTAATCATTATTCTTATACTTATTTTCCATGTGAGTTTCCTTCCCCTTTTTATGTTTTTCACACTATTTTGGGGTGAAACATGATACTTGTTCAACATACACTTGTAAACGTTTGAAGATGTAAGCACTTGCAATTCATCTTTACAATTGTCATGGTTATTTATGTGTTGTAAGTGTTATATGAGATACATATTTTGTTTGCAATTATTAACTATTGCTAGCCTGGCGACGTCTTAGATCTTTGGGCCTGACAAGCCTATTTAGTGCTAAAGCCGATGTATTACCGACTCCTGATGACGTATGCTTGTTCATTATGGGAACCAAATACACTTAGCCAATCATATATACTTGTAATCAAGTCGAGGTTTGGTTGTAACGATATATGTTCTATAAGCTTGCTAACTCATAACCTATGACATAAATTACTACTTGTAAACTTTGTGATATTATGTATGTAAAATCCTTGGAAACTAACCATCTTAATAGTTGACCTTTTATTTTTATCATGTTTAAGAAAATACTCAAGTTTAAAGTCGTCAAATGAAGCTTACAATAATCTAGGATTTGGACCTAGTTAATTGAATAAAAGGATTATGTTAAGTTTGTTTTGCTTGGAACTATTTCATGTTTGAGACATATGATTGTATTTCATTTGAAACTTATAATATTAATATTTGCATTTAAATTTAGCGTTATGTGGCTGTGAACAATCTTAACCCTCACATCTCGATGATTCCGCCGTCAAGGTTGGGGTATGACAGTGGTCATGGCCGGGGGCGTCGCACCCCACACTGCCAATTGTATCGAACCAATGGACATTATGCTAACTCTTGTCCCCAACTTCGTCAATTTGCAACTAAAGCCACCCCTTCCGTTCCGGATATCGCCCAAGCTTTCCAAGCACAGTGCCATGTTACCACTATACCCCTGATTGGATTGTTGATACAGGCGCTACCAATCATATGACAACATCAACCGGGGCTGTTCCGTATGCTACTCCCTACCCTGGTCAAGGTAATGTTGTATTTGGGAACGGGGATTCCCTTATTGTTACTCATCTTGGCTCTACATAAATTTCTCCTAATATTCGCTTGAATGATATTCTTATTATTCAAAAAATTGAAAATAATCTATTATCTATTAGTAAACTAACTACATATAATAATTTTGATGTGTTATTTTCACAACCAAATTTTTTTATTCAGGATCGCATGACGAAACAGGTTCTGGCACAAGGCAGATGTGAGAACGGATTATATGTCTTGCATGCCAACCATCACGCTTTTGTCTCCTCTTCAACGAATAATGCCTCCTTTGAGCTTTGGCATAAACGCCTTGGTCATGTTTCTTTTTATACTATTTCTAGATTAATCAAGGATGGTCTTTTATCTGTTACGTCTATTTTGCCTAAGCTAATTTTGTGTTTTTGTTATCAAATGTCTAAAGGACATCAACTACCTTTTGCTTGTAATGAACAATGTGCTTCACACCCCTTAGATCTTATGCATTGTGATTTGTGGGGACCCTCACCCATCATGTCCTCTGACGGTTTACGGTATTATGCTTTGTTTGTTGATGATTGTTCACAATTCTGTTGGTTTTACCCATTACGAATCAAAGCCGAGTTTCATATTGTCTTATCTAGTTTCATAATGTTTGTGCAAACTCAATTTTCAAGAAAAATAAAAACACTACAAACTGATGGTGGCACAGAATTCTTAAATCATCATGTTCGAAAACTTCTTGACAATAATGGCACGTTCCACCGCTTGTCTTGTCCTTATACCCCACAACAAAATGGTCGTGTTGAGCGTAAACACCGACACATTGTTGAAACCGGTTTGGCCATGATCTTCAATGGTCATGTGCCACCTACATATTGGGTAGAAGCCTTTACAACTGCCACTTATATCATTAATCGTCTCCCTACACCGGTTTTGGATAATAAGTCTCCTTTTGAGATTTTATTCTCCCGTAAACCATGTACAACAACTTTTGAGCCTTTGCTTGTTGGGTTTACCATACATTCGGGATTATGCTCCACACAAATTATCACCCGAAAGTCTCCCATGCATCTTTTTAGGTTACCATTCATAATACAAAGGATTTTGATGTCTCGATCCTACCACCTCACGAACTTATATTACCTGACATGCTCGTTTTGAGGAAAATGAATTCCTATTCTCTGGTGCTCATGTTCGACATTCATCACACCACTTACCATTATCATCTTTTTCAGATAACCCCATTATCCACTCATCCATACCTACTCCCAATTCTGTTTCCCCAACCCAACCTGATACACCTTCATCTACAACACTTTGCCATCTTTGCACCAACCCACCTCAAACTCCACTTCCAACCCGACACACCTAACCCACCTCCTACAAATCCCACCATCGAGCCTGCTCCCATTTCCTAGCCTATACCCATACCAAGTACAAACCCAACAACACCACTTGAACCCCAAATACCACAAGCTGCCGACTTACACTCAAACCCCATCACCCAACCCCATGATCCAGCAGACACTCCACTGCCTCCGCTTCCATCCATCCCATGAAAACTCGGTTTAAATCTGGGATCCACAAGCCTAAACATCATACATATGCTGCTCATGCCAACCACAGTCCACCTCCCGACCCTCGGGGCTTCAAATCAGCAAGCAAAAGTCCACATTGGGTCGATGCTATGAACCGTGAATTACATGCTCTTCATTCCAACAACACTTGGACACTTGTCCCTCGACCCAAAAATCATCATGTGATCGGCTCCAAATGGTTATTTCGTACTAAATACCAAGCCGATGGATCTATTGGTCATTACAAAGCTCGTCTCCTTGCTCAATGTAACACCCGGATATTTATTATTTTGAAGCCGGTGACGAAAGAAAAGAAAATAAAGTTCAAAGTCGAGGGACCAAACTCGCCAACGAAGAAAAGTTGGGAATGTGGTGATATTAGTAGGGAGAGGGTAGCCCACTCTCCCCACACACCCCACATTTCAGATTTCATAGAGAGAAGAAGAGAGAAAGGAGAAAAAGTTGGTTCGAGTTAGTTCGGGTCGCCAAAATCATCGTGTAGCAAGCCAAATCGAAGCCCTTAACGTTGTGCTCGCTTGTGTGAGTTCTAGAACCCCACTTTTACTTGTTTTCAAACGCTTTTGGGGCTGGAAAGCATAAAAACCCGTTTTGTATGTGTATGTGTTTGACCCATTTGGGTGTGATGTGTGTGATGCGTTTCGTGTATGTTTCCGGGCGTGTATGTGCTTGTATGGTGTTATGGTATGCATTCCTAAGGTTTAGGATGGTCGATTTAGGATTAAAATGGGTTTAGATGAGTTTGGAGGCCGAAAACCCTCGGCTACAGTCATGATGAACTGCATTCTGCATCAGCTAAGGCCATTCGGCCGAATGGAGGGAGACTGGAGGCCAGTCACCCGAATGGAGGGAGACTGGAGGCCAGTCACCCGAATGGAGGAGACTGGAGGCCAGTCACCCGAATGGAGGGGACTGGAGGCCAGTCACCCGAATGGAGGGAGACTGGAGGCCAGTCACCCGAATGGAGGAGACTGGAGGCCAGTCACCCGAATGGAGGGAGACTGGAGGCCAGTCACCCGAATGGAGGGAGACTGGAGGCCAGTCACCCGATGGAGGGAGACTGGAGGCCAGTCACCCGAATGGAGGGAGACTGGAGGCCAGTCACCCGAATGGAGGGAGACTGGAGGCCAGTCACCCGAATGGAGGAGACTGGAGGCCAGTCACCCGAATGGAGGGAGACTGGAGGCCAGTCACCCGAATGGAGGGAGACTGGAGGCCAGTCACCGAATGGAGGGAGACTGGAGCCAGTCACCCGAATGGAGGGAGACTGGAGGCCAGTCACCCGAATGGAGGGAGACTGGAGGCCAGTCACCCGAATGGAGGGAGAATGAAGGTCCAGTCACCCGAATGAAGGTCCAGTCACCTGAATGAAGGTCCAGTCACCCGAATTAAGGTCAAGTCTCCCGAATGAGGGTCCAGTCACCCGAATGAAGGTCCAGTCACCCGAATGAAGGACCGATCACATGGAGGCCATGCGACTGGAGGGTGTCCATACTTACAATTAGGGGTGTTGCACCCGAAGAAAGTGTAGGTAGTCTTCTGGCTTTCGGGGGAAAGTGCAGATGTAAGTCTTGACATAAAGGTTTCCCGTAAGAGCATGTAAGATAGCAGATATGGCCTTAGAAGCATGTAGGGCATAGAGATGATGATGTTGCATGTTATGTATGTATGATGTTGCCCTGTATGATGTGATGTGAATGCATGTTAATGTTCCTTAGTATGATGTATAATATCTTTCCTATGGCTTTACTTATTATGAGGAATGAATGAAGTATTATGTAATGTAAAGTGAAAGATAATGAAAGAGGAACATGATGATGAATGCATGCATTAATGAACAAATGAAACATCTTGCACGCATCGGATAACGGGTCCTTCTTTGTGATTGACCCTTAATGTAGAACCTCTACCGCTCACCCCTACTACTGTGGCATACGTTCAGCTGTTCATTTATTGACTTTGGCCCAGTAGCTAAGACTGATGGTTACTCCTAGTACCGTGGCATACGTTTAGCTGTTCATTTATTGACTTTGGCCCGGTAGCTACGACTAACGGGGTGTAGCACATGGTATTGGTACGGATGATGTCTGATGCGCAAGTAAATTCATAAAGAACGAATGAACGAATGAATGAATGAAGAAGATAATAATGATATTATCTATGTGTATGTACGATGTGTGATCATGTAAAGGTAACGAATGGTTTTATATGAAAGTAAAGTATGTTTTGTAATAAAACTAGAACTCACTCAGCAACGCTGACTTTTTATATGTTTTCCAGTTGGTAGGTAATGTTTGCTGAGGATGGCATACCGTGAAGCTACTCAGCTCTTTTGGAATGGCATTCTTTTGATTAATGTTTTTGCATTGTAATGTGAACAAGCTATTTTGTAATGAATGTTGCATTAACTTGCAAAAGCTTTTACATGGAAATGAAAGATTGTTTTAGTTTTCCACTGCGATTTATGAAATACAAATGCAATTATACGTTTTATGTGCGATGAGAACCCAGCTGTAAGCGTCCCGAGAACGGGGCCTTACAAGTTGGTATCAGAGCAAAAGTTTAAGTGAAATGGGTAAATTTTCAAAATAAACCTAATCTTAAACTGAGAATGGGACGGAAAGGGAATGGGATGCCAATCTGAGTAGCTGCGTGCCATCGGGTATTTTCGTAAAGTTAACCGCTTTTATGTGCGCATGGTATGTGGTTATGTGTTGTATGTAGATTTAAATACTGATGTAGTCAGGATAGGTAATACTTGGGGTATGAAGAGTAAAGTAAGTAGCTAATCACAACTGGCCACTGTAATTAGGGACTTACTATACTTGACATAAACTGAGTTGTTTCCTTGAATGATCGTGTTGGTGTTTGAATCTTTCAGTGTGCGTGTGATGGCCGGAGGTAGATCTTCGAAAGCTTCTAGGGGTGGAGGTCACGGTGCTGAACCGCGACCCAAGAGAGGGAGACCCGGAGTTGAGAGGGTGGTTCATGAAGAACCAGAGACCACCCATCCGGAGGGTGGCGACTAAAGCGCCAATCTGAGAGCCTCAGTAAAGGATGCTGCTGTAGAAGAAGTCCATCAGGTCATGCAGACAATCTTACCGTCTGTGGTGACTGAAGTTATTAAGGCTGTACGAGAAGGGGAAGAAAAGAAAGAAACAGATCCTCTGGAGCACGGGAACACCCAGAACCTGAAACGGTCCTGTCTGATGATGAAGAGGAAGAAGAAGAGCCTGTGCCAGAGGCAGTGCGAGGATGTAACTACGGGGTATTTATGAGATGCAATCCCCCTACTTTTGACGGTAATGGCAATGTTACCGCTGCTCACCGATGGGTGAGAGAGATGGAGGCCGTTCTCGACATCAGCGAGTGTCGGGAAGATCAGAAGGTGAAGTTTGCCACTCATTCATTTGTGGACTCGGCACTATGTTGGTGGGACAACATTGTCCAAGCAGAGGGTAATCGGGTAATCGGGAGAATGAAATGGCCTGAGTTGAAGAAGATGGTGATTGAGGAGTTTTGTCCTCACAGGGAAATGGATAAGTTGGAAAGGGAGTTTCTGCAGTTGGAGGCTGGAACCATGACACACCAGCAGTATACCACTAAGTTTAATGAAATGGCACGACTCGTGCCTAATCAGGTGACGCCTCTGTCTCAGAAAATCAAGAGGTACATTCAGGTTTACCGGTGGATGTTCGCCGGCATATGATCGCCGCCCGACCAAGCACGTTTAGGTCGGCGGTTGATTTGGCAGGGAGGTTGTATGACGAGCGGGAGGTGGTGGTGAATGAAGCGAGTAAGAAGGGTGGTGGTGATCGGAACTGGAATGGGAGGAGGTTTGGTCGGGGTGATGCCTCGACGGGTAACAAAAAGGCACGGGTGGATGACCGCCGCGTGGCCACATCGGGAGTGGGATCAAGGAGGTGTGGTAAGTGTGGAAAGGAGCATGCGGGAGAATGTAGGCTAGGTTTGGACGTGTGCTTCAAGTGTGGGAAGACAGGGCATATGGCGAAGGATTGCCTGTCGGGCAAATGTTTTAACTGTGGGGAAACTGGTCATATGAGCAGAGATTGTAAGAAGCCGAGGACTGAGGGTTCAGGGGTGAGGAAGACAGGAAGTGAAGGACCGAGGGCGAGCGCCAGGGCATTCACTATGACACAGGAGGAAGCTAGGACAGACCCTGATGTCGTGTCCGGTACGTTTCTGGTGAACCAAACTTTAGCTTCTGTGCTATTTGATTCTGGTGCTAGTAGGAGTTTTATTTCTGCTGCTTTCTGTGCTAAGCTGCCTGTTAGTAGTAGGCGTGTTGATGCGCCCTTTGATGTAAAAACTGCCATAGGTAAGTCTACCAGGATTTCGGAGATGATAGAAAACTGTGAGGTGGAGTTAGAAGGTCACAAGTTTCCTGTTAGACCGTTCGTGATGACCTTGGGTGATTTTGATTTGGTTCTTGGGATGGATTGGTTGGCGGAATTCGAGGCGAACATTGTGTGTCGCAAGAAGATGATTCGGTTGACAGCGCCTGATGGAAGTTTGGTAACGGTTTACGGTGATCGGGTTACTACGATCCCGAAGGTGATCTCAATGGCGGTGGCGGGAAAGTGTATGAGGCGTGGATGTAGCGCCTACTTGGCTTATGTAAAGGATGTAGATGCACTAACACCACAACTTTCTGATGTACCGGTTGTGTGACTTTCCAGACGTATTCCCAGAAGATTTACCAGGGGTACCACCTGACAGAGAAATTGAATTTCAGATTGATCTGATACCGGGTGCCCAACCTGTTGCCAAGGCACCATATCGGTTAGCTCCGATGGAGATGAAAGAGTTGATGGAACAGTTGCAAGAGTTGCTTGATAAGGGGTTCATTAGACCGACTATCTCTCCTTGGGGTGCTCCGGTCCTGTTTGTAAAGAAGAAGGATGGTAGTATGAGGATGTGCATTGACTACCGCGAGCTGAACAAGTTGACAGTGAAGAACCGATACCCCTTACCGAGAATAGATGATTTGTTCGATCAGATTCAGGGTGCCAGTTGGTTTTTAAGAATAGATCTTCGGTCTGGCTATCATGAGTTGAAGGTAAAGGAACAAGATATCCCTAAAACAGCTTTCCGCACACGCTATGGTCATTACGAGTTTCGTGTCATGTCCTTTGGTTTGACCAACGCGCCAGCTGCTTTTATGGATCTGATGAACCGTGTGTGTCGGCCTATGTTGGATCAATCAGTGATTGTGTTTATTGATGATATCCTGATTTATTTGAAGAGCGAGATTGAGCATGCCGGTCACATTCGAGAGGTTCTAGAGACGTTGAGAAGGGAGAAATTGTATGCTAAATTCTCCAAGTGCGTGTTTTGGTTGTGCGAAGTTTAGTTTTTGGGTCATGTGGTGAATCCTGATGGGATTATGGTGGACCCGACGAAGGTGGAGGCGGTTATGCAATGGAGGTCACCAAAGACGCCATCCGAGATCCGTAGTTTCTTGGGCTTGGCGGGCTACTATAGAAGATTCATCCAAACTTCTCTAAGATTGCTTCTCCACTAACTAAGTTGACCCGAAAGGATGTGAAATTTGTATGGGGTCAAGCTCAAGAGAAGGCGTTCGAAGAGCTGAAGGCAAGACTGACTCAAGCTCCTGTTCTGCCATTACCCGATGGAAGCAAAGATCTGGTGGTTTATTCTGATGCTTCCTACTTAGGGTTGGGGTGTGTGTTAATGCAGAGAGGGAAGGTTATAGCCTACGCATCCCGACAGTTGAAAGTTCATGAGGTTAATTATCCCACTCATGATTTGGAGCTAGCAGCCGTGGTCTTTGCGTTAAAGATTTGGATGCACTATCTCTACGGGACGAAGTGCACCATATTCACTGACCACAAGAGTCTGAAGTACTTCTTCGAGCAAAAAGACCTGAACATGAGGCAGAGGCGATGGTTGGAGCTTATAAAGGATTATGATTGCGAGATCCATTACCATCCGGGCAAAGCTAATGTGGTGGCGGATGCCCTTAGTCGAAAGGAAAGGCCCGAACCGATTCGGTGAAATCTTATCAACTAATCATGACCTCTTATGTGATGAAGCAAATCAAGGAGTTTCAAGATGAGGCATTGAAAGAAGATCACCTTAACTCGGAAAGAATGAGAGGTCTGGTTGGGGAATTGGGTGAAAACACACTCGGTGTTAGAACTCGATTCGGTCGTGTGTGGATTCCTCGTTTTGGGGATCTACGGGTGAAGATAATGGATGAAGCCCATAAGACTCGATACTCCATTCATCCTGGTGCCACGAAAATGTACCATGACATGAAGAAAGATTATTGGTGGTCGGGTATGAAGCGTGACGTCGTGGAGTATGTGAGTAAGTGCCTTACTTGCTTACAAGTGAAGGCAGAGCATCGAATGCCGTATGGGAAGATCCAACCTTTGGATATACCGGAATGGAAGTGGGAGCACATCACCATGGACTTCATTACAAAGCTACCGCGTACCCCGAAGGGGTATGATGCCATATGGGTGATAGTTGATCGTCTGACGAAGAGCGCTCATTTTCTACCGATCCGCGAGACGTATTCATCTGAGAGGTTGGCTGATCTATTCATCAAGGAAATTGTAGCTCGTCATGGTGTGCCGGTGTCTATTGTGTCCGATCGCGACACTCGGTTTACATCTAAATTTTGGAAGAAATTCCACGACGCTATGGGGACGAGGTTACATATTAGCACGGCTTATCATCCCCAAGCCGATGGTCAGTCAGAAAGAACCATTCAGACACTGGAAGACATGCTCCGGGCATGTGTGATCGATTTTGGTGAAAGTTGGGATGACCACTTACCGTTAGCCGAATTCTCATACAACAACAGCTATCATGCCAGCATTGGTATGCCACCATATGAGATGCTATACGGTAGGAGATGCAGAACACCCGTTTGTTGGGGTGATATTGGTCAGAAGGAATTGGGGAGCGTCGACGTAATCGAGGCTACGACAGAGAAGCTTGAAAAGATTAAAGCCTTCATGAAGGCAGCCAAGATAGACAGAAGTCGTATGCCGATAAGCGACTTAGGCCAATTGAGTTCCAGGTGGGTGACCGGGTTATGTTGAAGGTCTCACCTTGGAAGGGTATTATCAGATTCAGAAAGCGGGGCAAGTTGAGCCCAAGATATATAGGCCCTTTCCGAATCATTGCTCGAGTAGGGGAGGTGGCCTATAGATTGGAGTTGCCAGATGAGTTAAGTGGGATTCACCCGACATTCCATGTATCTCATCTAAGAAAGTGTATAGCTGATGAAGACATGTTTGTTCCACTGGAGGACATTGAAATAGATGAAAGGCTCAATTATGTGGAGCAACCAGTGGCAATCATCGATCGTAAAGAAAAGAGGCTGCGAAATAAAGTGGTTCCTCTTGTGTGTGTACAGTGGAAGCACATGAAGGGATCCGAGTCAACGTGGGAGACTGAGGAAGAAATGAGACAGCATTATCCATGTTTGTTCGACGAATAACAGGTTTCGGGGACGAAACCTATTTAAGGGGGGTGGACTTGTAACACCCAGATATTTATTATTTTGAAGCCGGTGACGAAAGAAAAGAAAATAAAGTTCAAAGTCGAGGGACCAAACTCGCCAACGAAGAAAAGTTGGGAAATGTGGTGATATTAGTAGGGAGAGGGCAGCCCACTCTCCCCACACACCCCACATTTCAGATTTCATAGAGAGAAGAAGAGAGAAAGGAGAAAAAGTTGGTTCGAGTTAGTTCGGGTCGCCAAAATCATCGTGTAGCAAGCCAAATCGAAGCCCTTAACGTTGTGCTCGTTTGTGTGAGTTCTAGAACCCCACTTTTACTTGTTTTCAAACGATTTTGGGGCTGGAAAGCATAAAAACCCGTTTTTGTATGTGTATGTTTGACCCATTTGGGTGTATGTGTGTGATGCGTTTCGTGTATGTTTCCGGACGTGTGTGTGCTTGTATGGTGTTATGGTATGCATTCCTAAGGTTTAGGATGGTCGATTTAGGCTTAAAATGGGTTTAGATGAGTTTGGAGGCCAAAAACCCTCGGATGCAGTCGTGATGAACTGCATTCTGCATCAGCTAAGGCCATTCGGCCGAATGGAGGGAGACTGGAGGCCAGTCACCCGAATGGAAGGAGACTGGAGGCCAGTCACCCGAATGGAGGGAGACTGGAGGCCAGTCACCCGAATGGAGGGAGACTGGAGGCCAGTCACCCAAATGGAGGGAGACTGAGGCCAGTCACCCGAATGGAGGGAGACTGGAGGCCAGTCACCCGAATGGAGGGAGACTGGAGGCCAGTCACCCGACTGGAGGGAGAATGAAGGTCCAGTCACCCGAATGAAGGTCCAGTCACCTGAATGAAGGTCCAGTCACCCGAATGTAGGTCAAGTCTACCGAATGAGGGTCCAGTCACCCAATGAAGGTCCAGTCACCCGAATGAAAGGCCGATCACATGGACGCCATGCGACTGGAGGGTGTCCATACGTACAATTAGGGCTGTTGCACCCGAAGAAAGTGTAGCTAGACTTCCGGCTTTTGGGGGAAAGTGCAGATGTAAGTCTTGACATAAAGGTTTCCCGTAAGAGCATGTAAGATAGCAGATATGGCCTTAGAAGCATGTAGGGCATAGAGATGATGATGTTGCATGTTATGTATGTATGATGTTGCCCTGTATGATGTGATGTGAATGCATGTTAATGTTCCTTAGTATGATGTATAATATATTTCCTATGGCTTTACTTATTATGAGGAATGAATGAAGTATTATGTAACATAAAGTGAAAGATAATGAAAGAGGAACATGATGATGAATGCATGCATTAATGAACAAATGAAACGTCTTGCACGCATTGGATAACGGGTCCTTCTTTGTGATTGACCCTTAATGTAGAACCTCTACCGCTCACCCCTAGTACTGTGGCATACGTTTAGCTGTTCATTTATTGACTTCGGCCCAGTAGCTAAGACTGATGGTTACTCCTAGTACCGTGGCATACGTTAGCTGTTCATTTATTGACTTCGGCCCGGTAGCTACGACTAACCGGGGTGTAGCACATGGTATTGGTACGGATGATGTCCGATGCGCAAGTAAAGTCATAAAGAACGAATGAACGAATGAATGAATGAATGAAGAAGATAATAATGATATTATCTATGTGTATGTACGATGTGTGATCATGTAAAGGTAACGAATGGTTTTATATGAAAGTAAAGTATGTTTTGCAATAAAACTAGAACTCACTCAGCAACGCTAACTTTTTATATGTTTTCCAGTTGGCAGGTAATGTTTGCTGAGGATGGCATACCGTGAAGCTACTCAGCTCTTTTGGGATGGCATTCTTTTGATTAATGTTTTTGCATTGTAATGCGAACAAGCTATTTTGTAATAAATGTTGTATTAACTTGCAAAATCTTTTACATGGAAATGAAAGATTGTTTTAGTTTTCCGCTGTGATTTATGAAATACAAATGCAATTATACGTTTTATGTGCGATGAGAACCCAGCTGTAAGCGTCCCGGGAACGGGGCCTTACACTCAAGGTTTTAATCAAGTTCGAGGTCTAGATTATTTTCAAACATTCAATTCGGTCGTTAAGGCTACTACAAATCGAGTCATTCTATCTCTTGCTACCATCAATAACTAGCCCCTTCATCAGCTTGATGTCAACAATGCATTCCTTCACAGTCATCTCTCCAAACTTGTATACATGGAGCAACCACCCAGCTTCATCGGTACACGTTTTCCTGACCATGTTTGAAAATTAAACCATGCCATATATGGTCTCAAGCAATCCTATCGTGCTTGGTTTCAACATCTTAGCAAGTTCTTACTTGACAAAAACTTCATCTGCAGTCAATTTGATCCATCATTTTTTCATTTTTTCCTATGAAGGTTGTACCATGTACCTTCTAGTTTATGTGGATGACCTAACTCTTATAGGCAACAATCCCAAGATATTGGCTTCATTCATTACCCAATTGAATCAGGAGTTCACCATCAAGGATCTCGGCAGTCTTAACTTTTTCCTTGGTCTTGAAGCAACCCGCTCTACGAAGGGGCTATTCCTTTGTCAAACCACATATGCATGTGAAATTCTCAAGCGAGCCAACCTACTTGATGCCAAACCCGTCCATACACCGCTCACCACTAATGTTGTTTTTAGTACAACCGGTGACCCATACAAAGACCCTACTCATTATCGCTCACTTGTAGGTGCTTTACAGTACCTAACCATCACCCGTCCGGATATCTCATACGCAGTGAGTCAGTTTCTCCAACAACCTACAGATTTCCATTATCATCATGTTAAAAGGATTCTATGTTATATCAAAGGCACCCTTCATTTTGGTTTAACCTTCACCAAACCATCACATACTAAATTGCTGGGTTATTCGGACGTTGATTGGGCTCGTTCTCTCGAGACACGTCACTCAACTTATGGCTACTTAGTCTTTCTTGGTGTTAACTTAATCTCTTGGAGTGCAAAGAAGCAACCAACTGTCTCTTGGTCAAGCTGTGAATCGGAATATCACGACATGGCTAACGCTGCAGCTAAAATCATTTGGCTCACACACTTGTTACGTGAGCTCCATGCTTTACCACCAGATCGTCCAACTCTGCTTTGTGACAATCAAAGTGCTATATTCATGACTCAAAATCCCGTGGCGCACAAACGTTCCAAGCACATCGATTTGGATTATCACTTCATTCATGAATAGTTTCATCTGGGAAGCTCCATACTAAATTTATTCCAACCAAGCTACAGGTTGTTGATATCTTCACCAAGAGTCTATGTCGATCACAATTTCAATTCTTCCGCTCGCAACTCCGTCTTGGACCACCACCCTTTCGCTTGAGGGGGGTGTTAGTATATAGTTTACAACTTGATGTACTGTGATGTTATTTGTATTATTTATCATTACTAATGTGTAAATTACTAATCTATTTATAATAGTTATCCCCTCATTTAGGGGCATTCAATCTCAAAACTCTTTCATCAGCCGTTACAGTTGTAATATCTTTAATTTACAGGAGTCATAATGAGCCTTATGATCATATGTAAGATTTTTTTTATATTTTTTTAGTTGATGATTTAAATTTTCTGATTTTTTTAGAATTTTTTATTTAGTTTTAATGATTTATTAAGTTATATTATTTTTAGATTTATGTTTTGTTGTTATTAAATACTTATTTACAAATTTACTAACTTAAGTTCCTCGTATTAAAATTTAATATTTGCTAGATTGTTTTACTATAATCGAAATTGTCTTATGTCTTTTATACACGTGTATGAGGCTTAAGTTATTTAAAGGCTTTAAGGCAAATTCAAAAAAAAATTCTTGGTAATTAGTAAAGTTACATGTCCCTACATGTTATTATTTTACGTTTTCGATTGAATACTATGAATCAATTTCTTTATGAAATTTTTATGAAATTTGTAAATACGTATTGAGTAAACTTCACATTTGCTTCATGGGATTTAGTCAAAATAACATTTTTTTCATCCAAATGTTTAAAATTCTTGATTTTGCTTTCTGTGGTTTGTAATTCGTCTCAATTAACTCCAATCCGTTAACACTGTTAAATTAATTCCTTTAGTTACAAGGGCATTATGATCATTTATATGCAAAGACTAATGTAAATTTTCAAACTAACAACTATTCTAGTGAAATAAGGTTAAATTGCACCTCCACAACCACCATTACACCATCGACCATAGACCTCCATCAATACATCCACCATTGTCGACCTCCACCAACCAGCCCCCACTGTTGATCACCACCTCCACCGACATAACCACCACTGTCGACCTCCACTTCCACCGACACCACAAGTACCATCGACCTCTATTAACACAACCGACATCGTTGACCATCAACACAACCAATCGTGTAGAGATTAATGAAGAGGCTGATGCAACCTAAACATCTTTAGTCTTTCCTACATGCTGCACAAGTGCATTAAAGAAGAAGCTTAGGAAGTTTCACACATGAAACAGAAAAATACTCTAAGTGTGAAATCTTCCGAAGCCAAGACCAATATCTTCCGAAACCAAACATGAAGTCTTCCGAAGCCTCAGAGACAAAGTCTTCCGAAGCTTCAAGTTCATGAAGACAGATTTCTTCCAAAGACTTTTAGTAACATGCTTTATCTGATGTACTGTTCCATAAAGCTGGACACTTTTCCGCTACAACTCTGCAAGTCACCAACTTACATGGTTTAGTGAAAAGGTCCATGTTTTTGGTAACTGTACATTGAGGTCTTGAGTCTGTAAATTTCTACTTTATGTACTTTATCCTTTTTGTAATAGATAAGGATGTGAGCTATGGCATGTCATAGTCACAAGTCAAAAGGCAATCTGCCTTTTGACTCTACAATTGATTTTGTTTGTGTCTAGTCAATTGTATCCAGCTGGCTTTCAAAGTATAGCCGGCTGTAGGATGTAGTATAAGTATCTCATGTTCTTGTATCTTTAGCATATGCTTTGTAACACTTGTAATAGAATATAGAGAAGGAAATATACTGCATTCTTGAAAACCAAACACTTGTGTCCTTTGTGTTCTTTGTCTCCTGCATTACTTGTGTTCTTAGTATCTCAACACTTGGTTAATCCAGTTTATTGTTTGATTAAAGTTTAGTTAATCTCGTCTTTGTGTTGTTGTGTTGTAACTAACCCTTAAACGATCCTGCATTTGGTATCAGAGCTATTCAGGCTCTTGATATAAGATCTCACCATCTTAAGATCCCTCACACACACAAATACTAAAACTTTTCAAATGGCAGCCATTTTCAAAACTGATATGGAATCTGGAACCATGAACAAGTCCCCACTGATCACTCTTGATGAGTTTGATACCTGGTGTTTAAGAATGGAAGGTTTCATCAGGTCTCTTGATTCAAGAATGTGGGAGTCTATTGAGAATGGACCTTTCATGCCCAGCACCCCTTCTGCTACTGGTGCTGGTATGATTCCTAAAAATATGGCTAACTACTCTGATGAAGATAGGAAGAGAGTAGAGATAGACAGAAAAGCCATGACAGCTCTTCAAACTGCCCTTCCAAACTCTGTATACAGAGGTTTCAAGAAGTGCAAAACAGCCAAGCAGCTGTGGGATGCACTAAAACTAATGTATGAGGGTTCTTCTAAAGCCAAGGAGAACAAGAAGGATCTCCAGAAGCAGCAGTTTGAAAACTTCACCTTCAAAACAAGTGAAACCATGACTCAGCAGTACTACAGGTATGTTGAGATTGTGGATACCCTAGTGGATGGAGGAGTTTCTCTTGAAAACAGAGACATTGTAAGGAAGTTCATGTCCTCACTTTCTAGGCAATGGACACACTACTATGTGGTGATCAAGAGAACTAAAAATCTCAAAACTCTCACTCTGACAGAGTTATATGGGATTCTCAGTGGCTACCAGATGGAGATGAACATGCAAGGTTCATCTGGAAACTCCAACAATCAGATGGGTTCAGCCCTGCATGTGATTAAAAGGGATAGCATAGAACCCAAACATCATCTCTTATGCTACCCTGACAACTCACCAAAGGGTCCTTTCATCACCTTCCAAAGACACCAAAGGAGAACTACAATCAAGGAAGCCCATTCCATGAGACAAGCTCTTCTCAAGCTTTTGTGTCTTCTGATGAAAGCTGTGGCAACTCTCTTTTCACTCTTGAAGACCTGGATTGTATCCATCCAGATGATCTGGAATATATGGAAATAGTCCAGTAGATGGTTTTTCTCACTCACAGAGCCAAGAAGTTCTACAACAGGACTGGAAGGAAGTTTCCAAGCAATGCAACCAGTGGAAAGTTTAGACTGGACAAAGGCAAAGTCAAGTGTTACAACTGTAACTTGATGGGCCGCTTTGCTAGAGAGTGTAAGGCACCTAGAACAAATGGTGGCCAAACACAATCCAGACCAAACTACACTAACAAAGCTCTCCATAATGAGAAGTCAAAGCAGCAAGCTGCTGTTGCTGTTGAAGAAGAGGGCTTTGACTGGAGCTTTCAGGTGGAAGATGCTTCTCCAAACCAAGCACTAATGGCTGATTATGATGAAGCCAAGGTATTAGAACATCTCTGTACTCCTGAATGCATTGCTAAAGCTAACAGGTACAGGTCCTACAACTTGGAACTGAGATCTGACCTTGAGTCCTTAAATATTTTAAAATCTGATTTTAGAAAGTCTGAAAATGATTACAAGCTAAAAATAGAGGACTTAGAGAAAACCATTTCAGTTCTAAAACATGAACACACAGATTTTAGGACTCAGATCAAAGATCTCATAACCAAGTTAACTGAGTGCCAGGTTGAGTTTGTGATCAGCAAAGCCAGGGAAGAAAAGAGTGTTCTTGAAGAGGAGACCTTCAAGAACATGATATCCTCATCCCTGCACAACAAAGTGTGCTATCAAAACAGCAGGGACTGGGATCCAATGAGATAGCTCCTCCACACACAATCTTGTCAGTAAGATCTCCTAGGTGTGGAACTTGTGAAGATGAGCTTCCTCTCATAGATCCTATGAGTGAAGAGGATGAAGAAGAGATAGTGAAAATCCCTCTACAAAGAGTGAAGAGGAGGATTCCAAGAAGGGTCACTATCCTTCTAAGGAGAAAGTGAAGACTGTGATGACTAAGTCCATGAGAAAGAACTTGATCAGAAAGAGCAAAAGAAAGGATACTTTTGACTCTAAGCAGAAACAAGTTTTTATTTATGCAGGGTTTAAAGTAGTAGGGACTGAAGACTTCAACCAAAACTCTTCTGCTAAGAGTTCTGGTTCTTGTTTAACTCATCTCAGCAGCAAGAAGAAGACTGATCTGCTGTGTACCACTGCTGCACAGCCTGGACCATCAAACTCCAAGCACAGTCCTCAGCCCAAGAGGATTGTCTCATCATCTGCAAAGATGGAGGTGGAGAAGGGATGTGACCAAAGACAGTCCTATTCCAAATACAAGGCTCTTGTGAAGAAGAAAATGAATTGTGTCATGTGTGAAAGTACCACTCACATTGCCAAAGATTGTCCCTTCAATCCTAAAGGTACTGTCCATATAACTAAAACAAAGGCTTCAAAGAGTTC
Source organism: Flaveria trinervia (assembly GCA_025506515.1). NCBI lineage: Eukaryota > Viridiplantae > Streptophyta > Magnoliopsida > Asterales > Asteraceae > Flaveria > Flaveria trinervia. The sequence continues at coordinate 70,412,622 of CM046449.1, read as the reverse complement.
TAAGAAGATTCAAGCTTTGAAGGAAAACCTGTTTCCTTCGAAAGTTCCAAATCTAACAAGAAGGGAAGTGGAAAATTCTCCTCGAAAGAATATTTGGTCTCGGAAGAAAGGAATTCTTTCGAAGCACTGAAGTCTGCTGTAGTGTCTGCAGAATCTTCGAAGGTTCAGTCATAAAACTTCTAAAGTTCCAAAAGCTTCTAAAGATTTGAAGGTCAAGTCCAAGACTCCAAAGGTGGTGTGGATGTCTAAGAAAGACCAAGTGACTGAGATTTCTCCATCAACAACAGCTCAAGATCCTCTTAGTACAACCATAGGATCTAATACTGTTGAATTACCTTCTGCAAATGAGCCCAAGACAAGCAAGGCTTGGGTTTCCAAATGTAACTAATCATTCTCTTTGTGTAGGGACAGCTAAAGACAGACAAAAATGTCTAGATCATAGACAGTGGCTGCTCCAGGCACATGACAGGCAATAGGTCATTACTCCAGAACTTTGAAAGGATTGATGGAGGACCAGTTGCTTTTGGAGGAGATGAAGGCGGTTACATTTCTGGAAGGGGCAAGGTCACAAATGGTAAGCTCAACATAGAAAAGGTAAACTTTGTTAAGGAGCTTGGATACAATCTTCTGAGTGTATCTCAATTTTGTGATCAGAGTCATAACATGCTCTTTACTGAGCATGAGTGCATTGTTCTTAAGCCTGGTGTGGTCATTCCTCATGAGTATATCCTGCTTAGAGCCCCAGGAAAGGAAACATGTACAAGATGGATTTGCAAGAAACCTCTCCCTCTGGAGAAGTTTCATGCTTTCCGTCTAAAGCCAATAGTGATGAGTCTTTCCTATGGCATAAAAGAATGTGCCATGTAAATTTTAAGAACATGAACAAATTAATTAAGCATGATTTGGTAACTGGAATACCAAAGAAAGAGTTTACAAGTGATGACCATTGTGTTGCATGCCTAAAAGGGAAGCAACATAAGGTATCTCACAAGCCTAAGGAAAGGAACTCCATCACTACACCCCTACACTTGTTACATATGGATCTCTTTGGCCCCACCAATGTAATGAGTTTAGGAAGGACCTTATACTGTCTAGTGATCACAGATGACTTTACAAGATTCACTTGGGTTTTCTTCCTTAGAACTAAGGATGAGACTCCTAAGATTCCGAAGAATTTCATCTTAAAGATTGAGAATCAGTCTGATCACAAGGTCAAAAGTCATAAGATGTGATCAAGGAACTGAATTTAAGAACCAAATCCTTGATACATTTTGTGATGAAAAGGGTATTACAAGACAATTCAGTGCTCCCAGGACTCCTGAGCAAAATGGTGTTGTTGAGAGGAGAAACAAGACACTGATTGAAGCTGCAAGAACCATGTTGTCTGACTCTAAACTGCCCATCACCTTCTGGGCAGAGGCAGTCAACACTGCCTGCTATGTGCAAAACAGAGTTTTAGTAGTTAAGATTCATGGCAAGGCTCCTTATGAACTTTGGCACAAGAGGAAACCTTTCATTGGTTTTCTCGGGTCATTTGGATGTCCTTGTACCATCTTGAATACCAAAGATCAAATTGCCAAATTTGATGAGAAATCAGATGATGGACACTTTATTGGATACTCTTCACAAGCTAAGGCTGATAGAGTATACAATCTCAAAACTAGAATTGTTGAAGAGTCAGCCAATGCGACTTTCAATGAACACACACCCTGTGTTGCTGGTTCTGGTCCGGATTGGTTGTTTTATCTTGATTTGGTTACCAACTATTTTAACAAATCTTGTGAGAATGTTTCAGGATCTGCAGCAAATTTAAATACAGATGATCCTGATCCAAGATTTGAGCTAGGAAGATCCTCAAGACATATATCTTCAGCTCCAGTTGGAACCACTTCTGCAAATGAGGTTTCTGTCATCCCAACAATGACAAATTCAGCTAATACATCTGGTATGCCTTCAAATTCCAGCTCAAAGGCTCTACAACCAGATAAGAACACCTCAACTGTGGAAGACAACAATGGTGGTGGTGACAGTGACCAAGAATATCTTGATCCCACTAACCACACCATTGATGAGAACATCAATGATGTCACACACTACCTGGATCAAGTTTCACTTGAAAAGTGTGCTAATGTGGTGGGAGAAACATCCATGCCAGATCTAAATTTCTCTAATTTAGATCTTTCTCAACAACTTGCTGTGATCCCCCAACTTAGGATCCACAAGTCTCACCCTACCATAAACATCATTGGAGATGTTGTCTCAAGGGTAAAGACAAGAGAACAAACCCATGAAGCAAAAGTTTGTCTTCACTCTTGTTATCTATCCCAGATAGAGCCAAAGAAATTTGATGAAGCTCTAAAGGATGGAAGTTGGGTTGAAGCTATGCAACAAGAGCTGCTTCAATTCAAAAGGCAGAAAGTTTGGAACCTTTGTCCTCTTCCTTCTGGGAAGACTACCACTGGAACCAAATGGGTGTTTAGGAACAAGAAAGATAATAGAGGCATCATCATCAAGAACAAAGCTAGACTGGTTGTTCAAGGATACACACAAGAAGAAGGGATTGACTACATTGATTTCTTTGCTCCAGTGGAAAGGTTAGAAGCTGTTAGGATATTCCTGGCATTTGCTGCATCCAAGAACTTCAAGGTCTTTCAACTTGATGTGAAGTGTGCCTTTTTGTATGGAGTGATAGATGAAGAGGTTTATGTCAAACAGCCACCTGGTTTTGTAGATCCTGATCATCTTGATCATGTCTGCAAGCTTGACAAAGCTCTCTATGGGCTACATCAGGCACCCAGGAAATGGTATGAGACACTATCTGAGTATCTTTGTAAACATGGATACAGGAAGGTACTATAGATGGAACTCTCTTCATCAAAGAACAAGGAAAAGACATACTGCTAGTTCAAGTATATATGGATGACATCATCTTTGGTTCGACTAATCTAAAGCTCTGCAGAGACTTTGAGAAGCTGATGAAAGACATATTTGAAATGAGTGCCATGGGGGAACTCAATTTCTTTCTGGGAATTCAAGTGAAGCAACTTGAAAATGGCATCTTCATAAGTCAGTCAAAGTATGTTCAGGACATACTCAAGAGATTCAACATGACTGACTGTAAGATTGCTAAAACACCCATAGCCAGAAACCACTTTCTTGGTCCTGATCTTGAGGGGGAGTGTGTAGATGAGCATTTATATAGGGCTATGATTGTGTCTCTTATGTATCTTACTGCTAACAGGCCTGATATCATGTTTGCTACATGTATTTGTGCAAGATATCAAGCCAACCCTAAGATGTCTCACCTTATCACTGTCAAGAGGATTCTAAGATACCTCAAAGGTGCATCAACACTTGGACTATGGTATCCTAAGAATTCTGACTTCAATATGTATGCCTATACAGATAGTGATTATGGTGGTTGCAACATGACTGCAAAATCTACATCTGGGGGATGTGAATTTCTTGGTGGAAGGGTTGTCTCATGGCAATGCAAGAAACAATCCTATGTCTCTGCATCAACTGCTGAAGCTGAATACATTCCTGTTGCAAGTTGCTGTGCTCAAGTACTTTGGATTCAAAATCAGATGCTGGACTATGGGTTAAACTTCAAGGAGACTCCCATTCACATAGACAACAACAGTGCTATCTCAATCACATAGAATCCTGTGCAGCACTCAAGGACAAAGCACATCAATATCAAGTATCATTTAATAAGAGATAAATATGAAAAGGGATTAATTAAACTAGTTAAAGTTCACACAGATGAACAATATGCTGATCTGTTTACAAAGGCCTTTGATGAACAGAGATTTAAATATCTAATTTCAGCTATTGGGATGATAAACTTTGAGTATGTTTTTTTAAAACTAATTCTTATTATTTCTGTAAAATTTATGTGTGTCCTAAGTTGTCTAGTTCATTACTTTTATAAGCTCATGTTTTCTTTGGATAAAAATTTCTTTTTGAAGACTTTCCTTAGAGTTTTAAAAATTTCTGATACTATGGAATTTATGCTTTTAACTTCGGAACTAAATCATGCCTTCAAAATAAATAACTGTCTAAGAAACTTACCTTCGGAAGAGTTTTCAAATTTATCTTCCGAAGCTTAAATAGTTGTCTCAGACACTTACTCATTTTCAAGGACCATTTACTTCTGAAGCAAAATTAACTCTCAGAAGCTTTGTTATTTTATACACAAAGCACTCAAGTTTTAATTTTTTCTTCCGAAGCAAAATTCTCAAACCTCTCAGGAAATTCTTCGAAAGCTTTTTAATTAAAACTTCCGAAGATAATTAAACTTCGGAAGGTTTTTGACTTCCAAGGAAACTACTTTTTGAGCAAAAGTAAACTACTTTTTCAGAGGTGGGACCGACATCCGGATTTCAAAGTTTATCCTCTTTCATTAAACTTTATTTGAAATCCTTCTCACATATAAACCCAACGGTTTCCCCCTCTTTCTATCATCTGTTCTTCCTCCAAACCTAAAACCCCAAATTTCTCTCTGAAAATTCTTTCTTTCTTCTTTCTTCATTCTTAAGCTACTTCAAAATGGCCAACTTGCTCACAGAAATGATCCCAACTTTACCATGCAGCTACACAGACAACATAATCAGGTTGCTCTGTGAAGCTATGAGAAAGGTCCTCATTTCTTAGAGGTTTGTCATTTTCTAAATTTTTTAAAATACTTCACCTCCCTAACCATTGATCCTCCACTCTATGAGGATCAGTTGCTTGAATTCTGGAAGACCTGCCAAGAGGTCATTGTGGATGGGGAGAAGGCAATGTCTGCCACAGTGTAGGGGAGAACAATCTTCATCACTCCGCCCATCATCAACCGACATCTTCAGCTGGATGATGAAGAAGGTGAGGTGGTTTTCCCCAAGGAAGCTGTCAATCATTCCTTTGAGCAGATGGGATATGAGGGAGATTTCTCTGTAAAGACCTTTAGGAAAGGGAAGGTCTCATCCCAATGGAGATTCCAGCTCCATGTGGTCTTCCACAGCTTATCAAACAAGCATGATGGATGGGACCAGATTCCTGAGGATCTCTCCTTCATAGTCCATGGAATGGTTCAGGGGGTCAAATTCAGGTATTCACAGTTTGTTTATACAAATTTACTTGCTAATTTAGACTCCTTAGAGTATTACATGTTTCCTAGATATGTCCAGTACATTCTTAACTATGAACTGGGCTCACAGTTAAGGGAAACAGGTAACATTCTCAAATTGAGACAGATGAAGCACGGCATCTTTAAAATACTAAGAAAGTCCACTGTTGGATTCTCTAGGGTAGAAACAGCCCTAGTCCCAAAAATGTTAGAGCTCATTACTCAAAGTGACAACCTAGTAGCACAAGCTAGTGTTGAACCCACACCTGCTACTTCCCAACCACCCACACAACCTCAAATTCCATCACCTACCAAAGAAAATCCAAACGAACCCCTGCTCAGACTATTCAGCCTGTGGAGGCCCCCATATACTCAACCATACAAGAAGAAGTGGACACTGGAGCTCCCACTTCTCCCGAGGAGCAAACGACTCCCATCTCTTCATGAATCAGTGCTGAGGTTCCTATGCTCAGCCTGATGAGCTCATTAGCCCTACTGCCTTAAGCCATCACTTTGAGTCTCAACACTCAAGTGATCAACCTTCAGGGGACAGTTACCATCCCCAGCCTATAGATCTCAACCAACCAATTCCCAACCTTGATTTCTATACCGATGAAGATATAGGTTTCAGTGAGTATAATGAATCTCTCTTCTTTCCCTCTACTCAAAGACAAATGAGTACTCCTGAGTCTCTTACATCTATCCCACATCAGTCACCTACAACTGAGGTGGACACTCCTGAACCTGTTCAGGATGTCCATATGGAAGAGGCTCTCACTTCTGAAAGTGATTACATCATTAAGACCTCAACCATGGCAACTCAGCCCACTGACATCTCAACTGAGACTGCTAGTGAGCAGAGGAAAACCAGCAGCCAAGAACCTCAAGCTGGTGGTGAGAGAGAGGACTTTGGTCCAATCATCTCATCCCCTAATGAATCTTTTGATGAAGATGAGGGGAATCTGAGACTACTGGTGCAAAAACTGTCTAAAACATGCACTTACCTAGTCTCAAAGGTCAGTCACCTTGAATCTCAGGTGACTACCTTATACAACAGGATCAATGATCAGCAACTTGAGATTTCATATCTTAAGAAAAAACTAGCTGGGAGACCCTTAAGGAGAGCTCAACCAGGAACACAAGAACCTATGGATGTGATTGATCTATCTTCCAGCTCACCTATGCAAGTGGGTGATGCTACCAAAAAGGGGGAGAAAGTCATTATAACCATAGAACCTGGGAGTTCTTCAGAGAGAATGGACATTGGGGACTCACCATCCTCACTTGCAATTGTGCATTCTCAGCAACCTCCTCTAGTTCACATTGATGTGGACTACACAGACTCCTTCATACAGAGTCTGTTTGAGGATGGGATACCAAGGGCTATGTCACCTTCACCATCCTTCAATCACATCATTGGGTGGAGGTATGATAACAACAGAAAGGCCTTCATCATCATAAGAGTTCAAGGACAGCAAGAAGTCTTCAATTTTCAGACCTTGGACTACTATGAAGGTCTGGATCTAGTCAACATGCCACTTGTCAACCCAAGCCAATCAAGACAAGTTGATAGACTGGCTAAAAGAATCCAAGACAGGATCACTACAGAGTTCAGCTTAAGAAGGAGACTTAGGCAATCAGGCAATGCCATCGGTCAACTAGATGTTGAGGAGGACCCTAAGATTAGCTTCATAGGAGAATCCTTGACTGAAGGCCTAGTGGCAGAACCTGAGAGCCCTGTCTCATCATCATCAACTACTGTAGAGATCCACATTCCTTCTGAGACACCTGCTGGTGAAGGTGCTTCTCAACCTCTCTCTGGCCTGAGCTCAGATGCTGCAACAAGCAATGAAGGCCAAAGCTCTCTCCACCCTGAGTCACAAAGGTCTGTGAGTGACAAAGGGAAAGAAAGATGACATCTGAGGAGATTGAGGAGGAGGAGAGAGAGAGAGAGGAAAAGGAGGCTAAGGGGAGAAAGTTCCTTTGCTGAGTCTCCAAGACTCATGGAGTCTACAATCAGGGCTGCCCCTAGACTAGATACTCAGAATTATGAGTTAAGAGCAGTCAGGATTAACTATCTACAGACTAGGAACTATGACATAGATAGTGTCATTTCTCTCCCCTTGGATGAACTGAATGAATTGGTTGACCTGGAAAGGTCAAGAGAGAAGAAGGAGGCAGAAGATGCAGAACTCCTAGTACAAGTCAAAGAAGAAGAAGAAGAAAAAGACTGTACAAAGGTATGCCTACCCTCTCACCAGTTCAAGAAAGTCCTGAACAAGAGGATGTGGCTCAACAAGAACCTCAGGTAGATAAGGAAGAAGACAGAATCAAGATGATTAACTACCTGAGTGCCACAGACCTTTATCAGGCAGATGCACTCCTTCCCTTACCTTATGACTATATTGAGTTTGAGTACTTAAAACAACTTAGCTTGAGCTAGTCAAGGAAAGAAAGACAACAAAGAAGAAGCTAAGGGAAGAAGCTGCAAAATCAAGAGCCATCATCCAAAAGAGCATGAAGAAGTCTGTTGATAGGCAGAGGATGATGAGCTTCTTGAAGCTGTATGGATTCTCTGAAAGGAGACTTGGACCCATGTCTCTATCCACTATGGACGAGCATATCAGGGTAATCAAGCAGAAGATTAAGAGTGGAGAGCTCACTGACTTACACTCCACTCCAAGCCAGGCCCCACCTGAAGTGGAGGTTAAGGTTGAACAACCAGACATAACACAACCCGGACCTCCTGCTAATGCTCAGCACGCTTTATCTTCTAATCCATAGCAGGGTCAACCTCCTTCTCCATCTGAACCTGAGAGAGAGGAAGTCCCAAGTGAGAAAGACAGTGAAGATCAATCTGGTGCTACAGGCCAGTCTTCTTAGTTAAAATTTGGAAAGAGAAAGAAAAGGATGGCTTCTAGACCAAAGCCTAAGAAGAAGAAGAAGCCTGCATCCCCTTCTAAACCTCAGATGAATCAGAACAGCCTGAGGATGTGCAGCCAGAGGATGCTACACCAACTCCAATTCAAACAGCTCCTCTAGCATCAGGAAGACCCATCTTGTCTTGGACATACACCACAAATCCAGAAAGATGGCATGTTTAGAGATCAAGGCATTGAAGACATTTATACATGGCAAGATATGTTTCAGTTGCCTCTGCATGATCTCTTTGACATAAGAAGACACTTTGACAGCCTGAAGGATCCTGATCATCTTATGAAGAAAGGAATGGTGATCATCCTAACGAGGACTGTTCATATCTAAAGTTTTCAAAATGTTTTGGTAGCATCAGCCTAGGGGGAGTTTGTAGAGATTAATGAAGAGGCTGATGCAACCTAAACATCTTTAGTCTTTCCTACACGCTGCACAAGTGCATTAAAGAAGAAGCTTAGGAAGTTTCACACATGAAATAGAAAAATACTCTAAGTGTGAAATCTTCCGAAGCCAAGACTAATATCTTCCAAGCCAAACATGAAGTCTTCCGAAGCCTCAGAGACAAAGTCTTCCGAAGCTTCAAGTTCATGAAGATAGATTTCTTCCGAAGACCTTTAGTAACATGCTTATCTGATGTACTGTTCCATAAAGCTGGACACCTTTCCGCTGCAACTCTGCAAGTCACCAACTTACATGGTTTGGTGAAAAGGTCCATGCTTTTGGTAACTGTACATTAAGGTCTTGAGTCTGTAATTTTCTACTTTATGTATTTTATCCTTTTTGTAATAGATAAGGATATGAGCTATAGCATGTCATAGTCACAAGTCAAAAGGCAATCTGCCTTTTGACTCTACAATTGATTTTGTTTGTGTCTAGTCAATTGTATCCAGCTAGCTTTCAAAGTATAGCCGGCTGTAGGATGTAGTATAAGTATCTCATGTTCTTGTATCTTTAGCATATGCTTTGTAACACTTGTAATTGAACATAGAGAAGGCAATATACTGCATTCTTGAAAACCAAACACTTGTGTTCTTTGTGTTCTTTGTCTCCTGCATTACTTGTGATCTTAGTATCTCAACACTTGGTTAATCCGGTTTACTGTTTGATTAAAGTTTAGTTAATCTCCTCTTTGTGTTGTTATGTTGTAACTAAACCTTAAACGATCCTGCAAATCACATTTTATAAAAGAGTTTTTGGGGGGTTAGACCATAAAACCTTAGATCTGTCTGCAATGAGTTGTGACTTAGATCTACTACAAATAAAGAAGGATTTTTGGGCGTTCTTGGTTGCCGGTAGAAGGGGTAATGATGGTGGTTTTTGGTACTTGCTATAGGTGGTCTTAGGGACCAGGGGTGTTGGTTCTAATTTTCTTATTTTTTATTTGGGTTTTTAGGGTTTGATTTTACTAGGAAAGATATGTGAAGATGGTGATGGATTTTGATTATTTTTTGGTGATTTTGGTCCATGTTATAGGGTTGAGAAGGTGTGGGGTGACGGGGGTGTTGTGGTTGTGGCAGTGGTGTTATGGTAGTGGTGATCTTGTGGTGGCACTAGGGTTGGTGGTACAAGCATTGTGGTGGTGGCGATGACATTGCCGAAATTGGAATGGTTTTAGTCGGAGGAGAAGGTTTTGGTCGGAAGAGAGGGTTGTGGTGGGGGTAGTAAGGTGGATAAGGTGGCAGTTAAAGAAAAATGAATTAGGTTGTAAGGAATTTACTGAAACAATCATTCTAAAATAACAAAGAAGTACATTTTTAGCCCTCATTAGTAAAATAACCAAAATACCCTTGTATCCAACAGAGCTAACGTAATGATGTTACTGGGTTGGAGTTAACAGAGACGAACTACAAACCATAGCTGGTAAAATCAAGATTTTTAAACCTTTGAATGAAACGCGTTATTTTAACCAAACCATAAAGAGTAAAAGTGAAGTTTACTCTAAGTAATTTTATAAAAAAAATTAAAAAATAGTATATATTAATTAATGTTGAAATCTAAAAACAAAATAAAAAATAATTCAAAAAATATAAATATAAAACTAAAATAAATTTAGGGAAATTTTATTTACTTATAAGTCTCGTTACGGACCTGTAATTAAAATCATTACGGGTCATAACAAAGTCATGATTTATTTGATTTGATATTTTACATGTCGATACAAGATGGAATGAACAATCAATCCATATTTAAAGAAAATTTATTTAAATTAAAGTCTTTTAAAACTAAAATTTATATGAAGTAATCTCAACCATCAATCATTTTAATTAGAGAAAATTACGCTTTTAGTCCCTGTGGTTTGATGGTTATAACGTTTTTCATCCAATAGTTTAAAAACTTCTGGTTTAACCATTGTGGTTGAAAATCGGTCAAATTAAGTCCAAATCGTTAACTCCATCCAATTTCTCCGTTAAATTTTATGAAAAAGACCAGAATACCCTTAAACTAAAATTGTTATTGTTAGGACCTGGTATTTGACCGAAATACCTATAGATTAACGTGTAAACCAGATCAAATAGTGCGGAATCCTATTTGATTGGCGATCCAATCAGTGAGAACACACGAAGAATCAATCAAGAATTGAAACTAACGTTAGAAATCGATTGGGAATCGATCTAATGTGTTCTATGAACTTGGAGAACGAATTTAGAGGTTTCTGGACGGCTAGGGTACGTCTGGAATCGTAAAATACTCGAGAGCCCTATTTTTCACGAATTGAGTTGTATTTATAGGTTGGTATTATTCAATCGTGCGAGTGAACCATTAGTTTGGTTCAGTCGTGCCATTGAACCATGCGGTTGATTCATTCGTACGACTGAGTGTTCAGTCGTGCGACTGAGTCAATCTTATGTTACAATCGTACGACTGATCCAGTCTCCTGGTTCAGTCGTGCGACCGAGTCAATCGTGTGAAGTTATTTATGCGTATGGTTCATTCGCATGATCCATTCGCATGAGAACTTCATTAAGTTAAGTTTGAATGTTTTAATTAATATAACATAATGTGCAACCATTCAAACACTCATAAACCAATCAATTCAATCACGACTCATTAATGAAATATTAAACATCACAAGTAACAAACAATTTATGTCATTTCATTAATCAATACAAATTACATCATACTCAGACAGACAAAATTCATTACATTTCAAATCATGATCTAGGGACATACATGCATAAACAAACTCCCCCTTGGACCTAGATCTATCTAATCTCTTGTCTTCTGCATAACCTCCTTATACTTCTTGTACTTCTCCTCCTTAGTGACTCCTGCGTGAATCTCAAACGCAAAACAAAGTCGTATAACGTTTTGGAACTGGAGGGCTTGTACAATGTCTTGTGTGTCATAGAACAGTGGCCACTTGTATAATGTATAGACATCATTAGCAGACAAGTTGGTTAGCCACATCGGGTCGAATACCCTGATAGTATCCATTTGGCCCTCTTTATCCAGAACTATGACAGCTTCAGCAGTTCTCCAATCATAGTACCACCATTTGAAGTGTGGAGTGAAGTCCTGTGTCATTTCCCTGAGAGGGATTCTCGACATAGTGCGCGGAGGACTCCACTTCAACACAATCTTAGGCTTGCCAGTACTGGCATCAACCTCAGACCTTCGTATATACCTCTTAGGCTATTGTGGTCTGAAGTTAACCCATCTGGTGTGGTACTCCTTCTTCAGGGCAGCCTCGAACTAGCCTGACATTTTTCGTGGGTCAGCATACAGCAGCTTTAGCTTAGCCAGCTGGTTGAGCTCAAAACCAGGTAGAGTCTTCAGATCATGTGGAAATCTGAAGTACTCTATGCCCTGTTCCCTCTTAACTGCATACGCGTTAAGATCATCAAAATAAGCCCATGCAATAATCGTGCCTGACACCATATAGTGTTTCTTGACTTTGTAGAGCTTGGTGTAGGCATCTTTCTTTGGTGCAGCACGCTGGGCTCTAACTTCTTCAAAACAGGCAGCCCACTCAGCCTTTCGAATGTCTACGTCATCATTTGAGGCTTGGGCTGTTCCTTCGGTCTTTCCTGTTTCCTGCTCCATCTTGTCTAGTACCTCAAACATATCACTGACTAGGGACTCACCCAGATTGGGGACCACATTACCCTCGTTGTCAGCGTACTGAGGGTACTCTTCTGCAGTAATATCTTCAACCTCAACTTCATCAACGTCATTTAGTTCTTCGTCACTGGTTGAATTAACTGTTGGAGCATCCTTGACAATTTCATCAGGATTGAGTCTGAACATCTCTGCCAGTTGCTCGTTAGATAGGTCATGAATTATTTCACCTTCTTCAAGGGTATAACTCACAGACCTTCTTACAATCCCTTGCAGATCAAGAGTCATGGTTAGTTGAGTCTTGACTTGTTGAAGGGGAGCAATGTCAAACTCATCCCTTTGAAGGTTTGGATCTGTTTGATTTAAACATTCAATACATAAACCATTAGTAATAATCAAACAGATTTATATCAACTTAATATATAAACATTCAAAACACTTGTTTTTCATTCCGTGATTCAAACACAAAATAAATAAATACATAAGACATCTAATCTGTACTTTTGTCTTGAATCCTGGGCTCATCGCTCGGAGGAGCAGAATGGTAGATGGCTGATCCTGTCGATTCTTCGATCTTCGCTCTTGACCAGAAGCAGAGGCCGATGCAGCCGCATCCCCTCCTTCTCTTCGTCATCATCATCTCTACCTTCTGTCCTTTCTTCCTCTGTCTCTTCTTCATCCTCATCATCTTCCTCATCGTCATCATCTTTGCATCATGACCATCTCCATCATCCCCATCACCCTCCTTTATCTTCAAAGGCTCATCCTTTGATCCCTTTAACCTCAGCATAATCGTCTTGTTGGTCGTCTCCAACTCCTCTATACGTTTGGCTGATTGGGCCTGCTGGTCCTGGAGTTGGGACATCTCGACTCTCCTAGCATCGATTAGCTGGGTCTGCTGCTCTATCACCCGAGCCTGCTCTGCCAACTGCTGAGACTGAGCAGCAGTCAGATCGGTCAACTGGCGAATCTGCGCCGCTTTCTCTTCATCTGCAGCTAGCAGGCGCATCACCATACGGTAAGCGCCGACAGCTGCTCCTCTACCCCGATGAGAGGTAGAGTAGATCCATATACATGTGATGGCTGGGTTGAAGGTCGGCATGATGTGAGGTGGTGGTGGTAGTGGCAGTGGTGAATATGGGTCGGTAAGCAGGTGCTGGTGATGTAGGTGTGAATGGTATGGTGGTGGATGGGAAGGATACAGTGGTGGTAGGTAAGGTGGTGGTTGTGGTAGCAGTAGTGGATGTGGTGGCAGTAGTGTGATGGGTGGCATGTCAGTGGAGGTGGTAGTGGTGGCTGTGGTGGTGGAAATAGTGGCAGCAGTGGTAACGAAGGTCAGGCGACGCTTCTTCTTCTTCAGTCCGTGGGGTGAGCCATCCTCTTCCTCCTAGTCCGGTGGAAGTGGATGCTCCCCCTGTAGCTCTGCCACTGAACCCGGAGCATGCTTGGGTCAGTCTCTCTCTCAGTGGAGTCCCGAGGGTGTTCACCAACCACCCTAAGCCCGTGTTCTGTGGGAACTACTTTGCTTCCCACAGTCCTAGTGAGGGGCTCCTCATCCGACTCCTCTCTCCTGATCACCAACAATGAACTCCTGATGGAAACCGGCCGTCTCAGCCACTCTCTCCGGCAGTGTCAGACCCCGGGGGAATAACATCTGACTCAGTGCCTCTTTGTGTAGCAGGCATATCATCCCCGGCGTTGCCGCTATCATCATCATCAGAATCCATATCTGGTAGGAGCAACCTCTCATCATCGGAGTCGCTGTCATCATGACGCCATTTGCGTCTGCCAGGCGCCACATACCTCTCGTTGGCCAGGTGGCCAATCAGTCTCTTCGCTTGGGGTTTTACCTTCTTTCCCCTGTAAACTCTCATCCTGCCCAGAGTAGTATCATCCATAATCTCTAAGGCCACTGCGTCATGATTCTCTTTGGGCAACTGTGGCAGCTTCTCGTTGAAGACGAGCTGTAGAATCTGGGGTACATACAAAACCCCTCTTTACCCTTGACCTCCAAGTTCTCCACTAAGTAGGAGAATATCATGCTGGAAAAACTGAAGGGGTGGTTCAGAACCAGTGCCACGTAGGCATTTTGAATCTGGTCTGAGAGGTCGTCAAACCCACCCCTCCTCGATGCAACAAACTTGAGGATCACGTGTGCTAAGTACTTGTACTGGGGGCTCAGGTTGCTCTTGTTGAGCACACCTGAGTTGATATCCCCAGTGTACTTATCCTCTGGAAGCATCCTCTCACTATCAACGGATGTAGTTTAGTAGGATGATCAGTGTCATCCCCAAACTCTAGGACCCTCTGAATGTCGGCAGCAGAGATCTCAATATCATGGCCTAATAGAGCTCCTAATACAGTACGGCTCACGAGAGCGGTCCACCGAGGCATTCTCCAGAATGCCTGATGGAGTGATCTATATGGCGTGCAAGGCGTGGAGATAGCCTTATGAATTCAGGATCGTCTCAGAAAGGCTATTATGTCAGTAAACTCAGCCCCGTTCCTGGTGGTGTGATCCAAATGAGCACAGATGTGTGCTGCTTGGATTTATGGACCACCTTTCTGCCATTTACCTGAAACACACAAGACTAGAACCATTAGTACATAAGATATGAAAAATTTTGTTCTAAGTGTAAAGTTGAAAGTCATTCTGATTCATTCGTGCGAATGAATCATGCGACTGAAGTCAGTCGTCTGTTCTTTCATGCGACTGGACTCATTCTGATCAATGTGACATGCGATTGGGTTCAGTCTGCTGACTGAGTCTGCGAATGGTTCAGTCGGCCGACTGAGATCAATCGTATGGTTCATTCGGCCGAATGACCCAATCGCCAGATTCAATCGTGCGATTGAAGTTCATCCGGACGATTAGTCGCCTGTCTCAGTTGTTCAGTCGCCTGTGGTTCGAGGCTTGATCAACACAAGTGATTTAACATGGATTACCGGTTCAATATACTCGCATTCTTGTTACTAATAACCTATTAACCTTAATTTTAACATTTTGCATAGTTTAAGTAGGTTATTAGGTCGCGTTCTGTCTGTTTCTTGTTTTCGTTCGAATATTCACCACATTATGGTTCAATCCTTCTGATTTCAATGAAACAAGACTTCAATCTACCTGTATAATGAATGGCGAACGTTAGTGAATCACAAGCAATGATAAACTAGTGCTAATAAAATTTTGGCAGAGTAACGGTAGGGAGTGCGATTTAAGGGCGATTTGGGAGTGATGAGTGAAATGCGATCGACAGAGCCCTTTTAAATACTGAAGCTGGGCTCAGTCGGCCGACTGTCCTCAGTCTCCCATTTCATTCGGGCGACTCAGGCTCAATCGTACGATTAGCCCAACCAGTCGTATGAACTTGACCGACTGAGATTCAGTCGGTCGACTGGT
Source organism: Flaveria trinervia (assembly GCA_025506515.1). Lineage (NCBI taxonomy): Eukaryota > Viridiplantae > Streptophyta > Magnoliopsida > Asterales > Asteraceae > Flaveria > Flaveria trinervia. The sequence goes on along the minus strand of CM046449.1, from coordinate 70,397,122 downwards.
TCAGTCGTGCCTTTCATTTGCATGTTCAGTTGACCGAATGAGTTTCAATCAGTCAACTGACTCATTCACCCTCTTCCAATCGGTCGAATGGGCTATTCTGATGAGCCATTCGTGTTAGTGGAAGCCATTCGCATGGTAGGTCCATCCTCATGGTCCAATCGTGCGAATGGGTCACACTTAGTTAATTTTCTGCCATTTATACCAATTTACATTTAAGCCCTTTTAAATTAATTGAAATTAACGTTATGAGCCTTTGATCATCTCAGACATGATCACTTTATCTTGAAAACATTTTGATCACCTCAGACGTGATCCTTTTAACACTTTAGTCACCTCAGACGTGACCCTTTTAAAAACACTTTGTCACCTCAAACGTGACTATTTTAAACTTTCAAAGCACATATGGTCATCTCAGACATGACCCTTTTAGTGATTTGATTCCTTCTGATTTTCCTGATGTAGCCCGACACACGCCTACACTTAAAACAGCAACTAACTAAACCTTAAACTAATTTCATAATCATAACAAACTTAATTTTGCTTTTTGTGAGAGATAAATCCAGAGATTGATATCTACGGGATTTGGTTCGGGAGTAGACAGCTTCAACTTAGATTGATCATATTGGACCAATTCAATTTTGAATCATACAGGTAAGTCAAATCATTTGGGACTTGATTAAAACTTTTGATGCTTAAATTCTCGGTGTTCATCCAGAGTCGTTAGCAACTTAAGGAAATCATACTGAAACTCTTAGATTTTCACATTGATTTGAACTCTTGAGAATGTAGCCACTAAGATTGTCAGTATGTTTGTCCACTTAAATCCATACACAGACTTTTGACGCAGACTGGTGACTGATTTAGGTTTAATTATTTCAGCTAACATTTGTGGGTCCCACACTTATATGGTAATCAACATTCCTCAGAAGTTTTTGAGCGGTCTACGAGTATTATTACAAGAAGAGACTATTCTTAGAGCTTTCAAAGAGAAACCTGTCCTCAGGTCAGTGCCATCGCACAGCAGAGAGGCGGCAAACAACAATGAATTCTAGAATATCTAGGTTATGCTTATCCTCAGGTCAGTGTCATCGCACAGCAGAGAGGCACACAACCTATCTCCTTGTTAGAGCAGCTTATTTTATTTTACACAATATGCACCAACAACATAAGTCATTAGCTTTATTGCATTTGTCTTTCATTTTTTCTTGCTTTGCTCTAATTATGGTCATCCGCACACATTTGTGGCATTTAAATACTCATTACCCCTTATTGGAATATATTTGATTGTGTTAACCAGTGATAAGATGGAAGCCCATAGTCAGTTGAACAACTTAGTTTGATCTTGAGATCACCAATCAGGTCTAATTGTCTATTGTGTTGAATCTACCAACATATCATTTGTGGTCTAGCAGCCTCTAAGTCTACTTTCTTGTGTCACCTTAGGAGTTGCCAGTTTTCTATCATCTTCCCTTTTTATGTTGCTTAGACTACACAGACTTATACTTTGAACTTTTGCATCTTTTCAAAGCTTAAATTTTTTAAAGTCCCTCTTGATTTGTTCCTGTGTACTATCATGTTCCAAAGGTATTGAATCGGTATCACAGACACAATCTACCTTATTTCAGCTAGTTACCCCTTCTCCCTCATTTTATTTTATTTTATTTTATTTATTATTTTTTTTATTATTTTTTTTTATTTTTAATGTTAACTTGCTGACATATTCTCCCCCTAAAATACTAAAATCATTTTTGGTTTAATTATTTTTGGATTTTAATAAACAGCAAAATAACATGAGTTTAAATATAACAGACGAAAATAAAACAGATAACATAAAATAAAATAAATTTTAACTAAACTACATCGGACTACACATTATTATCATCAGGAATTACCTCACTTTTCTTTTTAACGCCGTTGACCTCTAGCAAATATTGAAAACGTGGTTTACCAAAGGCTTTAGTATAGAGGTCAGCACGTTGAAAATCAGTATTAATTTTAACCACATCAATTAAGTTCTTTTCAAAACAGTCTCTTATGAAGTGGTATTTAATACCGATGTGTTTGGTCTTAGGATGTTGAACCGGATTTTTAGTTGCTGCAATTGCAGCAGAGTTATCAACAAAAATAGGAGTAGATGAGAATTTTAAACCGTAATCCCGCATTTGCTGTTGAATCCAAATGATTTGTGAACAGCAACTTGCAGAAGCAACATATTCAGCTTCACAGGTTGACAATGCAACCGATGTCTGCTTCTTACACTGCCAGGTAACTAATCTTCTCCCAAAGAATTGACACCCCGCTGATGTAGACTTGTAGTTCATCTTGCAGCCTTCGTAGTCCGAGTCACTATACGCCGTGAGCTCAAAATCATCATCATGAGGATACCACAACCCCAGTGTGGGTGTACCCTTTAGATAGTGAAAAATCCTTTTGACCCCGATCAGATGATTGACCTTAGGTTTAGCCTGATATCTAGAACATAAACATGTCACATACATGATATCAGGTCTTGAGGCAGTGAGATACATGAGGGATCCAATCATTCCTCGGTACATAGTGGCATCTACAAGATCTCCATTCTCATCAGGTGCTATATCATGATTCGTAGCAAGTGGAGTCCCAGCAGCAAAAGCATTCTCCATGTCAAAGCGACTGAGAATGTCTCCGACATACTTGGTCTGATGTAGAAAGATCCCATTAGGTGTTTGATCCACCTGTAACCCGAGAAATAACTTCATCTCCCCCATAGCACTCATCTCAAACTCTTTCTTCATCACTGCTTCAAACTCTTTGCATAACTCTTCGTTCTTTGACCCGAAGATTATGTCATCAACATATATCTGTACAAGCAGTAGGTCGCCATCCTTTTCTTTAATGAACAGTGTACAGTCAATGACTCCCCTGCGAAAGCCGTGTTTCACAAGATGAGTCGAGAGTTTCTCATACCAAGCTCGAGGAGCTTGATGAAGCCCATATAAAGCTTTGTCGAGCTTGTAAACTCTATCCCGATGATAAGGGTCTTCAAATCCCTCGGTTGACTTACATAGACTGTTTCCCTGATTTCCCCATGAAGGAATGCAATCTTCACATCTAATTGGTAGACTTTAATCTTCATGTACGATGCATAGGCAAGGAAGATACGAATAGCTTCCATCCTTGCCACGGGTGCAAACACCTCATTATAGTCAATTCCCTCGACTTGGCGAAAACCTTGAACCACCAGTCGAGCTTTGTTCCTGATGATGACTCCTTGGTCATCCTTCTTGCATTTTAGTACCCATTTGGTGCCAATGACTTTAGCACCTTTAGGTCTATCAACCAGAGTCCATACACCTAACTTCTTAAACTGCAGAAGTTCTTCTTGCATGGCACTCACCCATGCCTCATCATTTAGTGCTTCACTGACATATTTTGGCTCAACCTACGAAACAAAACATCGATAAGCACCATTATGAATGTAACCTTTCTCCATAACTGAGGCGTAATCAGCTGAGTATAGCTGATTTTGGGTTTGTACTCCTGATCTGACATCCCCAATAACATTGTCAAGGGGATGATAGACGTTTAGTCGTGATCCTGGAGTAGTAGGCACAACCACCTCCGAACCAAGATTGTAAACATTTTGTTCTGCATCTGAGGAAGGTGGAGTTTGAGGTTCCGAAGTCGAAGGTGCATCACTCATGGAGCTTGTGGACTTTCAGGAACTGGAACCTGTTCCTCCTGACTGTTCTGGTCATTTGCTTCAGTTTCATCTTCAGAGGAGGAGTCACTGTCATCGACTACCCCCCCCCCCTGACTGAGTAGATGATTCTCCCTGTGTGCTAGATGGTGTATTTAGAATATCATACATCATCCTAGTAGCTAACTCATCATCCGAGGGAGAGAGAGGGATGTTGAAGGACTTGAAGAATCCATCATAATCGAAGAAGTATGTAGGTCCTTTGCCTGTAGGTGGTGTGGTATATCTCTGAACGTCGACATTACACCACACTTCTACGAGACCAGTTGAATTATTGTAAACTCGCTTGTTCGGTATGTTGTATCCTAGAAAAATTCCTTCATCTGCCTTCTCGCTGAATTTGCCTTCTTGTGTCTTCTTCAGAAGTGTACACGGCACGCCAAAAGGTTCAAGATACTCCAAATTCGGTTTGCGTCTTTGTAGTAGCTCAGAACATGTCTTTCCGTGGCGCTTGACTATTAGGACTCGATTCAGTGTATAACACGCATTTGCCACTGCCTCATTCCAGAATTAGATAGGTAGTTTCGAGTTTGCCAGCATAGTCCATGCTGTCTCTATCAAACTCCTGTTCTTTCTCTCAGCAACGCCATTCATCTGAGGTGTGTAAGCAGAAGTGAATTGATGCACAATTCCCTTTTCCTTGCAGTATGCCTCCATCCCTTGATTCTTGAATTCTGTCCCGTTGTCTGAGCGTACTTGTCTAACTTTTAGCTTGTAGAGAGATTCTAGTGTGGTTACTAATTCCTTGAATGTCTCCAAAGTTTCTGATTTGGATTTCAGAAACATTACCCAAGTGAACCTTGAGTAGTCATCAGTGACCACAAAACAGTACACGTCGCCAGCAATGCTCCTTGTACTAACTGGACCAAACAGATCCATGTGAAGAAGCTCAAGAGGAAGTTCTATTGAATGAACTTTCTTTTCCTTATGAGACTTCTTTGTCTGTTTGCCTTTCTTGCAAGCTACACAAAAGTCAGGAAGTTGGAAGTTCTTGACATTTACTCCTCTCACTAATTCCTTCTGAATCAATGATTCATCTTCCTTTGACTAATGTGTCCCATTCTCCTATGCCAGGAGATTGAATCCTTCTCAGTAGCTTTAGATAGAAAGCATTGAACCTCATGATCCGTTGTAGCAGCTGTTGACAGATCCAAGACATAATGGTCTTTATATCTTGAAGCATCATTAGAACTTGGTCCTTTGGGATCATATATTCTTTCTTCAGCACGTACACTTCTTGTTGTCGAAGATGACTTTAAATCCTTTATCACAGATTTGGGAAACAGAAAGTAAGTTGTTCTGAAGTTGTTGAACGTAGTTCACCTTATCAAACTTAACTTTTTGATTTCCCACTTCTCCCTGAGCTGTGATATAGCCTCCTTTGTTTCCTGCAAAGGAAACATGCCCTCCTTTTATTTGTTTGACGTTAGATACAAGGGCTCTATTTCCTGTCATGTGCCTGGATGCTCCGCTGTCTATAATCCATGTGTTAGTCTCAGCACTGTATCGAACACCCTACACATACAAAGTAAATGAATTAGTTTAGGTTAGGAACCCAAGCTTTGACTGTCTTGGGTTTCCCAGAGGCATCACACATCATAAACTCCACCCATTGACCCTTAGAGGGTGAGGGTAGCACAGGTTCCTTCTTGTCATCAGTATCAGACACGTAGGTTGACTTTTCTTTCCATAAGCCAGATTTGTGCAAAGCCTGTTTGTGATAAACAGTCATCTGGCTTGCTTGGTTAAAGGCCAGTACTTCGGTTTCCCTAAGTTGTTTAGTCAATAGGTCTATTTTTTCTTTATAACTATGCTCATTTTGTTTTAGTACTCTGTTAGCCTCAGTGCACAGACGTAAATCTTTTACTAAGTTATCATTATGATCTAATAACCTAGCAAATTTTTCATCTATGCTATTCCTAAAAGTATCACAATCAGAACAAGCATGATTATTAAAAATTTGGTCAGTAGTACTTACTTGAGTTGGTTCAGAAGAGTTAGCCATCAGTGCAGCATCAGATGTCTCTAGTTCTGGTGATTCTGACTTTTCTGTCTCTGATGTGGAAACTTCCTCATTTGGCTTGTAACTGACCTCGGCTGTAGTTGTTTCTTCACTATGTGACATTGCTATCTCAACTGCTAGATCACCTTCACTCGCAGAATCATCATCAATATCCTCAATACTGGCAACGTTAGATTCTCCTGGTGAGACAAACCTAAAACTCCAATCCTGTCCTTCATCATCATGAGCAGTCAAGGCTTTTGGATCCTTGTTTGATGAAGTAGAACTGGAGGCTTGCTTGTCTTGGCGAGTAAAGGACGCGAACGGGTTCCCATTACCCGTCTTCTTTGGCTTGACACATTCTCTTTTGAAGTGCGCCTTCTCTCCACAGTTGAAGCACGTCACTTTGCTCTTGTCAAAGCCAAATGTGGTATCCTTAGTAGCTATCAAGTTCTGTCCAGTCTTCTTAACAAACTTCTTCGCCCTACGGACAGCGCTAGCTAAGGCCCACATTATATCCATCCTCTCAAGCTCCATTTCATCCACCTGCTCCTAGTCCTCATCTGCCAGATGGCAGTTTCCAATCTTCCCGGCAACAAGTCCATCAGATGAATGAACCACTGCTGCTAAGAGATCCATATGCTCTCGAGCTACTTCTACGGTCACATTACCGAGGTTCTCGATCTTCAGTTTGGTAGCACTTGCTTCTGATCCAATATAATGAGTACATGATGACCCAGACGTGTCTGATCCAGAAGGAGAAGCATGTGAAGGACCTGACAAGCTAGACACAAAAGCAGTCTGGAGTGGTGCTCCAGATGTCTTAGCTTGAGGCGTGGCGTTGTATAAAGCTGGATTTTGTGTGTACGAAGACTTCTGAGCTCTATACTTCATCCTTAGTGCTTCTTCTCGCAACTTAAGAATGAAGTCATTTATCCAGCTTTACAAGCATTCCATTCTGTCTCAGGTTAGACACGAATGTAGCCCACTTATCAGGCAATCCATCTGCGAAGTTGCTTACTTTCTCTTCCATAGTCGTTTCCACTCCATGTGTATGCAATTCGCTCATCAAGTGTAGAATCTGTCTATGACTTCGTCTAAACTTTCATTACCAATTGATGAGAATTTATCGAATTCCTTCTTTAACTCCTTGCCTTGATTGCCTTCAATGACGCATTCCCATCATATCTCTTCTCTAGCTCATCCCACAGTTTCTTGGACTGCTTGTTCTCTGAATACTGGTGGAATATGTCTTTGGGGATAGACTGAGTGATCAATGCATAAACTCTTTTCTCTGTATTGTACTTTACTTTCTGTGCGTCTGTCATCCCGCTTAACGTTAGCTTAACTCCATCAGCTCCCACCGGTGTACTATAACCGATCTCAATGGCTTCCCACAGATTAGGATCTACTCCATTAAGGTAGATCTCAAAACGTTGTTTCTAGTGGGGAAACTCATCTAAAGTCAAAAGCTTTGGTGGTTTATTGTGATTCCCCACCTCACTCTCAAGCAACAGCAGGTTCTGTATCCTTGAGTCCTTCCTAGCAGTAAAAGCTGACATCTGATCTTCCATGACTAATAAACTTAGAATCTAATCAAACAAACTTTCACTGATGCGACTGAAGGATGCGAATGATCCAATCGTGCGTATAAACTCTGCGACTGGTTCAATCGGGCGGCTGAACTGGGCGATTGGTTCAGTCGTGTGAATGAATCCGGTGCGTATGAGCTATGCGAACGAACGGTTCAGTCGGCCGAATGAGGGTGCGACTATGTCCAATCGTGCGTATGAGCAATGCGAATGGAGTCCAGTCGTGCGAATGAGTCACTCGTGCGACTGAAGCTGCTGTTTTGCGAAAATTTCTAGGTTTGACGGGTTTCAGCCGTAAAGATTCGAAATTTCACAAGTTCTAATCGCCTAAGTCCGCAGAAACCAAACTTCGATGAGCAGGGAACTTCCAAGATCACTTTTGATGCCAAAGATTGCGTTTTTTAGTGCAAAAACACAAACTTTTATGCAATCTTGATTGAATCAACACGTAATCAAGAGTCAAGGCTTTGATACCACTTGTTAGGACCTAGTATTTGACCGAAATACCTAGAGATTAACGTGTAAACCAGATCAAATAGTGCGGAATCCTATTTGATTGGCGATCCAATCAGTGAGAACACACAAAGAATCAATCAAGAATTGAAACTAACGTTAGAAATCGATTGGGAATTGATCTAATGTGTTCTATGAACTTGGAGAACGAATTTAGAGGTTTCTGGACGGCTAGGGTACGTCTGGAATCGTAAAATACTCGAGAGCCCTATTTTTCACGAATTGAGTTGTATTTATAGGTTGGTATTATTCAATCGTGCGACTGAACCATTAGTTTGGTTCAGTCGTGCGATTGAACCATGCGGTTGATTCATTCGTACGACTGAGTGTTCAGTCGTGCGACTGAGTCAATCTTATGTTACAATCGTACGACTGATCCAGTCTCCTGGTTCAGTCGTGCGACCGAGTCAATCGTGTGAAGTTATTTTGCGTATGGTTCATTCGCATGAGCCATTCGCATGAGAACTTCATTAAGTTAAGTTTGAATGTTTTAATTAATATAACATAATGTGCACCATTCAAACACTCATAAACCCAATCAATTCAATCACGACTCATTAATGAAATATTAAACATCACAAGTAGCAAACAATTTATGTCATTTCATTAATCAATACAAATTACATCATACTCAGACAGACAAGATTCATTACATTTCAAATCATGATCTAGGGACATACATGCATCAATAGTTATTATATTACAAATAAACAATATGTGGGTCCCACTCCACCCAACTATACCTTAACCCATTTTCTTTTCCTTGACCACATCCTAACCACCTTCACACGCCACTCACCAGCAACCTCCACCGCCACCACCCGTCGGTCACCGGCTACCACCACCTGCCAATCGCCCATATCTGAATCAGTATCATCACTGACAGCCAACTGACGAACCTACATCCGCTTGTTGGATCTGATTTGTGTTCTTCTTGACATTCAATTTGGGGTTTTGGATTTTGGATTTGGGTTCTTAGGGTTTTGTGTTTTAAATGGTTAATTCATGAATTGGAGTTTGAATGGAAGATTATATTGGTGAAAAAGGTCGGTTTGGGCTTTGCGTTGTGGCATTGGTGGTGGTGGAATTTTTGTTCTGATGGTTGTGTGCATGTGTGGTGGCGGTAGCAGTGGGAGGTTGTGTGTCTGTGTAATGGTGGTGGCGGTGGTTGTGTGGCTGTGTACTTGTGGTGGCGGTGGCAGTATAGTAGCGGTGGCGGTGGCTGTGTGCACATGTGGTGGCGGTGGTGGTGGCGGTGGCTGTATGGCGGTGGTTGTGGTTGTGTAGCGGTGGTTGTGTGCCTGTGTGGTGGCGGTGACTGTGTGGCGGTGGTAGTTAGGTGGTCACTATGGTGTGGTATCAGTTAGGTGTTCGCTCGTTATCAGTTAGGTGGTCGCTCGAGGGTGGTAGCGGGGGTGTATGGAAGTGACGGTGGTCTTGGTTTGGACTGGGGACTTCAAATTCAATGATGATTGCTCTCACGGCGAGGTCGTGTGTGGCGGTGAAGCTCCGGCATTTGGCATGAGAGAACGTGGTGATGGAGGCGGAGGCGATGGTGGCGGTAATGGCAGTGGTGGTGATGGAGGGGGAATAAAGGGTTGTGAAGAGGATGAAGGGAAAGAGTGAGTGTGTGTAAGTAACAATTTAAGTCTAAGGGTATTTTTGTCTTTTTGCATACACTTAACAGAAAAGTTAGATGAGAGTTAGTGTTTTTGACTTGATTGTAACATATTTTAAACCACAGTGATTAAATCGGGCGTTTTTAAACCATTGTTTAAAAAGCGTTATAAGCAACAAACCACATGGATGAAAAGCGTAATTTACTCTTTTAATTAATGATTGAAATCAAATTATAAGTAATAGTTTGTTAGAGAGTATTTTATGATTAGTCACTATTGTTGACTTGTCATAAGTTCTCCCATTATTATAAAAGTTTCAGAACTTTTATATACGATATTATTTTTGTAAAATAATTACACCATAAAACCAATGTTTTTATTGTTAAAATTAGTACAATATTACTATATGAGAAGATAATACATTTTTTATGTTTTTAAGCTTATATCACTTCATTATATTTTAACGCATTTTATTGTGTCTTTTTATTAGTTATTGTGTTTTTTTAATACTATGGTGTTTTTCTAAAATGATGAACTTTAAAAAAAATATAATGATGGAATAACAAGGTTTTGTATCTCTAATATGTATAACACAATTATAAATTAACAACTATTTAATCTAATATATTAAAAAACAATGACAAATTAACATAATATCTTGTTGTGTTTTTTATCATCATGTGTTATTTTGAAAACAATGAATTTTAAAAAATATATTGGTGAAATAAATGCATTGTGTACTTTTAATTCTAAAACACAATGGTAGATAATAAAAAAATTATATAATCTATAAAACAATGACAAAAATAACAGATTATGTTATTTTTAACACTATAACTTTTAAAAATAAATTGATATAAGCATATATATCATTATGTACTTTAATTTGTAAAACGCAATGATAAAAAACAATCTATTTAATCTAAAGAAATAATTACAAAAAATAACACAAATAATATAAAACATAATACATATAAGAAGTAATGTAAAACATATGATATAATTAACGTATAACACATAATAAGTTGATATATTTAACAATAACCGAAATGTCATACTATTTAAAATAATAGAATTACATGTGACAGATTCACAATGCTTCTTAAACTTTCAATCATATTTTTAGTATAACCATATCCTATTTAAAGTGTCTAAATATCATGTATTGATGTATCTATGTACAAACCCTTTAATATAAAAAAGTGTTGTTATTTTCACCCTACTTTATAACACTCTATTAAATAGCATTAAATATTAACAATTGTCAATAAATATAAAATATTCTCATTAAATGCAACTTAAATTAAATGCTAGTTATAATAATATAAACTATCTGTCAATGAGTTCTAGATCAACTAGTTTAGAAGGAGGCACCCTATGACTTTTCAAAATGAAGGTCATGGGTTGGAGTGTCACCAGATGCAATATGCTTTTAGTGGAACAAGGGTTTTACCACAGTAAACCTTTAGGTGGTGGGTTTCCTATGGAATGGTAGGCGAGCCTGGTCACCGGCGTTGTCTATGTTCGCGAGCGTGGGTGGCCTTTCGCAAGTGGATTTACCCGGATGACTGGACTTAAAAAATTATTCGTTGACCGTTCAGAAAAAATAATATAAACTATCTTTTTAGCTTTTAACTATGTTAGTTATAATAATATAAACTTTCTTTTATAATTATGATATTCTCAATAAATATGACATCTTTAACTATGATATTATAATTTTTAATTCATAAAGTTTATTTGAAGTTTTACGGTGATAGTCCATAGTTTTAAATTATTTTTACTATTTGGAATGACGCTTTTGTTAAACTCTGTTTGATTGATTTTTTGCTAATATAGTTATAATTCATATGTTTTTACAATAATTTATTTGCACTAGTTAATTTTAATTCATAAAAATAAAATGTATAACTTTTGATCATGTCTGAAGGGCACCTAAAATATTCACGTATACTATGATTTACTGTCACTAAGTTCAACGATCAATTAATCAGAATTAAACAATAGAATATATGTGTTTTTTGAAATACTCACTCTATTTTCTATGTTTGATAAATCATCAATAATATCAGTGTAAAAAAGTGTAAACTTCAAAAAGATTATATAATTTTATTTAAGTGATGCATTTAATACCTTAGATAAAGTGTTGTAATGAATGTCCTACTCACTCACATTAATATCTTTTATCACTTTAAGGGTATTTCAACAACTTTAATTGGTTTATTATTATCAATTATATAGTTAGACAAAATTAATGCATGGAGTAAGGTGTAAAAAGAAAATAGAGTGTGGTGTATTTAGGAAAACCTTATAAAAAATTATAAAAAATACAAAGTTAAACTTTAGAAAAATAAAAGAAAAAATAAAATCAACCTGTAAAAAGAAAAATAACAAAGTCACTTATGACCTTCCAAAATGTAAGTCATTAATTGAAATTTCATTAGATGCAATATGTTTTAATTAGACCAATGATTTATCACGATGGACCTTTGGGTAATGTGTTTTTCTTGAAATGGTGAGCGAGTGTGTTCGCGGATGTGGATGACATTTCAACATTGAATTTACCGGATGACTAGTTTTAAAAGTTATTCGTTGGCCGTTAAATAATATTAATATTAATTAACATGTTTCAAAATTTAAATATATATGAGAAAAGGGGATTGGTAAGGAATTAAATGGCGTTGCTGACAGTTGCTTTTCTCTGATATCTATTATTAACGCATCATTGCCTTTTCTATGTCGTGGGCCCCCTGTCATACGACCACTGACATCTTTACACGTACACGACATCTTAAATGCTTACTCAATCTTGTCTTTTCTATACCTGCATTTACTTCACTCACGTGCTTATTACACATCTCTGCCCCACTATAACAAACTATCATCTTCTTCTTTCTTTCTTTAATTTTGTTTCTTTAATTTTGTTCAACGCCTAAATCATTAAAGGCTCACTAGTTTATAGAGTTTTATAAAAGTTCCTAATAAATAGACGTTCAACTTTATAAATCGACACTCACCTATACGCCGCGTATGGATTTATATGCGACGTATAAGGTCGAATACACTAAAAACGAGAAAAATTCAGGGGAGGTTGTCAAAGAGCTATACGCCCCATATAGCCCTATACGACCCATATATACGACACATATAGGGCTATACGACGTGTATAGCGAATTTCGACACTGACTACGAGGAAAAATTCAGGGGGGCTGTCAGAGAGCTATACGCCCCCATATACGACCCCTTAATACGACACATATAGCCCTATACGACACATACAGCCTTATAGGACCCCCTCTATACGACGTGTATGGGGCTATACGACACGTATAGAAAATTTGGGGTGTTGATTTAAAATATTGGGATGTTTATTTAAAAGATTCATTTATAAAGGGTGTGAATATTAAGACATATTAAAATTCTAAATTTTTATATGTGATGTATAATATTTTTGACAGCCCCAAATATTTTTTCGTAGTCAATATCGAAGTTTGTTATATGTGTCGTATAATTCTATATGTGTTGTATAGGGTTATACGAGGTATATATCTCTCTCCGACAATCTTGTTGTATTTTTCTTGTTTTTTTAATGTATTTGAGCTTATACACTGCGTATGGTGTTACACGAGGCGTCTAGGGGTGTGCATTTATAATGTGGAGTGTTTGTGTATTAAGACCCTTGATAAAGTATTATAGTTGAAAATAAATAAAAAATAAATAAATAAATATATATATATATATATATATATATATATATATATATATATATATATATATATATATATATATTACATTGATTCAAAACCACAAGAACGAATGCAGAAAAGGTTCGATAATACAAAACAACACAAATAACAAACTCCGGTTCTTTATTGATCGAAACCATCAAGATTTTTTTTCAAAATTTGTATATTTAGTTCTTTAGAAGTTAACGGAACATAGTTATCAAACAAAACCACATTAGTAAAACATTTATGTGTTAAAAAAGTATATTATATATATTACAATTGGTGAAAATATATTATAACACCGAAAAGGACCAAACATGGACCTTCCGGATCTATGGGTCATGGGTGACACGCTTACCAACTGATCATCTGGTTAACTTTTGTTTCCAATACTAATTATGCATGTATTTTGAAAGTAACTAGTATTAGAAATTCAGATTGTCAGCATGAAAGCAAAATCATGAAAAAACTAAACGTTAAATTTTTACCACAAACTCATATGTTAAAAGTATTATTAATAAAATACAAGATTTTATATGAGAAAAACAAATTCTAAACGTTGTTGATAAAATGTGATCCCTTATAAACACCGCGCTATGGCAAAACCCTAAAAACTTAAAAAACCTAAGCATGTCGCTACGACAGCGAAAACTTTATATTATTTAGAGCTTCATGTGAAAAAACAAAGTTCTTAAAATTTTTATCACCAAACGTTGATAAAAATAATCACGTTGCAACTAGAAAAAAAAACACTAATAAACTTAAGTACTTACAAATTTTGATTTGTAACACCGGTTATTTCCTTTGAAGCCAAAGAAAGAAGAGAAAAAAAGAAAGAACTAAAGCCCAAGTGGAGGGACCAATCTTGCCAAAAAGGGAAAAAGTTTGGAAGAGTGGGTAAAAGGGAATGACAACCCATTCCCCTCTCTCATTCATCATTTCATTCAGCCAAGAGAGGGAGGAGAAGGCGAAAGGGGAAAACTTCGGGTTTTCTTGGAATCATGTGCAAAAGTCGAAGGCAAGCGGGTTTGTAGGGAGCTCTACTCGAAGAGGCTGTTAATGTGAGTTTTAGGACCCCTCTTTTACATGTTTTTGACTATTTTTGGGGCTGGAACACATAGCAAAATCGTTTTGAAGTGTTGGGTGTTGAACTCGTATGTATGTGTATGTGTATGTGTGTGATTCAGGTGGTGGGGTTTGATTTCGGGCTTGGTTGTGCTTGAGTGGTGTTGTGGTAGGTGTTTCTAAGGTTTAGGATGGTCGATTTGAGCTTAGAACAGGTTTGAGAGGGTTTGGAGACCGGAAGTTGCAAATTAGGTTCGGGGAAAGACTGCATTCTGCATCAGCTAGGGCTCATGCGACTGGTGTTAGGACCTGGTATTTGAACGAAATACCTAGTGATTAGCGTGTAGACCAGATCAAATAGTGCGGAATCCTATTTGATTGGCGATCCAATCAGTGAGAACACACGAAGAATCAATCAAGAATTGAATCTAACATTAGAAGTCGATTGGGAATCGACCTAATGTGTTCTGTGAACTTGGAGAATGAATTGTGAGGCTTCTGGACGGCTAGGGTACGTCTAGAATCGTAATTAATGAAAGCTCTCCTTTTTTTTTCACGAATTGGGTTGTATTTATAGGTTAGTATTGTTCATTCGTGTGACTGAACCATTAGTATGGTTCAGTCGTGCAATTGAACCATTAGTATGGTTCAGTCGTGCGATTGAACCATGCGGTTGATTCATCCACACGACTGAGTGTTCAGTCGTGCGACTGAGCCAATCTTATGTTACAATCATACGACTGATCTAGTCTCCTGGTTCAGTCGTGCGACTGAGTCATTCGTATGAAGTTATTCATGCATATGGTCCAATCGCATGGGTCATTTGCATGAGAACTTCATTTTGTTAAGTTTGAATGTATTAATTAATATAACATTATGTGTAACAATTCAAACAACCATAAACCTAATTAACCAATTCAACGTCGACTCATTAATGAAATATTAAACATTATAAATAACAAACAAACAATATCATTTCATTAATCATTCCAATCATTACCTCAGAATCAGACAAACAAGATCTATTACATTCATATCATGATCTAGGGACATACATGTATCAACAAACTCCCCCTTGGACCTAGATCTCTCTAATCTTTTGTTTTCTGCATAACCTCCTTGTATTTCTTGTACTTCTCCTCTTTTGTGACTCCCGTGTGAATCTCAAACGCAAAGCAGAGTCGTATAACGTTCTGGAACTGGAGGGTTTGTACAATATCTTGCGTATCATAGAACAGTGACCACTTGTATAGCGTATAGACATCATTATCCGACAAGTTAGTAAGCCACATCGGGTCGAATACCCTGATCGTATCCATTTGTCCCTCTTTGCTTAAAACTATGACCGCTTAAGCTGTTCTCCAATCGTAGTACCACCACTTAAAATGTGGAGTGAAGTCCTGTGGCATTTCCCTGAGTGGGATTCTTGACATTGTGCGCGGAGGATTCCACTTCAACACTATCTTGGCTTGCCAGTAATGGCATCAACCTCAGACCTTCTGATATACCTAGTAGGCTGTTGGGGTCTGAAGTTAACCCATCGGGTGTGGTACTCCTTCTTTAGGGCAGCCTCAAACCAGCCTGACATCTTCCTCGGTCAGCATACAAAAGCTTTAGCTTAGCCAGCTGGTTGAGCTCAAAACCTGGTAAGTTTTTCAGATCATGTGGGAATCTGAAGTACTCTATGCCCTGTTCTCTCTTAACCGCATAAGCATTAAGATCCTCAAAATACGCCCATGCTATGATCCTTCCTGACACCTTGTGATGTTTCTTGACTCTGTAGAGTTTGGTGTAGGCATCCTTCTTTGGTGCAGCACGTTGGGCTCTAACTTCTTCAAAACATGCAGCCCACTCAGCCTTTCGAATGTCGACATCATCATTTGAGGCTTGGTTGTTCCTAAAGCTTTCTCTGTTTCTCGCTCCATCTTGTTCAACACCTCAAAAGTATCGCTGACAAGGGATTCACCCAGATTGGGGACCATATTACCCTCATTGTCAGCGTACTGAGGGTAATCCTCGGTAGTGATATCTTCGATCTCGACTTCATCAACATCGTTGAGCTCTTCGTCACTAGTCGAATCGCATGTCGGAGCATCTTTCACTATCTCATCTGGATTTAGCTTGAAAAGCTCTGCGAGTTGCTCGTTTGATAGGTCATGAATTATTTCCCCTTCTTCATGGGTATAATTCACTGACCTCCTAACAATCCCTTGCAATCAAGAATCATTGTTAGCTGAGTCTTGACCTGCTGAAGGGGAGCAACATCAAACTCATCTCTTTGGTAATTTGGATCTATTTGATTTAAACATTCAACACATAAATCATTAGTAATTAATCAAACAGAAATGCATTAACTTAATAAACATTCAATACATCATTTTCAATACAGGATTCAAATACAAAAGTAAATAAATACATAAACATCTACTCTTTACTTTTATCCTGTATCATCGTCTCGTCACTTGGAGGAGCAGAAGTAGAAGCAGGTTGGTCTTGTCTGTTCTTTGACCTTTTCTGTTGACCTGAAGCAGAGGCCGATACAACTGCATCCCCTCCTCTGCTTCATCATCATCGTCCTTCTCCTCTGTCCTATCTCCTTCGTTTTCCTCATTCTCCTCTGTATCACTCTCATCATCTCATCATCATCTTCATCACCGTCCCCTTCCTTGATCTTCAAGGGATCCTCCTTAGATCCTTTCAGCTTTAACATGATAGTCTTCTTTGCCTCCTCCAACTCCTCTATCTTCTTGCTTGATGTGACATTATGTGCTTGGAGTTGGGCTATCTCAGTGCTCTGAGCAGCCATCTGTTGGGCCTTCTCCTCGATAACTCGAGCCTGCTCTGCAATCTGGTGAGATTATGCAGCAGTCAGGTCAGTAAGCTGGCGGATCTGGCTGACTTCTCCTCATTTGCAGCCAGTAAGCGCATCACCATCCTGTTCAGCGCAGACAGCTTTTCCTCTACCCCGATTGGAGATAGAGGTGATCCATAAGTATGTGAGGGATGGGCCGAGGGTCCTGCTTGGTGTGAAGTGGTCGTGGTGGTGGCTGTAGTGAAGATAGGTATGTGAAATGGTGGAGGTGATGTGGGAGTAAAGGATATGGTGGGGGATGGAATCTGTACTGTGGTGGGAGGTATGGTGGTGGCTGTGGTAGCTGTGGTGGATGTGGTGGCTGTGGTGGTGGATGGTATCTGTACTGTGGTGGGAGGTATGGTGGTGGCTGTGGTAGCTGTGGTGGATGTGGTGGAAGTAGAGGCTATGGTGGTAACGAAGGTCAACCGACGCTTCTTCTTCGTCTGACCATGGGGCTTAGCCATCCTTTTTCTCCTCGTCCCCGCTAAGGTGGATGCTCCCCCTACAACCATGCCTGCTGACCCCGGTGCATAACTTGGGTCAGTATCAGTCTCTCCGGAGTCTCTCGGGTGTTCACCAACCACCCTTAGCCCATGTTCTGTGGGAACAACTTTGCTTCCCACAGTTCGCGTTAGGGGCTCCTCATCCGACTCCTCCTCCTCCGCACCCTGAACAAAATCCTGATGGAATCCAGCTAACTCGGCTACTTCTCCAGCTGGGACGGACACTGGAGGTACAACATCAGACATAGTGCCTCTAGGTGGAATAGGCATACCGTCTCCAGCATCCCCACTGTCATCATCATCCGAGTCATGAGTGGGTAGAGCAATCTGCTCCATATCAGAGTCACTATCATCGTGGCGCCACTTTCTCTTTGCTGGCATCACGTAGTCCTCCCGGGCCAGATGCCCAAACAACCTCCTGACAGGGGGTTTCACTTGCTTCCCCCTGTACTCTTCATCCTCCCCAGGGTAGTGTCATCCATCACCTCGAGGACTACCGCATCCTCCTTCTCCTTCTGCAGGGAGGGAAGCTTCTGATCTATGATCATCTGCATAAACCTCGGGTACATACAGAAGCCTTCCTTCCCTTTCCCCGATGTTCTCCACCAGGTAGGTGAAGATCATCTTGGAGAAGCTGAACGGGTGTTCAGCACCAACGCAACATACGCGTTCTGTATCTGGTCGGATAGCTCGTCAAAACCTCCCTTCCTGGAAGCTATGCACTTAAGCAGCACGTGTGCAAGATACTTAAACTGGGGACAGAGGTTACTCTTGTTGAGTACCCCAGCATTGATGTCCCCAGAGTACTTGGCTCTAAAAAGCATCCTCTGACTGTGATGGGGTGTAATCGAGTCGGACAATCAGTGTCATCCCCCAACTGTAATACGATCCTTAGATCCTCCTCTGAGATCGTAATAGCCTCTCCAAAGATGGTACTTCTGATGCAATGAGGCTCAGACGATCTATCAACTGTAGCGCCTTCCCAGAAGGCCTGCTGAATGGATCGATAAGGAGTACAAGGAGTAATATGGCATGTGCAATCCTCGATCTCAGTAGAAATGTGATGATGCCAGAGAAATCAGCAGCGTTTCTGGATGTCAGTCCAGATGAGCACATATATTGTGCTTCGTGCTCATAATCCATCGACTCGCCATCTGTTACACAAAGATAGTAAACTTAGTACCATTGGCTAAGAAAGTCATGAAACACTTAAACTTGAAGAAAATCTTTCTGTCATGCGATTGAGATTGTGCGACTGAATCAGTCGTGCGATTGATCCCATGCGTACCACTTAGTGTGCGACTGGGCTCATACGTATATAACCTCATGCGGTTACACCAGTCGTGCGACTGAACTTCATACGCATGGTTCAGTCGTGCGTTTAAGCAGTTCGCACCCTTCAGTCGTGCGACTGAAGTTCATCAATCTGTCCATTCGCATGATGTACTGACTGTTCGATTCAAATTCACTTTTTCACCATTTTTGAGTTTTAGACATCGTTATCTGGTTCATTTGACTCGCAATACATTCTTATAACATCTAACATCTTTACTTTCTTTGTTTGAGTCATTTAGTTAGGTGATTTAGTCACTTAAGTCTCGGTTCTTTTGCGAGTCCGAATGTACCGAATTTGCATCAAATGAAAGTTATGGGAGTGCTTCTTTACCGTATATTACCTGTAGAGTCGATGTATATGGTCAGTAATCAGAAACGGGGGGATTTAGAGATCAAATGAATTTGGGCAGAGTGGCGTTAAGTCGTGCGATTCAGGATTAATTTGAGGGTGGTGAGTCTCTGCGACCGACTCCCCCTCTATTTATACTAACCCAAGATTCGATCGTGCGACTGAGCTCATACGCACCTTTCAATCGTGCGAGTGGGACTCAGTCATGCGATTGGTTCAGTCATCCGACTGGATCTCAGTCGTGCGACTGACTCACTCGTTCGCCCTTAAGCGTCCGACTGGGCCAATCGTATGGGCCATTCGGTTGGATGGTCCATATTCATCGTCCATTCGTACGAATGGCTTCCATTCGTATGATTGGTCCATACGTATGGTCCATTCATGCGAATGGGTCACACTTATTAAATTTTCTGCCAATTTAAATATTTAACATTTAAAACCCCTTTAATTGTAGTAATTAACGTTATGAGCATTTGATCATCTCAGACATGATCGTTTTGACTTGAAAACTTTTTGATCACCTCAGACGTGACTGTTTTAAACTTTTAAACCACATGTGGTCATCTCAGACATGACCCTTTTAGTGAGTTGATCCCTTACTGATTTTCTGATGTAGTCAGACAAACAAACAACTAAAACGACTACTAAATTAGAAAATTTAAACTAAAGAATGAAAAATAAGAGTTGTTTTTGCCTTTTTGTGAGAGATAAATCCTAAGATGGAAATTTACTAGATTTGGTTCCGGAATAGACAGCTTCAACTTAGATTGACCAGACCTGGACCAATTCAATTTTGGAATCATACAGGCAAGTCAAATCATTTTGGACTTGTTATCAAAATCTTTTGATGATCGATTCTTGGTGTTCATCCAGAGTCGTTAGCAACTTTTAGGAAATCATACTGAACTCTTAGATTACCACATTGATTAAAACTTTCAAGAATTGCAGCCATAATGATTGTCAATATGTTTGTCCACTCAAATCCATACACAGACTTTTGACACAAACTAGTGATTATTTTAGGTTTAATTATTTCAACTAACATTTGGGATCCCACACTTATATGGTAATCAACATTCCTCAGAGCTTTTGAGCGGTCTACGGTATTATTACAAGGAGAGACTATTCTTAGAGCTTTCAAAGAGAAGCCAGTCCTCAGGTTAGTGCCATCGCACACAGAGAGGCAGCAAACACAATGAATTCTAGAATATCTAGGTTATGCTTATCCTCAGGTCAGTGCCATCGCATAGCAGAGAGGCACACAACCTATCTCCTTGTTAGAGCAGCTTAATATTATTTTGTATAAAATGCACCAACAACATAAGTCATTAGCTTTATAGCATTTGTCTTTCATTTTTTTCTTGCTTTGCTCTATTTATGGTCATCCACACACATTTGTGGCGTTTACATGCTCATTCCCTTCCATTGAATATTGTTGACTGTGTTAACCAGTGATAAGATGGAAGCTCACAGTTAGTTGAACAACTTGTTTGATCTTGAAATCACCAGTCAGTCTAATCATCTATTGTGTTGAATCTACCGACATATCATTTGTGTCTAGCAACCTCTAGGTCTACTCTCGTTGTGTTGCCTTAGGAGTTACCAGTTTTTCTATCATCTTACCTTTTATATTGCTTAGACTACACAGACTTATACTTTGAATCGTTGCATCTTTTCTAACTTTAAATTTTACAATCCCTCTTGATTTGTTCCTGTATACTATCATTTTCCAAAGGGTTTGAATCGGTATCACAGTTCAGTCTACCTTATATTAGCTATCCACTCCTTCTCCCTCATTTTTTTTAAATGTTACTTGCTGACAAATTCTCCCCCTAAAATACTAAAATCATAACTGGTTTAATTATTTTAGGATTTTTAATAAGCAGCAACATAACATGAGTTTAAATTGAACAGACTAAAATAAACAAATAAAATAAAAAATAAAATAGAAAACTTTAACTAAACTACATCAGACTACACATTATCATCATCAGGAATAACCTTATTTTTCTTTTTAACGTCGTTGACCTCTAGCAAATATTGAAAATGTGGTTTATCAAAGGCTTTAGTATAGAGGTCAGCGCGTTGAAAATCAGTATTAATTTTTACCACATCAATTAAGTTCTTTTCAAAACAGTCTCTTATGAAATGGTATTTAATACCGATATGTTTGGTCTTAGGATGTTGGACCGGATTTTTAGTTACTGCAATTACAACAGAGTTATCAACACAAATAGGAGTAGAGGAGAACTTTAAACCATAATCCCGCATTTGCTGTTGAATCCAGACGATTTGTGAATAGCAACTTGTAGCAGCAACATATTCGGCTTCACAGGTTGACAATGCAACCGATGTCTGCTTGTTACACTGCCAAGTAACTAGTCTTCTCCCAAAGAATTGACACCCTGCGGATGTAGACTTGTAGTTCATCTTGCAGCCTCCGTAATCCGAGTCACTATACGCCGTGAGCTCAAAGTCATCAACGTGAGGATACCACAACCCAAGTGTGGGTGTACCCTTCAGATAACGAAAAATCCTTTTGACCCCGATCAGAACATAAACATGTAGCATACATGATATCAGGTCTTGAGGCAGTGAGATACATGAGGGATCCAATCATTCCTTGGTACATCGTGGCATCTACAAGGTCTCCATTTTCATCAGGTGCTATGTCGTGATTTGTAGCAAGTGGAGTCCCAGCAGCAGATGCATTCTCCATGTCAAAACGACTGAGAATGTCTCCTACATACTTGGTCTGATGTAGAAAGATCCCATTTGGGGTCTGATCCACCTGTAACCCGAGAAAGAACTTCATCTCCCCCATAGCACTCATCTCAAACTCTTTCTTCATAACTTCTTCAAACTCTTTGCATAATTCTTCGTTCTTTGAACCGAATATTATGTCATCAACATAGATTTGTACTAGCAGTAGGTCTCCATCTTTTTCTTTGATGAACAGTGTGCAGTCAATGACTCCCCTGCGAAAGCCGTGTTTCACAAGATGAGTCGAGAGTTTCTCATACCAAGCTCTTGGAGCTTGATGAAGCCGTATAAAGCCTTGTCGAGCTTGTAGACTCTATCCCGATGATAAGGATCTTCAAATCCCTCGGGTTGACTGACATAGACTGTTTCTCTGATTTCCCCATGAAGGAATGCACTCTTCACATCTAATTGATAGACTTTAATCTTCATGTACGATGCATAGGCAAGGAAGATATGAATGGCTTCCATCCTTGCCACGGGTGCAAACACCTCATGTAGTCAATTCCCTCGACTTGGCGAAATCCTTGAACCACCAATCGAGCCTTGTTCCTGATAATGACCCCTTGGTCATCTTTCTTGCATTTTAAAACCCATTTGGTGCCAATGACCTTGATAGAGTTTGGTCGTGATCCTGAGTAGTAGAACTGCTACCTCAGAGCCAAGATTATGAACATTTGGTTCTGCAGCTGAGGTAGTAGAGTTTGAGGCTCCGAAGTCGAAGGTACATCCCTGGTAGAGCTTTGGACTTTCAGGAACTGGACCCTGTTCCTCCTGACTGTTCTGATCATCTTCTTCAGCTTCATCTTCAGAGAAGGAGTCACTGTCGTCGACTACTCCCCCTGACTGAGTAGATGATCCTCCCAGTGAGCTTGACGTTGGTGTATTCAAGATATCATACATCATCCGTGTAGCTAACTCGTCATCCGAGGGAGAGAGAGGGATGTTGAAGGACTTGAAGAATCCATCATAGTCGAAAAAGTAGGCGGGTCCTTTGCCAGTAGGTGGTGTGTATATCTCTGAACATCAACATTACACCACACTTCTACTAGACCCGTTGAGTTGTTGTAAACTCGCTTGTTCGGTATGTTGTATCCTAGAAAGATTCCTTCATCTGCCTTCTCGCTGAATTTACCTTCTTGTATCTTCTCAGAAGTGTGCATGGCGCGCCAAATGGTTCGAGATACTCCAAATTCGGGTTGCGTCTTGTAGTAGCTCGTAACATGTCTTTCCGTGGCGCTTGACCATCAGGACTCGATTCAGTGTATAACATGCATTCGCCACCGCCTCATTCCAGAATTGGATAGGCAGTTTCTAGTCTGCCAGCATAGTCCGTGCTGTCTCTATCAAGCTTCTGTTCTTTCTCTCAGCAACGCCATTCATCTGAGGCGTGTAGGCAGAAGTGAATTGATGCACAATTCCCTTTTCCTTGCAGTATGCCTCCATCCACTGGTTCTTGAATTCTGTTCCGTTGTCTGAGCGTACTTGTCTAACCTTCAGCTTGTAGAGAGATTCCAGTGTGGTTACCAACTCCTTGAATGACTCAAATGTTTCTGATTTGATTTCAGAAACATTACCCAAGTGAACCTTGAGTAGTCATCAGTGACCACAAAACAGTACAAGTCGCCTGCAATGCTCTTTGTACTGACTGGACCAAACAGATCCATGTGAAGAAGTTCAAGAGGAAGTTCTATTGAATGAACTTTCTTTTCCGTATGAGACTTCTTCGTCTGTTTGCCTTTCTTGCAAGCTACACAAAAGTCAGGAAGCTGGAAGTTCTTGACATTACTCCTCTCACCAGATCCTTCTGAATCAAGTGATTCATCTTCCTTTGACTATGTGTCCCATTCTCCTATGCCAGGAGATGGAATCCTTTTCAGTAGCTTTAGATAGAAAACACTGAACCTCATGATCCGTTGTAGAAGCTGTTGACAGATCCAAAACATAAGGTCTTTATATCTTGAAGCAGTCATCAGAACTTGGTCCTCTGGGATCACGTAGTCTTTCTTTAGCACGTAACACTTCTTGTTGTCGAAGATGACTTTAAATCCCTTATCACATATTTGGGAAACAGAAAGTAAGTTATTTTGTAGTTGTTGAACATAGTTCACCTTATCAAACTTAACTTTCTGATTCCCCACTTCTCCCTGGGCTGTGATATAGCCTCCCTTGTTTCCAGCAAACAAAACATGACCTCCTTTTATTTGCTTGACGTTTGATAAAAGAGCCCTGTTTCTTGTCATGTGCCTGGATGCTCCACTGTCTACAATCCACGTGTTAGTTTCAGCACTGTATCGAACACCCTGCACATACCAAGTAAAGAATTAGTTTGGGTTAGGAACCCAAGCCTTTACTGGCTTGGGTTTCCCCGAGGCATCACACATCATAAATTCCACCCATTGACCCTTAAAGGATGAGGGTAGCTCAGGTTCCTTCTTGTCATCATTATCAGACACAGAGGATGTCTTCTCCTTCCATAATCTAGATTTGTGCAAAGCCTGTTTGTGATAAGCAGTCGACTGACTTACAGGTTGAATTTTAGGTTCACTAGTTCTTCTAGGTGGAGTTAGAGAATTCCTCTTAGAAGACCTAGGCTTTGAAACCTGAGGTTCAATCTTCTTCCTAGGTGTCTGATAGAAATGACAATAGGAGGCAATGTGTCCATATTCACCACAGTTGTAGCACGACCTGCTATCAACTTTATGATTAAACTTTCTTTGTGGAGAAGTGTGTGACACTCTAGTAACATCACTCACTCTCTAGATTTTGACTCTGGTTCTTTGGATGTTCTCTCTGGTTTAACAAAGTTAACTGTTTTAACCTGTTTAACATTTTTTCTTGTTGTTAATTGGTTTTTGACTTGAAATATGTGAACGATTAACCTTAGAAGTCTTTTTAGTTCTGATTTGACTCTGTTTGACTCTGACTTTAACTTAACTTTTTCAAATTCCTTTTCCAGATTAACACAAGGCAATTTACCCTTTGATTTTGAAATGGCCTCCTTTTGTTTGTTTCCAGAGTCAATAGATGAACATAAGGAATCTGGATCACTAACAAGAGGAGTAGACCCACATGATCCTTGATGGGATTATTATTTATTGTCTAGTCTTAGTGTTCATCAAAGTCTCAGGTGGTGGTGGAACCACTTTATAACCCATCCCTCCCCGCTGTTCCTTTCTCTCACTAAGTGTTGGACTATGTGTGAGGAACTAGTCCAACTATGCAGTTTCTGTTTTAATGAATTTACTTCTACTTCTAGAATTGCCTTTTGCTTCTTAGTGTCTTCTAGGGAGTTTAGATAATACCTAATGTCATTAGCTTGGTTAAAAGCAACTACTTCGATTTCCTAAGCTGTTTAGTCAAAAGGTCTATCTTTTCTTTATAACTCTGCTCATTTAGTTTTAATACCCTATTAGCCTCAGTGCACAGTTGCAAATCTTTTACTAAGTTATTATTATGATCTAATAACCTAGAAAATTTTTCATCTATGCTATTCCTAAAAGTATCACAATCAGAACAAGCATGATTATCAAACATTTGGTTAGTAGACTTACCTGAGTTGATTCAGAAGAGTTAGCCATCAACGCAGCATCAGATGTCTCTGGTTCTGGTGATTCTGTCTTTTCTGTCTCTGACGTGGTAGTCTCCTCTTTAGGCTTGTAACTGACCTCGGTAGCAGTTGCTTCTTCACTATGTGACATCGCTATCTCAGCTGCTAGATCTCCTTCACTAGCGGAATCATTGTCAATATCTTCTACAATTGCAATGTTTGATTCCCCTGGTGAGACAAACCTAAAGCTCCAATCCTGTCCTTCATCATCATGAGCAGTCAAGGCTCTTGGATCCTTGCTTGATGAAGTAGAACTGGTAGCTTGCTTGTCTTGACGGGTGAAGGACGAGAACGGGTTCCCGTTACCCGTCTTCTTAGGCTTGACACATTCTCTTTTGAAGTGCCCCTTCTCTCCACAGTTGAAGCAGGTCACTTTGCTCTTGTCAAAGCCAAATGTGGTATCCTTAGTAGCTACCAAGTTCTGTCCGTTTTGTTTTACAAACTTCTTTGCCCTCCGGACAGCACTAGCTAAGGCCCACATTATGTCCATCCTCTCAAGCTCCATTCGTCCACCTGCTCGTAGTCCTCGTCTGCCAGATGGCAGTTTCCAATCTTCCCAGCAACAAGTTCATCATAAGAATGAACCACTGCAGCCAAAAGATCCATGTGTTCTCGAGCTACTTCCACAGTCACATTACCGAGATTCTCGGTCTTCAGTTTAGTAGCACTTGCTTCAGATCCAATATAGTGGGTACAATAAAGGTCCCGACGTGTCTGATCCTGAAGGAGACGCATGTGAAGGACCCGATGAGCTAGACACAAATGCAGTCTGGAGAGGTGCTCTAGATGTCTTAGCTTGAGGCGTGGCATTGTACAAAGCTGGATTTTGATTGTACGAAGACTTCTAAGCTCTGTACTTCATCCTAAGTGCCTCTTCTCGCAACCTAAGAATGAAGTCATTAATATCCAGTTTTGCCAGCATTCCATTTTGTCTAAGGTTAGACACGAATGAAGCCCACTTTTCAGGCAATCCGTCTGCAAAGTTAGTAACTTTCTCTTCCATGGTAGTAGCCACCCCATGTGTATGCAGTTCACTCATCAGATGGTAGAATCTATCTATAACGTCATCTAAACTCTCGTTTCCCATCGATGAGAAGTTATCGAATTCCTTCTTTAACTCTTTAGCCTTGATTGCCTTCAACGAAGCATTCCCGTCATACCTCTTTTCTAGCTCATCCCAAAGTTTCTTGGACTGCTTATTCTCTGAGTACTGGTGGAATATGTCTTTAGGAATAGACTGTGTAATCAATGCATAAACTCTTTTCTCTGCATTGTATTTAACTTTCTGCACGTCCGTCATCCCTCCTAACGTTAGCTTAACTCCATTAGCTCCCACCGGTGTACTATATCCAATCTCGATGGCTTCCACAGATTCGGATCCACTCCATTGAGGTAGATCTCAAAACGTTGTTTCCAGTGGGGAAACTCATCTAACGTCAAGAGCTTTGGTGGTTTATTATGATTACCCACCTCACTCTCAAGAAACAGCAGGTTCTGTATCCTAGAGTCCTTCCCAGCAGTAAAGGCTGACAATTGATCTTCCATGGCGAATAACTTTAAGTCTAATGAAACAAACTGTCACTGGTGCGACTGAAGGATGCGAATGGTCTAGTCGTTCGTATGAACTCTGCGACTGGTTCAATCGTGTGGCTGAACTAAGCGATTGGCTCAGTCATGCGAATGAATCTGATGCGTATGAGCAATGCGAACGAACGATTCAATCGTACGAATGGAGATGCGACTAGGTCCAATCGTGCGTCTGGACTATGCGAATGAAGTACAGTCGTGCGAATGGACTCTCGTGCGACTGAAGCTGCTGTTTTGTGAAATTTTCTAGGTTAAACATGTTTCAGCCGTAAAATTCGAATTTTCGCAAGGTCTAATCGCCTAAGTCCGTAGAAACCAAACTTTGCTGAGCAGGAAACGTCCAAGATCACTTTTGACACCAAATATTGCGTTTTAATGCAAAAACACAAATTTTTATCAATCTTGATTGAATCACACGTAATCAAGAGCCAAGCTCTGATACCACTTGTTAGGACCTGGTATTTGAACGAAATACCTAGTATTAAGTGTAGACCAATCAAATAGTGCAGAATCCTATTTGATTGGCGATCCAATCAGTGAGAACACACAAAGAATCAATCAAGAATTGAATCTAACGTTAGAAGTCGATTGGGAATCGATCTAATGTGTTCTGTAAACTTGGAGAACGAATTGTGAGGCTTCTGGACGGCTAGGGTACGTCTGGAATCGTAATTAATGAAAGCTCCCCTTTTTTTTCACGAATTGGGTTGTATTTATAGGTTAGTATTGTTCGTTCGTGCGACTGAACCATTAGTATGGTTCAGTCGTGCGATTGAACCATGCGGTTGATTCATCCGCACGACTGAGTGTTCAGTTCTACGACTGAGCCAATCTTATGTTACAATCATACGACTGATCCAGTCTCCTGGTTCAGTCGTGCGACTGAGTCATTCGTATAAAGTTATTCATGCATATGGTCCATCGCATGGGTCATTTGCATGAGAACTTCATTTTGTTAAGTTTGAATGTATTAATTAATATAACATTATATGTAACAATTCAAACAACCACAAACCTAATTAACCAATTCAACGTCGACTCATTAATAAAATATTAAACATTATAAATAACAAACAAACAATATCATTTCATTAATCATTCCAATCATTACCTCAGAATCAGACAAACAAGATCTATTACATTCATATCATGATCTAGGGACATACATGTATTAACAACTGGAATCCATACGACCGACTAACGTGAGCCTGGAGGCCATACGGCCGAAAGACATGCGACTAAGGTTCATGTGCATGAAATTCATGCAACTAAAGGCATGCGCTTGAATGTTACACGATGAGGTCCATGCGCTTGGAGGCCATGCGACTAAGGTTCATACGCATGAAGGTTATACGACTAGGAGCCAATACGCTTAAGTGTTCATTCGCCAATAGTGTCCATTCGCCTAAGTAGTCTCATGCGCCTGGAAGGCCATACGACTGAGTTGTGCCCATACGTCCAAATAGGGCTCGTGCGCCCGAAGGAGCATAGTTAATTTTTGATTTTCGGGGGAATGTGTAGAGTAGGCTTTGACTTCGGGGGGTTCCCGGGGGTTCATGTAAGTTGAATTTCAAGGCCATAAATGATGTGATTGATGCTTATGCATGATGTGATGTATGTTACATGTGTATGATGGTGCCTTGTATAGTAGTGTTTGTATGTCCTTGTTTATGTTCCTTATTATGTATGATTATTTTCAGTGGCTTTATGTGAATTTTAATGACTGAAATGAAAGTATTTGTAACGCAAAGTGGAGATAATGAAAACAGGAACGAAATGAAAGAATGCATGCTTTAACGAATGAATGAACGTAAGAAAGGCTTGCAAGCAAATGTATGGAGGTTCACATCCATTGAGGGGTGTTAGCTCAATTGTGTGTGGGTTAGCTACCCCATGAGGATGCACACTGGGGCCTAATCCGTGTGATTAGGCAAATGTATGGAGGTTCACACCCATTGAGGGGTGTCAGCTCAACTATGTGCGGGTTATATACCCCATGAGGATACACACAGGGGTTCAATCTTTGTGATTGACCATATGTATGGGGTCCTTGTCGTTTAACCCTAGATGAATTGCTTGGTGCTCTAGAGGGGGATTAAGCACATGATAGGACCTAGATGGAAACGGAAGATAATAAATGTACGAAATAAACGACGATGAAGATAATAACTGTTATCCATGTGTACGTATGATGTGTGATCACGTTCTAAAGCCTGGTATGATTTGAAAGAAAGTAAAGCATGGTTTTAAATGAAAGATAAAGTATGTTTTATGTTAAAACTAGAGCTCACTCAGCAACACTGACTTTTATGTGTTTCTAGTTGGCAGGTAATGTTGCTGAGGATGACAGGGGGCGGCTACTCGGCTCGTTTTGGATGGCATCCATATTTATAATGCTTTTGTGATGTAATACAACAAGTATTTTTTTGTAATTGGATAACGATGTATTATTTTGCAAAAGCTTTTATGATGAAATGGAATTTTGTTTTAATGTTTCCGCTGTGATGTTTACTCAAGTTAATGAAATTGTATGTTTTATGTGCAATGATTTACCAACTGTAAGCGTCCCGGGAACGAGGCCTTACATGATTTTAAAAATTTTCTATTTTAAAAATTGTAGAAGAAATGAAAATTAATTCTTAAAGAAATTGAAATATTAAATAAGTTTTGACAGATTGTATGTTTGTAATTTGATAAATTGTATGTTTGAGATTTAATAACTTGCACACAATTCCATGTTGAATAAAAAGATGGCTTCACTATGTTTTTTAGATTCTTAATAAACGTTGAATAAGTTTTTGCCATTACATTGAAAACTTCAAATGCATATCGTGACTACACTATGTTTTTTAAAGTATGAGTGGGTAAAAAAGATTACCTAGCTAAATTTTAGGAGGGAGTAAATTTTAGGAGGGAGTAAATTTTTAGGGTTAAAAATGAAAATTCTAACTTGTAAATAATAATAATAAGTCTTACGGTTTAAGACAATTACATTTTCGTCACTAAGAGATTTCCATTAAGTATTTTTACTCAATGCATAAGGCGGCTTTACTATGCTTTGTAAAGTATAAGTAATTGGTAAAAATTAAAACAAAGAAAATAAAACATAGTATGCATTAGCAACTTGTGCATGACGTTTTAAGACTTGCATCGTGTGGTCTTGAACTACCATTCAATCCAATCATGGGTTTTTAATATGTATAGCACTAGCTTATAATCTCATGTGTTACACGGATTGAATAATATAATTATATAGTTAGTAATAAAAACAATATTGTAGGAGACTATATGATAAGGTTGATGCAACTCAAACACCCAAAGTTCTTTCTGCATGCATGCTGCACAAGTATTGAAGTAGAATGCTTCGGAAGTTTCACACCAACTCAGAAATATTCTAAGTGTGAAATCTTCCGAAGCCAAGACCAATATCTTCTAAAGCCAAAGATGAAGTCTTCCGAAGCTTCAAAGACAAAGTCTTCCGAAGCCTCAACACTAGAAGACAGATTTCTTCCGAAGACCTTTAACAACATGCTTTATCTGATGTGACTTTTCCTTAAAGCTGGACCCATTTCTGCTGCAACTCTGATAAGTCACCAACTTGCATGAGTTGGTGAAAAGGTCCATATTTTTGGTAACTGTACATTGAGGTCTTGAGTCTGTAAACTTTCTACTTTATGTACTTTATCCTTTTTGTAATAGATAAGGATGTGAGCTATGGCATATCATAGTCACAAAGTCAAAAGGCAATCTGTCTTTTGACTCTACAATTGATTTTGTTATGTGTCTAGTCAATTGTATCCAGCTGGCTTTCATAGTATGGCCGGCTGTAGGTTGTAGTATAAGTATTTCAGGTTCTTGTAACTTTTAGAACATGCTTTGTAACACTTGTAATAGAACTTAAGAAAGCAATATACTACATCCTTGAAAACCATCTCTTTGTGTATTTTGTTCTCTTGTTCTGTCTCATTCTTACTTGTGTTCTAAGTATCATTTAATGTGGTTAATCTAGTTTCACTGCTCAATACTAGTTAAGTGTTATTCTCCTCATTATGTTGTAATGTTATAATTTGTTGAACCTTTCAACAGTCCTATATTTGGTATCAGAGCTTTCCAGGCTCTTGATATAAGATCTCACCATCTTAAGATCCCTCACACACACAAATCACTTAACTTCTACAATGGCAGTCATTTCCAAGTCTGATATGGAAACTGGATCCATGTCCAAGTCCCTACTGATCACTCTTGAAGACTTTGATACCTGGTGTTTAAGAATGGAAGGTTTCATCAGGTCACTAGACTCAAGAATGTAGGAGTCTGTTGAAAATGGACCTTACATACCATACACACCTTCTGCTACTGGTGGTGGTATGATACCCAAGACTGTGACTGACTACTCAGAATAAGACAGGAAGAGAGTAGAGATTGACCGGAAGGCCATGACAGCCATTCAGACTGCTATTCCAAACTCTATATACATAGGTTTCAAGAAGTGTAAACAACTAAACAGCCGTGAGATGCACTGAAACTGATGTATGAGGGCTCCTCTGAAGCCAAGGAGAACAAGAAGGATCTCCTGAAGTAGCAGTTTTAAAACTTCACCTTTACTACAGGTGAAACCATGACTCAACAATACTTTAGGTATGTTGCAATTGTAAATGCCCTTGTGGATGAAGGAGTTGCTCTTGAAAATAGAGACATTATAAGGAAGTTCATGTCCTCACTTCCTAGGCAATGGACACACTACTGTATGGTGATTAAGAGAATTGAAAATCTTAAAACTCTTACTCTGACAAAGTTATATGGAATTCTCAGTGGTACCAGATGGAAATGAACATGCAAGCATCTGGAAACTCCAACATTCAAATGGGATCTGCCCTTCATGTGGTTGAAAGGGATAGCATAGAACCCCTACATCATCTCATATGCTACTCTGACAATTCACAAAAGGGTCCATTCATCACCTTCCCGGAGACACCAAGGGAAAGCTATACTCAAGGAAGCTCATTCCAAGAGACAAACTGATGGCTCTTCTCACTCACAGTGCCAAGAAGTTTTACAAGCGGACTGAAAATAAGTTCCCAAGCAATGTAGCCAGTGGAAAGTTTGGACTGGATAAAAAAAAGGTCAAGTGTTACAACTATAACCTGATGGGCCACTTTGGTAGAGAGTGCAAGGCACCAAGAACTAATGGTGGCCAAGCACAGTTCAGACCAAACTACACTGACAAGGCTCCCTAGAATGACAAGCCAAAGCAACATGCTACTGTAGCTTCTAAAGAATGAGGCTTTAACTGGAGCTTTCAGGTGGAGGATGCTTCTCCAAACCAAGCACTGATGGCAGATCATGATGAAGCCAAGGTATTGGAACATCTTTGTACACCTGAATGTATTGCTAAGGTTAACAGGTACAGGTCCTACAACTTGGAAGTGAGATCTGATATTGAGTCCTTAAACATTTTAAAAGCTGATTTTAGAAAAACTACAAATGATTATAAACTAAAAATAGAGGACTTAGAGAAAACCATTTCAGTTTTAAAACATGAGCATACAAACTACAGGACTCAGGTCAAAGATCTCATTGCTAAGTTAACTGAATGCCAGGCTGAGCTTGTGATCAGCAAAGCCAGGGCAAAGAAATGTGTTCTTGAAGAAGAGACCTTCAATAACATGATATCCTCATTCCTACATAACAAAGTGTGCTATCAAAACAAGTAGGGACTGGAATCAAATGAGAAAGCTCCTCCACACATAATTTTGTCTGTTAGACCTCCAAGGTGTGGAACTTGTCAATATGAGCTTCCTCTCATAGATCCCTCAAAAGAAGAGGATGAAGAAGAGATAGTGAAGAATTGCTCTAAGAAGAGTAAAGAAGAGGATTCTAAGAAGGGTCACTATCCTTCTGAGGAGAAAAAAAAGATTGTGATGACAAAGTCTAAGAGGAAAAACTTGATCAGAAAGAGCAAAAGGAAGGCTAGGAAGGCTCAAGAGATCAAGGCTACTTTTGATTCCAAGCATAAACAAGTTTTTATCTCTGTAGGATTTGAAGTAGTAAAGACTGAAGACAGCAACCTTAACTCTTCCTCAAAGAGTTCTGGTTCTTGTTCAAATCATCTCAGTATCAAGAAGAAGATTGATCTGCTGTGTACCACTGCTACACAGCCTGGACCATCAAACTCCAAGAATAGTTCTCAGCCCAAAAGAACTGTTTTAGCATCTACAAAGATGAACATGGAGAAGGGATGTGACCAAAGTCAGTCTTGTTCCCAGCAGAAGGCTCTTGGGAAGAAGAAAATAGAGTGTCTCATGTGTTAGAGTACTGCTCATCTTGCAAAGGATTGCCCATACAATGCTAAAGGTACTCTTTACATGACCAAGACAAAGACTTCCAAGAATTCTAAGAAGATTCAAGCTTCGGAAGGAAAACTTGTTTCCTTCGGAAGCTGCAATCTAAGAAGAAGGCAAGTGGAAAATTGCCTTCGGAAGAAAAGTTGGTCTCGGAAGGAAGGAATGCTTCCGAAGCACTGAGGTCTGCTGCAGTGTCTGCAGGATCTTCCGAAGGCTCAGTCATCAAAACTTCCGAAGTATTAAAAGCTTCCGAAGTATTGAAGGTCAAGTCCAAGACTTCAAAGGTGGTGTGGAAGTTTAAGAAAGACCAAATGAATGAAAATTCTCCATCAACAACAGCTCAAGATCCTCCTATCACAACCATAGGATCTATTACTGTTGCATTACCTTCTAATTGTAAAACTGAGCCAAGACAAGTAAGGCTTGGGTTTCCAAATGTAACTAAATTATTTTCTTTGTGCAGGAACAACTCAAGACAAACAAAAATATTTGGATTATTGATAGTGGCTGTTCCAGGCACATGACAGGCAATAGGTCATTACTCTAGAACTTTGAACGGATTAATGGAGGGTACATTTCTGGAAAGGGTAAGGTCACAAATGGTAAGCTTAGCATTGAAAATGTAAACTTTGTTAAGGAGCTTGGTACAATCTTTTGAGTGTATCCCAATTTTGTGATCAGAGTCATAACATGCTCTTTACTGGGTATGAGTGCATTGTTCTCAAGCCCGGGGTGGTCATTGCTCATGAGCATATTCTGCTTAGAGCCCCCAGGAAAGGGAACACGTACAAGATGGACTTGCAAGAAACATCTCCCTTTGGAGAAGTTTCATGCTTTCTGTCTAAAGCAAATAGTGATGAGTCTTTCCTATGGCATAAAAGAATGTGCCATGTAAACTTTAAGAATATGAATAAACTAATTAAAAATGATTTGGTAACTGGAATGCCAAAGAAAGAGTTTACAAGTGATGACCATTGTGTTGCATGCCTGAAAGGGAAACAACACAAGGTATCTCACAAGCCTAAGGAAAGAAACTCCATTACTACTCCCCTATACTTCTTACATATGGATCTTTTTGGCCCTACCAGTGTAATAAGTCTAGGAAGGACCTCATACTATTTGGTGATCATAGATAACTTTACAAGATTCACTTGGGTCTTTTTCCTTAGAACTAAGGATGAGACTCCTGAGATTCTGAAGAACTTCATCTTAAAGATTGAGAATCAATCTGATCACAAGGTCAAAATCATAAGATGTGATCAGGGAACTAAATTTAAGAACCAAATCGTTGATGCATTTTGTGATGAGAAGGGTATTACAAGACAATACAGTGCTCCCAAGACTCCTCAACAAAATGATGTTGCTGAAAGAAGAAACAGGACATTCATTGAAGCTGCAAGAACCATGTTGTCTGACTCTAAGCTGCCCATCACCTTCTGGGCAGAGGCAGTGAACACTGCCTGCTATATGCAGAATAGAGTTTTAGTAGTTAAAACTCATGGCAAGACTCCTTATGAACTTTGGCACAAGAGAAAACCTTTCATTGGT
The DNA here is from genome assembly GCA_025506515.1 of Flaveria trinervia. NCBI lineage: Eukaryota > Viridiplantae > Streptophyta > Magnoliopsida > Asterales > Asteraceae > Flaveria > Flaveria trinervia. The sequence continues at coordinate 70,361,974 of CM046449.1, read as the reverse complement.
TTTCTCAGGTCATTTGGATGTCCTTGCACCATCTTGAATACCAAGGATCAAATTACCAAATTTGCTGAGAAATCAGATGATGGACATTTCATTGGATACTCTTCCCAAGTTAAGGCTTACAGGGTATACAATCTCAGAACTAGAATTATTGAGGAGTCAGCAAATGTGACTTTCAATGAACACACACCCTGTGTGGCTGGTTCTGGTCCTGATTGGCTTTTTTATCTTGATTTAGTTACTAACTGTTTTAAAAATCTTGTGAGACTGTTTCAGGATCTACAGAAATCTTACCTACAGGTGATCCTGATCTAAGATTTGAGCTGAGAAGATCTTCAAACAACATATCTTCAGCTCCAGTTCGAACTACTTCTGCAAATGAAGTCTCTATCAGCACCACAATGACAAATTCAGCTGATACATCTGGTATGCCTTTAAATTCCAGCTCAGAGGCTGCATAACCAGATAAAGATACTTCACATGCAGAAGACAATGATGGTAGTGGTGACAGTGATCAAGACTTTCTTGATGCTGATAATCACTCCATAGATGACAACATTAATAATGTCACACACTCCTTGGATCAAGTCTCTCTTGAAAAGTGTGCTGATGTAGTGGAAGAACCCTCAAGACCAGATCTAAATTTTTCAAATTTAGATCTTACTCAACAACTTGTTGTGATCCCTCAGCTTAGGATCCACAAGTCTCATCCCACTACAAAAATCATTAGAGATGTTGCCTCTGGGGTAAAAACAAGAGGACAAACCCTTGAAGCAAATGTTTGTCTTCACTCTTGTTTCTTATCCCAGATAGAGCCAAAGAAGGTTGATAAGGCCCTAAATGATGGAAGTTGGGTTGAAGCTATGCAAGAGGAGTTGCTTCAATTCAAAAGGCAGAAAGTTTGGAACCTTTGTCCTCTTCCTCTTGGGAAGACTAACATTGGAACCAAATGGGTTTTTAGGAACAAGAAGGATGATAGAGGCTTTATCATCAAGAATAAAGCTAGACTAGTTGTTCAAGGATACACACAAGAAAAAGGAACTGACTACACTGATGTCTTTGCTCCAGTAGCAAGATTAGAAGCTGTTAGGATATTCCTGGCATTGGCTACATCCAAGAACTTCAAGGTCTTTCAACTTGATGTGAAGTGTGCTTTTCTTTATGGAGTGATTGATGAAGAGGTTTATGTCAAACAACCACCTGGTTTTGTAGATCCTGATTATCTTGATTATGTCTGCAAGCTTGACAAAGCTCTTTATAGGCTGCATCAGACACCCGGGAAATGGTATGAGACTCTATCTCAATACATCTTTAAATATGGATACAGGAGGGGTACTATAGATGGAACTCTATTCAGCAAAGGACAGGGAAATGACATATTGCTAGTTCAAGTATATGTAGATGACATCATCTTCGGTTCAACTAATCCAAAGCTCTGCAAAGACTTTGAGAAGATGATGAAGGAAAGATTTGAAATTAGTACCATGGGGGAACTCAATTTCTTTCTGGGAATTCAAGTGAAGCAGGTTGTAGATGGCATCTTCATAAGTCAGTCAAAGTATGTTCAAGACATACTCAAAAGATTCAACATGACTGATTGTAAGATTGCTAAGACACCCATAGCTAAAAATCACTCACTTGGACCTGATCTTGAGGGGGAGTGTGTAGACGAGCATATTTTTAGAGTTATGATTGGGTCTCTTATGTATCTTACATCTAGTAGGCCTGATATCATGTTTGCTATATGTCTTTGTGTAAGATATCAAGCTAACCCTAAGATGTCTCACCTTATCACTATCAAAAGGATTCTAAGATACCTCAAAGGTGCCTCAACATTTGGTATTTGGTATCCTAAGAATTCTAACTTCAATCTGTATGCTTATACAGATAGTAATTATAGTGGATGCAACATGACTGCAAAGTTACATCTGGGGGGTGTCAGTTTCTTGGTGGAAGGATTGTCTCATGGCAATGAAAGAAACAATCCTGTATCTCTGCATCAACTGCTAAAGCTGAATACATTGCTACTGCAAGCTGCTGTGCTCAAGTGTTTTGGATTCATAATCAGATGCTGGACTATGGGTTCAACTTCAAGGAGACTCTTATTTACATAGACAACGATAATGCCATTTCAATCACAGAGAACCCTGTGTAGCACTCAAGGACCAAACACATCAATATCAAGTATCATTTAATAAGAGATAATTATGAAAATAGGTTAATTAAACTAGTCAAAGTTCACACAGATGAACAATATGCTGATCTATTTACAAAGGCTTTTGATGAATAGAGATTTAAGTATCTTGTATCAACTATTGGGATGATCAACTTTGAGTAGGTTTTTCTTAAAACTAATTCTTATTATTTCTTAAAATATGTGTGTCCTAAGTTGTCTAGTTCATCACTTTTATAAGCTCTTGTTTTCTTTAGATGAAAAAAATCTTTTTGAAGACTTTCCTTAGATTTATGAAAATTTTGATCCTTCAGAAGTTATTGCTTTAACTTCAGAAGAGAAACATGCCTTCAAAAGAAATAACAATCTAAGAAATTTTACCTTCGGAAGAGATTTCTGAAATATATTCCGAAGCTTAAATGGCTATCTAAGAAAGTTATTTATTTTCAAGAACCTTTTTCTTCCGAAGCAAAATTAACTCTCGGAAGCTTTGTTTCTCTTCCAAAGCATTCAAGTCTTAATTTCTCTTCTGAAGCAACATTTTCAAAACTCTCAGGAAACTCTTCCGAAGTCATTCTGGTTCCGGAAGCTTTTTATTAAAACTTCCGAAACAAATTTACTTTCGAAAGATTTTCAAATTCCAAGAAAACTACTTTTTGAGCAAAAAGTAAACTACTTTTCTGAGGTGGGACCGGCATTCGGATTTCAAAGTTTATCCTCTTTCATTAACTTTGTCTGAAATCCTTTTCATATACACTTAACGGTCTCCCCCTCTTTTGTAACACCCGAATATTTATTATTTGAAGCCGGTGAAGAAAGAAAAGAAAATAAAGTCCAAAAGTCAAGGGACCAACTCGCCAACGAAAGAAAGTCGGGTGAGGGGGAGTATATAAGGGAGAGGGCAGCCCTTACCCTCTCCCCCACACTCACAAATCAGCCAAAGAAAGGGGAGAAGAGAGAAAGAAGAGAAAAAGAGGAGAAGTGCCGGTTCGGGTTGGTTCGGGTCGCCAAAAAAAAATCGTCGTGAAGCAAGCCAAATCGAAGCCCTTAACGTTGTGCTCGTTTGTGTGAGTTCTAGAACCCCACTTTTACTTGTTTTCAAACGATTTTGGGGCTGGAAAGCATAAAAACCTGTTTTTTTATGTGTATGTATTTGACCCATTTGGGTGTGATGTGTGTGACGTGTTTCGTGTATGTTTCCGGGCGTGTGTGTGCTTGTATGGTGTTATGGTATGCATTCCTAAGGTTTAGGATGGTCGATTTAGGCTTAAAATGGGTTTATATGAGTTTGGAGGCCGAAAACCCTCGGCTGCAGTCGGGATGAACTGCATTCTGCATCAGTTAGGGCTAGGCGACTGACTGGAGGCCGAATGGAGGCCATACGGCCGATTAGGGTGCGATTGGGGTCCATTCGCACGATTGAAGGTCCATTCTCATGATTGAAGGTCCATTCGCACGATTGAAGGTCCATTCGCACGATTGAAGGTCCATTCGCACGATTGAAAGGCCAGTCGCATAGAGGTCGTGCGACTGAAGGTCCAGTCGCATAAGTGCTCATCCGTATTAATCCCATTCGCATGAGGTCCATCCGCATTGTCCATTCGCACGAGTGGATGTTTATTCACCTAAATGTTCATCCACTTGAGTTCAATCGCATGATGTTCAGTCGCATGGAGGCCATGCGACTGAAGGGTGTCCATACGCCTGAATAGGGCTGTTGTACCCGAGGAAGGTGTAGATTGACTTCTGACTTTCGGGGAAAAGTGTAGATGTAAGTTTTGACGTAAAGGTCCCCATAAGAGCATGTAAGATGACGCTTGAGGCCTTAGAAAGCATGTTGGGCATGATGATGATGATGATGTTGCAAGTTTATGCACGTTATGTATGTATGGTGTTGCCCTGTATGATAATGATGACTGTGTGTGTTATGTTCCTTATTATGATGTATGTTTATCTTTCCCATAACTTTACGTGTTATGATAAGGAATGAACGAAGTATTATGTAACATAAAGTGAAAGATAGTGAAAGAGGAACACGATGTTGAATGCATGCATTAATGAACGAATGAAACGTCTTGCACGCATCGGATAACGGGTCCTTCTTTGTGATTGACCCTTAATGTAGAACCTCTACCGCTCACCCCTAGTACTGTGGCATACGTTTAGCTGTTCATTTATTGACTTCGGCCCATTAGCTAAGACTGATGGTTACTCCTAGTACCGTGGCATACGTTTAGCTGTTCATTATTGACTTCGGCCCGGTAGCTACGACTAACCGGGGTGTAGCACATGGTATTGGTACGGATGATGTCCGATGCGCAAGTAAAGTCATAAAGAACGAATGAACGAATGAATGAATGAAGAAGATAATAATGATATTATCTATGTGTACGTACGATGTGTGATCATGTAAAAGTAACGAATGGTTTTATATGAAAGTAAAGTATGTTTTGTAATAAAACTAGAACTCACTCAGCAACGCTGACTTTTTATATGTTTTCCAGTTGGCAGGTAATGTTTGCTGAGGATGGCACACCGTGAAGCTACTCAGCCCTTTTGGGATGGCATTCTTTTGATTAATGTTTTTGCATTGTAATGCGAACAAGCTATTTTGTAATGAATGTTGTATTAACTTGCAAAAGCATTTACATGGAAATGAAAGATTGTTTTAGTTTTCCGCTGCGATTTATGAAATACAAATGCAATTATACGTTTTATGTGCGATGAGAACCCAGCTGTAAGCGTCCCGGGAATGGGGCCTTACATCTTTCTATCATCTGCTTCTTCCTCCAAACCTAAAACCCAAATTTCTCTCTAAAATTTCTTTCTTCTTTCTTTCTTCATCCTTAAGCTCTCTCAAAATGGCTAATCCTCTACACAGAAATGATCCAAACTTTACCATGCAGTTAAACAGGCAACATAATCAGGTTGGTCTGTTAAGCTATGAGAAAGATCCTCATTTCTCAAAGGTTTGTCATTTCTTAGCTTTGTCTAACTACATCACCTTCCTAACCATCGATCCTCCACTTTATGAGGATCATCTGCTTGAATTTTGGAAGACCTGCCAAGAGGTCGTAATGGATGGGGAGAAGGCATTGTCTGCCACAGTGCAGGAGAGAACAATCTTCATCACTCCGGCCATCATCAATATGCATCTTCAGCTGGATGATGAAGAAGGTGAGGTTTTCTTCCAAAGGAAGCTGTTAATCATTCTTTTGAGGAGATAGGATATGAGGGAGATTACTCTGTCATAACCTTCAAGAGTGGGAAGGTCTCATCCCAGTGGAGATTCCTGCTCCATGTGGTTATCCACAACTTATCAAACAAGCATGGTGGATGGGACCAGATTCCTGAGGATCTCTCTTTTACTATCCATGGAATGATTCAGGGGATCAAGTTCAGGTATTCTCAGTTTTTATTATAATAACTTACTTGCAAACATAGATTCCTTAGAGTATTATATGTTCCCTAGATATGTTCAACACATTTTTAACTATGAACTAGGCTCACAGTTAAGGGGATCAGGTAATATCTTAAACTGGGACAGATGAAGCTCGACATCTTTAAAATACTAAGAAAGCCTATTGTTGGCTTCTCTAGGGTAGAAACAACTCTTGTCCCAAAAATGTTAGAGCTCATTGCTCAAGGTGACAAGTTAGCAGCACCAGCTAATGTTGAACCCATACCTTCTACATCCCAAACACCACAACAGCCTCAAATCACTCTCACCTACCAAATAAAATCCAAACGAACCCCTACTCAGACTATTCAGTCTGTGGAGGCTCCCATACACTCACCCATACAGTAAGAAGTGGACACTGGAGCTCCCACTTTTCCTGAGGAGCAGGCCACTCCCATCTCTTCAAAAATCAGTATTGAGGTTCCTCATTCTCAGCCTGATGAGCTCATAATCCTAACTACCTTAAGCCATCACTCTGAGTCTCAACACTCAAGTGATCAACCTTCAGGGGACAGTTACCATCCCCACCTTTAGATCTCAATCAACTAATTCCCAATCTTGATTTCTACACCGATGAAGATCTAGGTTTCAGTGAGTACCATGATTCTCTCTTCTTTCCCAATACTCAAAGAGAGATGAGTGCTTTTGAGGGTCCTATTTCTAGCCCCCATCAGTCGCCCCTACTGAGGTGAACACTTCTGAACCTGTTAAGGATGTTCATATGGAAGAGGCTCTCACTTCTGAAAGTGATTACATCATTAAGACCTCAACCATGGCAACTCAGCCCACTGACATCTCAACTGAGACTGTCAATAAGCAAAGGAAATCCAGCAGTCAAGAACCTCAAGCTGGTGGTGAGAGAGAGGACTCTAGTCCAATCATCTCATCTCCTAATGATTCTTATGATGAAGATGAAGGGAATCTAAGACTAAAGGTGCAAAAGCTGTCTAAAACATGCACCTATTTAGTCTCAAAGTTCAGTCACCTTGAATCTCAGGTGACTACATTACACAACAGGATCAATGATCAGCAACTTGAGATTTTATATCTTAAGGAAAAACTAGTTGGGAGACCCTTAAGAAAAGCTCAACCAGGAACACAAGAACCTATGGATGTCATTGACCTAACTCTTGGCTCACCTATGCAAGTGGGTGATGCTACCAAAAAGGGGGAGAAAGTCATTACAATCACAAAACCTGGGATTTCTTTAAGGAGTATTGTAGAGATTAATGAAGAGGCTGATGCAACCTAAACATCAAATGTCTATCCTGCATGCTGCACAAGTGCATTAAAGAAGAATGCTTAGGAAGTTTTACACATGCAACAGAAAATACTCTAAGTGTAAAATCTTCCGAAGCCAAGACCAATATCTTCTGAAGCCAAATATGAAGTCTTCCGAAGCCTCAGAGACAAAGTCTTCCAAAGCTTCAACTCATGAAAATAGATTTCTTCTGAAGACTTTTAATACATGCTTTATCTGATGTACTTTTCCATAAAGCTGGACACCTTTCCGCTGCACCTCTGTAAGGTCACCAACTTACATGAGTTGGTGAAAAGGTCCATGCTTTTGGTAACTGTATATTGAGGTCTTGAGTCTGTAACTTTCTACTTTATGTACTTATCCTTTTTGTAATAGATAAGGATGTGAGCTATGGCATGTCATAGTCACAAGTCAAAAGGCAATCTGCCTTTTGACTCTACAATTGATTTTGTTTTGTGTCTAGTCAATTGTATCCAACTGGCTTCAAAGTATAGCCGGCTGTAAGATGTAGTATAAGTATCTCATGTTCTTGTATCTTTCTATTATGCTTTGTAACACTTGTAATAGAACATAGAGAAAGCAATATACTGCAATCTTGAAAACCATATACTTGTGCTCTTTGTGTTCTGTCTCTTATATTACTTGTGTTCTTAGTGTCTTATCTTGGTTAATCCAGTTTACTGTTGATTAAATGTTAGTTAATCTCCTCTTTGTGTTGTTATGTTGTAAATCTACACCCTTCAACGGTCTTGCAAGTATGGACATTGGGGACTCACCATCCTCACTTGTAACTATGCATACTCAGCAACTTCCTCAAATCTACATTGACATGGACTCAATAAACACTTTCATTCAGAGTCTATTTGAGGAAGGTATACCAAGGGCAATGTCATCTCCACCAACTTCAAATTACATTATTGGGTGGAGGTATGACAACAACAGAAGAGCCCTAATCATCACAAGAGTTCAAGGGCAACAAGAAGTCTAAAATTTTCAGACCTTAGACTACTATGAAGCTCTAGATCTAGTCAACATGCCATTTGTCAATCCAAGCAAATCAAGACAGGCTGACAAGTTGGCTCAAAGAATCCAAGACAGGATCACTGCAGAGTTCAACTTCAGAAGGAGATTTAGGCAATTAGGCAATGCCATTGGTCAACTGGATGTTGAGGCAGACCCTAAGATTAGTTTCATAGGGGAAACCTTGACTAAAGGATAAACTATCTATAGACAAGGAACTATGACATAGACAATGTCATCTCTCTCCCCTAGGAGGAGTTAAATGAACTGGTTGACCTGGAAAGGTCAAGAGAGAGGAAGGAGACAGAAGATGCAAAGCTTCTGGTACAAATCTAAGAAGACAGAAGAAAGAAAAGATTGTACAAACATGTGCCTACCCTCTCCCCATTTCAAGAAAGTCCTGCACAAGAGGATGTGGTTCAACAAGAACCTTAGATAGACAAAGAAGAAGACATGATCAAAATGATCAACTACCTGAGTGCCACAAGCCTCTATCAGGCAGAAACACTTCTTCCATTGTCTTATGACTACATTGAGTTTGAGTATCTCAAACAACTTGAGGTTGAAATAGTCAAGGAAAGAAAGACAACCAAAAGAAAGCTAAGGAAAGAAGCTACTAAGACAAGAGCCATCATCCAAAATAATATAAAGAAGTCTGCTGACAGGTAAAGGATGATGAGCTTCTTGAAGTTGTATGGATTCACTGGAAGGAGACTTGGCCCCATGTCTCTATCTACTATGGATAAGCATATCAGGGTGATCAAGTAGAAGATCAAGAGTGGAGAGCTGGTTGACTTACATTCCCCTCCAAGTCAAGCCCCACCTAAAGTGGAGGTTATGGTTGAACAACCAGAGACATCACAACCTAGACCTCCTGTTGAATCTCAGCAAGCTTCATCTTTTGATCCACAGCAGGGTCAGAGTCACTCTTAATTTGAACCTGTGAGATTTGAAGACCCAACTGAGAAAGACAATGAAGATAAATCAGGTACTGCAGGCCAGTCTTCTTAGCTAAAAGAATCAAAAAAAAAGAAAAGGATGGCTTCTAAACCAAAGCCAAAGAAGAAGAAGAAGACTGCATCCTTTTCTAAACCTCAGAATGAGTCAGAACATCCTGAGGATGTGCAGCCAGAGAATGTTCCATCATCTCCCAATCCAATACCTCCTCTTGCATCAGAATGACCCATCTTGTCCTGGACATACACTACAAATCTAGAAAGGTGGCATGTCATTAGAGATCAAGGCAATAAGAATGTTTACACATGGCATGACATGTTCAATTTGCCTCTGCATGATATGTTTGACATGAGAAGATATTTTAAAAGTCTGAAGGATCCTGATCATCTCATGAAGAAGGGTTTGGTTATCATCCTGATTAGGATTGTCAACATCTGAAGTCTTCTAAGTGTTTTGGTAGCATCAGCCTAGGGGGAGTTTGTAGGAGATTATATGATAAGGCTGATGCAACTCAAACACCCAAAGTTCTTTCTGCATGCATGCTACACGAGTACTGAAGTAGAATACTTCGGAAGTTTCACACCAACTCAAAAATATTCTAAGTGTGAAATCTTTCGAAGCCAAGACCAATATCCTCCGAAGCCAAAGATGAAGTCTTCCGAAGCTTCAAAGACAAAGTCTTCCGAAGCCTCAACACTAGAAGACAAATTTCTTCCGAAGACCTTTAACAACATGCTTTATCTGATGTGACTTTTCCTTAAAGCTGGACCCCTTTCCGTTGCAACTCTGATAAGTCACCAACTTGCATGAGTTGGTGAAAAGGTCCATGCTTTTGGTAACTATACATTGAGGTCTTGAGTCTGTAAACTTTCTACTTTATATACTTTATTCTTTTGTAATAGATAAGGATGTGAGCTATGGCATGTCATAGTCACAAAGTCAAAAGACAATCTGCCTTTTGACTTTACAATTGATTTTGTTATGTGTCTAGTCAATTGTATCCAGCTGGCTTTCATAGTATGGCCAGCTGTCTTTCATAGTATGACCAGCTGTAGGTTGTAGTATAAGTATTTCAGGTTCTTGTAACTTTTAGAACATGCTTTGTAACACTTGTAATAGAACTTGAGAAAACAATATACTGCATCCTTGAGAACCATCTCTTTGTGTATTTTGTTTTCTTGTTCTGTCTCATTCTTACTTGTGTTTTAAGTACCATTTAGTGTGATTAATCCAGTTTCACTGCTTAATACTAGTTAAGTGTTACTCTCCTCATTGTGTTTTTGTGTTGGAATTTGTTGAACCCTTCAACGGTACTGCAAATATCTTTAAAAATCTCATAACCAATATGGATTGAATAAACATGTATATTACAAAGATAAATAAAATATAAATAATATGATGACATATAGACTCGTCAACCTATGTTGAAGTTATTGATTTTGTAAAATTATTTCCTTATACATTTTTTTCAGCTAGGCATTAAGTTTTTAATTTAATTGATAAATGCTAATTCAATTAAAGTGTATATGACTTTTAAATTTTTTACCACAGTTAACTATATTCTATTATAAATATATAAATAAATGACATAACAAATTAACAGCTAGAACATAGAGTTTTAATACCACCTATCTTTTAATTAGTTGTTGTATTTATACCATTTAAACCATCCAGCCACATTAAACTAAACAAAAATATAGAAATCGCTCAACAAAAACAATGATAATTATTAGAGATTCAGATAAAAAGGCCCTTAAAATTAAAAAAAATATAACAAGTAATCTCAATCATTAATATTTTTAATTAATGGTTGAGATCAAATTACAGTAAAAAATTATTAAAAGGGTATTTTAAAAATAATCACTTTTTTTACTTTTACAAGTTCTGTCATTTTTTCTAAACACTCATAACTTTTATGTACGACACTATTTTTATATAAAAATTACACCATAATTTAATAAAACTTTTTACATTTCTAAGCTCTTATCTTGTTATTGTATTTTTATTGTATTTCATTGTGTATTTTTATTAGTAATTATGTTTTTTGAATACTATTGTGTTTTTTTAAATGATGAATTTAAAAAAAAACATAATTGTGGAATAACATTATTGTATATCTCTAATATGTAAAACTCAATAATAAATTAACAACTAATTAATCAAATATATACATGGTTGGTTATATGTTATGTGAAAAGACGATGATGAAAATGAAATATTGGTCAGTTGTTTGGTGTGGCATTGCTTGTGTATTGCAACCACAACTCGTCAGCTATTGTGATGTATTAGTTTATCCTTCAACTTTATCTCTTTTTCTATGCTTCAACTTTGATTAAGTTATCCTTTTATCTATTTCTTAGGTTTCTTTACTATGGTTAATTTGATTCATTAGTTTAGCATTTTATAACATTACTTTATCTATGGACATTCATTATTCACAATATCATGAAATTGTTCTAAGTAAGATCAGATACAGATACAATAACTCACATGCGAGTAAGTAATTTACATACATATATATGGGTAAGCTAACTCTTATGGTCACATATGAGTGATTAACTTTACATTCACGTAAAAAAGTAATCTAACTCTTGTCACATGCGGATGAACAATTCACCATCTAGTGAACAATGTCACATGCGAGTGAACGATTATACATTCAAATGATCTATACTCTAACTTAGGTCACATGTGGACGGCCCACATCACATACGTGTTCTATGTATTCTAACTTTGGTCACATGTGTGTGACTAACAGCTAAGCTTTTCCATCCACCCACCTTCAGGTGAACTATTCCACCTTTGGTGAGTAGCACTTTAACTATGGTAACATGTAACTCACCACACATTCAGGTGACCCATACTTTATCTTTGGTCATATATGGATGACCGACATCACATTTGAGTGAACTATAGTTCTAACTTTAATCACATTCGAATGAGTAATGCTACTGGTTGAGCTATAACACTATTTCTCTATACTTTAGCAACTTTATTGATTTAAAACCCCCATTTTTAGGTTTCATGCGTAAGGTCATTGTTTAAACAGGCATACATAGCATACTCATATAAATGCCAACTTTGTCATAAAAACTTTATTAAATTTATCAAAACCACCATGGTATGTTTGCTAGCTTCAAAACAACGTAAAACATATGAAAGTGAGGATTTTTGAACTCACATCTTTCACAAAATTGAAAGAAAACCCTAAACCAAGATCTACATTTTCACATGTAAAGGTTCGCACTTATCTTTTCAATTGGTGTAATCACCATTCAAACATAATATAGCATAAAAATATTAAAAATATATAAAAAAAATCTATACATTTAGATTGATCTGTAGTTTTCTTTCTTTAAAATCATGCACTTTCTCTCTATAAAACTTCTTTTAGAAAGATTCTTTAGCAAGTAAAGGAGCATGGTGCGGCTCACTTACTATTTATAGAAAACGTTAGTCTTTTAGACTTTCACTTTGATAAATTTAGTCTTTGTTACTTTAGCGTATACTCGAAAGTCCCTTTCTTCTTTAAATCGAGTTGTTTGAACTTTTGGATGTTACATAAGAAAACAAACAAGTTGTCTTGAGAGACGTGAAATTTATTGTAAGAACAGATGTTAAACAAAAATCTTCAGTTGCCTTCTTCAATATCATCTCCTTTTTTACAATTATTGTATTTTACTTTATTTCAATTGTATAAGTATTATAATTTACTGCTTTTCGTTTGATGTTTATTTTTTAAATCAATTAATATAAAAATTTTATCTCTATTTTAAGAACAGCATTTCTATAATATTCTAAAAAATACTTGATCCATATAATTGAGTGTTGAAAGTATTTTTGGTTTCAATATAATATAAAAAACTAATATCAACTTAATAACAATTTAAAAATATTATAATAAGTTGATGTATCTATATTACTATATAAAGCATTTAGAGATGATACAATTGTAATTTTATTAAAAGCGTATGACATTAAAACAACTTTTTAAACACAATAACAAGTGGGTTATGCATTAATTCCTAAATTGTCCTCATTAAGTTTAATTAATACATTATTTAATTCACTAAATTAATTAAGTACTATCTTATTAATAATGCTTTTATAATAATAATTAAATTTACATTCACTATTTATATATTTATAACTATATCTTATTCAACCTAAGTATTATCTTATCTATATACATAAGTATATAATTACTACATCTATATTACTATATAAAGCATTTAGAGATGATACAATTGTAATTTTATTAAAAAAATGTAAGACACTAAGACAACTTTTTAAACACAATATACAAGTGGGTTATGTATTAATTCCTAAATTATCCTCATTAAGTATATTTATTTTAATTAATACATTATTTAATTCACTAAATTAAATACTATCTTATTAATAATGCTTTTAAAATTATAAATTAATTTACATTCACTATTTATATATTATAACTATATCTTATTAAAACTAAGTATTATCTTATTTATATACATAGTATATAATTACTACATATATAATAATAATGATGATAATGATATAATAATAATAATAACAATAATAACACCCAAATATAATTAATGTTTAACTCAGCCCGGGTTAGACTACAATCTTCAAGTGAGACTCGGTGCAACCGTCTAATCACGCGAGACAAAACACTATATGATAAATATATCTTAGGATGAAAAGATAGTAATTTAATATAAAGTGAAAGACACTTAATATAACATTTTAAGCATAGAATATAAGTGTTTTATGCAATAGTTTAACTTTTGCCCCTTATTTAATTAGCTTCTTCTAATTAATATATTATTATAAGGTTAATAATAATACCAACAATAACTATAATATTAGTGTTATTATATTAGTTACAATATAACATCATGTATCTATCGTGTTATTATATCTATAACAATTTAATGTTCGATAATTGTATAATGACAATATAATAATGAATCACTAAAACATATATAGCCACAATCCGAGTATATGTATAGTTGAACTCATCAAAATCATGAAAATCTCAAAAACTATAATTATCACATTAGTTTATAAGCTCAAAATCAAACCACGGTGAAGCGCGGATCTAATGCTAGTACATTATAATAATCACCCTTGTTAATATACCATATTATGTTACAACCTTATTTATTTATTCAAAGACATATTCTCCACAAGGTCAAGTTAACCCCCATTTTATGAAAAAAGGTCTTTTGAAATTAAATCGATAAAAAAATTACCTAGAGTCCATAAGTTTATGTTAAATATTAACATATTCTTCACTATAAAGGGTTTACATCCCATCACTCATTTGAAGCTTATAATCTCCATTGATATAGGAAATCACAAAATCAAAAAAAAATGTGGTTGAACATATTAACAGCAACGTATTATATATATATATATATATTATATATATATATATATATATATATATAATATATATATATATATATATACACACACATGGGTGTGTGTATATGTGAATTCATTAGAAATCTTAAAATTATAGTCATGGTATGTTTCTGATATTGGAGTTTATGGGTGATAATGAGATGCCAAGCAAAGTGAAGTGTGTATTTTACACATTCCGTAAATAGATAAGTTGTTAAGTTATACCGAAAGCCATCATTAATTGAACTTCTTAAATTACATCTGACCCCCTGAGAATGTAAGGTAAACACACAACAAGCAAAAGAAACTGTAAATCAGAAAATAGAAAAAGATGTTGCTTAAATCACCTCAAATAAAATAACTGAAAGAGACCATTTGTATTCAAAATCCATAAAAAATAGCATCTTGAAAAAATATAACTTTTGGTAAGTAACTATTGAGTATTGATAAGTACTTGATGGTTTAATAAAATATATGAGCCATTAGTTAAAATAAATTTTAATTCTATGTGATTTAGGATATTAAACGGGATTTTGATGGGTAAGTTTGTTTGTGATGAAATATATTACTACCAAGCCTAAAAAACAAGGTGAGAACTTCAACCAAATATGACTTCGTGTCTATTCTGAATAGAGTATCTTTAATGTTAATAGCCTAATTATTCTATTAGGATATGATGAGTAAATATATAAATTGTTTCCAATATAATCGCACTAAAGGTTGTTGATTATAGCACTAAATTTATAAATACGTTTTAATGTTATTAGGCTTGGATCGGACCGGTCAGATCGGATTGGGTTAGGTCACCGGTCTGATCCACCCTAACTCGTTTTTCTCTTCAAGAACCAGCCGATTTGAACCACTTCGGTGGTTGGATCGGGAACTAGGTCGGACCACATTTTCAATGTTTTCTATTCTTTTTATTTGTTTGGATTTTAATAGATTTCATGGTAGGTCAAATGATAAATTACAGTGTTAGATATATAATTATTATTGAGTTTTATGTACAACTATACAATATACATAAAAAATACTTGTATTGAATTATATATATATATATGTATATATATATATATGTATGTATATATATATGCTAAAAACACACTTACTTTATATTAAACTCTCATGATTTATCTTGAAATTTTATTAAATTATTGTGATTTATTACGATTAAAACTTTGAGATGTAAAACCTATACCTACGTAATATAATTTATAAAAATTTAATTAATTAATATTAAAAATAAATTTTGCTCCACCCAGCCTTATAAATAAGCTTTTTAAGAGAAATACGAAAAGATTGTTACATATAAAATTTTAAATTTTTTTAAAAACATATATGAATGGACGCATTCGAATTCCTTTTTAACAAAATAAATTAATACATGGAAAATTATATTTTAGTTATAGAGAAGAGTATATATGACATATTAATTTTATTTTGATATATATGATATTTGTAAAGTTTTATAAGGAAAAGGCTCTTGTGAAAAAGAAGATGAATTGTGTCATGTGTGAAAGTACCACTCACATTGCTAAGGATTGTCCCTTCAATCCTAAAGGTACTGTCCATATGACCAAAACAAAGACTTCAAAGAGTTCTAAGAAGATTCAAGCTTCGAAAGGAAAATTTGTTTCCTTCGGAAGCTCCAAGTCTAAGAAGAAGGGAAGTGGAAAATTACCCTCAGAAGAGAAGTTGGTCTCGGAAGAAAGGAGTTCTTCTGAAGCACTAAAGTCTGCTGCAGTGTTTGCAGAATCTTCCGAAGGTTCAGTCATTAAAACTTTCGAAGTTCCAAAAGCTTCTAAAGTTTTGAAGGTCAAGTCCAAGACTCCAAAGGTGGTGTGGATGTCTAAGAAAGACCAAGTGACTGAGAATTCTCCATCAACAACAGCTCAAGATCCTCTTAGAACAACCATAGGATCTATTACTGTTGAATTACCTTCTACAAATGAACCCAAGACAAGCAAGGCTTGGGTTTCTAAATGTAACTAATCATTTTTTTTGTGCAGGGACAGCCGAAGACAGACAAAAATGTCTGGATCATAGACAATGGCTGTTCCAGGCACATGACAGGCAATAGGTCACTACTCCGAAACTTTGAAAGGATTGATGGAGGACCAGTTGCTTTTGGAGGAGATGAAGGTGGTTATATTTCTGGAAGGGGCAAGGTCACAAATGGTAAGCTCAGCATAGAAAAAGTAAACTTTGTTAAGGAGCTTGGATACAATCTTCTGAGTGTATCTCAATTTTGTGATTAGAGTCATAACATGCTCTTTACTGAGCATGAGTGCATTGTTCTTAAGCCTGGTGTGATCATTCCTCATGAGCATATCCTGCTTAGAGCCCCCAGGAAAGAAAACATGTACAAGATGGATTTGCAAGAAACCTCTCCCTCTGGAGAAGTTTCATGCTTTCTGTCTAAAGCCAATAGTGACGAGTCTTTCCTATGGCATAAAAGAATGTTCCATGTAAACTTTAAGAACATGAACAAATTGATTAAGCATGATTTGGTAACTGGAATACCAAAGAAAGAGTTTACAAGTGATGACCATTGTGTGCATGCCTGAAAGGGAAGCAACATAAGGTATCTCACAAGCCTAAGGAAAGGAACTCCATCACTACACCCCTACACTTGTTACATAGGATCTCTTTGGCCCCACCAGTGTAATGAGTTTAGGAAGGACCTTATACTGTCTAGTGATCACAGATGACTTTATAAGATTCACTTGGTTTTCTTCCTTAGAACTAAGGATGAGACTCCTGAGATTCTGAAGAATTTCATCTTAAAGATTGAGAATCAGTCTGATCACAAGGTCAAAGTCATAAGATGTGATCAAGGAACTGAATTTAAGAACCAAATCCTTGATACATTTCGTGATGAAAAGGGTATTACAAGACAATTCAGTGCTCCCAGGACTCCTCAGCAAAATGGTGTTGCTGAGAGGAGAAACAGGACACTAATTGAAGCTACAAGAACCATGCTGTCTGACTCTAAACTGCCCATCACCTTCTGGGCAGAGGCAGTCAACACTGCCTACTATGTGCAAAACAGAGTTTTAGTAGTTAAGACTCATGGCAAGACTCCTTATGAACTTTGGCACAAGAGGAAACCTTTCATTGGTTTTCTCAGGTCATTTGGATGTTCTTGCACCATCTTGAATACCAAATATCAAATTGCCAAGTTTGCTGAGAAATCAGATGATGGACACTTTATTGGATACTCTTCCCAAGCTAAGGCTTATAGAGTGTACAATCTTAGAATTAGAATTGTTAAGGAGTCAGCCAATGTGACTTTCAATGAACACACACCCTGTGTTGCTGGTTCTAGTCCAGATTGGTTATTTGATCTTGATTTAGTTACCAACTGTTTTAACAAATCTTGTGAGAATGTTTCAGGATCTGCAGAAAATTAAATACAGGTGATCCTGATCCAAGATTTGAGCTAGGAAGACCTTCAAGTCATACATCTTCAGCTCCAGTTGGAACTACTTCTACAAATGAGGTTTCTATCAGCACAACAATAACAAACTTGCTGATACATCTGGTATGCCTTCAAATTCCAGCTCATAGGCTCTACAACCAGATAAGAACACCTCAACTATGAAAGACAACAATGGTGGTGGTGACAGTGACCA
The DNA here is from genome assembly GCA_025506515.1 of Flaveria trinervia. Classification (NCBI taxonomy): domain Eukaryota; kingdom Viridiplantae; phylum Streptophyta; class Magnoliopsida; order Asterales; family Asteraceae; genus Flaveria; species Flaveria trinervia. The sequence continues at coordinate 70,344,077 of CM046449.1, read as the reverse complement.
AGAATTTCTTGATGCCACGAACCACACCATTGATGAGAACATCAATGATGTCACACACTACTTGGATCAAGTTTCACTTGAAAAGTGTGCTGATGTGGTGGGAGAAACATCCATGCCGGATCTAAATTTCTCTAATTTAGATCTTTCTAAACAACTTGCTGTGATCCCTCAGCTTAGGATCCACAAGTCTCACCTTACCACAAACATCATTAGAGATGTTGTCTCAGGGGTAAAGACAAGAGGACAAACCCATGAAGCAAATGTTTGTCTTCACTCTTGTTTTCTATCCCAGATAGAGCCAAAGAAAGTTGATGAAGCTCTAAAGGATGGAAGTTGGGTTGAAGCTATGCAACAAGAGCTGCTTCAATTCAAAAGGCAAAAAGTTTGGAACCTTTGTCCTCTTCCTTCTAGGAAGACTACCATTGGAACCAAATGGGTGTTTAGGAACAAGAAAGATGATAGAGGCATCATCATTAAGAACTTAGCTAGACTGGTTGTTCAAGAATACACACAAGAAGAAGGGATTGACTACACTGATGTCTTTGCTCCAGTGGCAAGATTAGAAGCTGTTAGGATATTCCTGGCATTGGCTATATCCAAGAACTTCAAGGTCTTTTAACTTGATGTGAAGTGTGCCTTTTTGTATGGAGTGATAGATGAAGAGGTTTATGTCAAACAACCACCTGGTTTTGTAGATCCTGATCATCCTGATTATGTCTGCAAGCTTGACAAAGCTCTCTATGGGCTGCATCAGACACTCAGGAAATGATATGAGACACTATCTGACTATCTTTGTAATCATGGATACAGGAGAGGTACTATAGATGAAACTCTCTTCATCAAAGGACAGGGAAAAGACATATTGCTAGTTCAAGTATATGTGGATGTCATCATCTTTGGTTCAACTAATCCAAAGCTCTGCAAAGACTTTGAGAAGCTGATGAAAGAAAGATTTGAAATGAGTGCCATGGAGGAACTCAATTTCTTTCTGGGAATTCAAGTGAAGCAAGTTGAAGATGGCATCTTCATAAGTCAGTGAAAGTATGTACAGGACATACTCAGAGGTTCAATATGACTGACTGTAAGATTTCTAAGACACCCATAGCCATAAGCCACTCCCTTGGTCCTGATCTTGAGGGGGAGTATGCAGATGAGCACTTATACAGGGCTATGATTAGGTCTCTTATGTATCTTACTACTAGCAGGCCTGATATCATGTTTGCTACTTGCATCTGTGCAAGATATCAAGCCAACCTTAAGATGTCTCACCTTATCACTATCAAGAGGATTCTAAGATACCTCAAAGGTGCATCAACACTTGGTTTATGGTATCCCAAGAATCCTGACTTCAATCTGTATGCCTATACGGATAGTGATTTTGGTGGTTGCAATATGACTGCAAAGTCTACATCTGGGGGATGTCAATTTCTTGGTGGAAGGGTTGTCTCATGGCAATGCAAGAAACAATCCTGTGTCTCTGTATCAACTGCTGAAGCTGAATACGTTACTACTGCAAGCTGCTGTACTCAAGTACTTTGGATTCAAAATCAGATGCTGGACTATGGGTTAAACTTCAAGGAGACTCCTATTCATATAGACAACAACAATGCTATCTCAATCACAGAGAACCCTGTGCAGCACTCAAGGACAAGCACATCAATATCAGGTATCATTAATAAGAGATAACTATGAAAAGAGATTAATTTAACTAGTCAAAGTTCATACAGATGAACAATATGCTGATCTGTTTACAAAGGCTTTTGATGAACATAGATTTAAATATCTAATATCAGTTATTGGGATGATAAACTTTGAGTAAGCTTTTCTTAAAACTAATTCTTATTATTTCTTAAAAAATTTATGTGTGTCCTAAGTTGTCTAGTTAATCACTTTCATAAGCTCATGTTTTCTTTGGATGAAAATTTCTTTTTGAAGACTTTCCTTAGATTTTTGAAAATTTCTGATACTTCGGAAGTTATGCTTTTAACTTCGGAAGAAAATCATGCCTTTAAAATAAATAATTGTCTAATAAATTTACCTTCGGAAGAGCTTTCAGATTTATCTTCCGAAGCTTAAATACTTGTCTCAGACACTTACTTATTTTTAAGGACCATTTACTTCCGAAGCAAAATTAACTCTCGGAAGCTTTGTTGTTTTATATACAAAGCACTCAAGTTTTAATTTCTCTTCTGAAGCAAAATTCTCAAAACTCTCAGGAAATTCTTCCGAAGTCATTTTAGCTTCGAAAGCTTTTTAATTAAAACTTCCGAAGATAATTAACCTTCGAAAGCTTTTTGACTTCCAAGAAAACTACTTTTTGAGCAAAGGTAAACTACTTTTTCAGAGGTGGGACCGATATTCGGATTTCAAAGTTTATCCTCTTTCATTAAACTTTATCTGAAATCCTTCTCACATATAAACCCAATGGTTTCCCCCTCTTTCTATCATCTGCTCTTCCTCCAAACCAAAAACCCCAAATTTCTCCCTGAAATTTCTTTCTCTCTTCTTTCTTCGTCCTTAAGCTACTTCAAAATGGCCAACCTTGCTCACAGAAATGATCCCAACTTTACCATGCAGCTACATAGACAACACAATCAGGTTGCTCTGTTAAGCTCTGAGAAAGATCCTCATTTCTCAAAGGTTTGCTGTTTTCTAACTCTGTCAAACTACTTCACCTCCCTAATCGTTGATCCTCCACTCTATGAGGATCAGTTGCTTGAATTCTGGAAGACCTGCCAAGAGGTCATTATGGACGGGGAGAAGGCCACAGTGCAGGGGAGAACAATCTTCATCACTCCAGCCATCATCAATAGACATCTTCAGTTGGATGATGAAGAAGGTGAGTTGTTTTTCCCAAAGGAAGTTGTCAATCATTCCTTTGAGCAGATGGGATATGAGGGAGATTTCTCTATAAAGACCTTTAGGAAAGGGAAGGTCTCATCCCAATGGAGATTCCTGCTCCATGTGGTCATCCACAGCTTCTCAAACAAGCATGGTGGATGGGACCAGATTCCCGAGGATCTCTCTTTTATAATCCATGGAATGGTTCAGGGGGTCAAATTCAGGTATTCTCAATTTGTTTAACAAATTTAGTTGCTAATTTAGATTCCTTAGAGAATTACATGTTTCCTAGATATGTCCAGTACATTCTTAATTGTGAACTGGGATCATAGTTGAGGGAAACAGGTAACACTCTTCAGTTGGGATAGATGAAGCCCGACATCTTTAAAATTCTGAGAAAGCCCACTGTTGGATTCTCTTGGGTAGAAATAGTCTAGTCCTAAAAATGTTAGAGCTCATTGCTCAAGGTGACAACCTAGCAGCACAAGCTAGTGTTGAACCCACACCTGCTATCTCCCAACCACTCTCACAGCCTCAAATCACCATCACTTACCAAAGAAAATCCAAACGAACTCCTGCTCAAGCTATTTAGTCTGTGGAGGCCCCCATATACTCACCCATACAGGAAGAAGTGGACACTCAAGCTCCCACTTCTCCTAAGGAGCAGACCACTCCCATATCTTCAAGAATCAGTGCTGAGGTTCCTCATGCTCAGCCTGATGAGCTCATTAGCCCAATTGTCTTAAGCCATCACTCTGAGTCTCAACATTCAAGTGATCAACCTTCAGGGGATAGTTACCATCCCCAGCCTATAGATCTCAACCAACCAATTCCCAACCTTGACTTCTATACTGATGAAGATCTAGGTTTCAGTGAGTATAATGAGTCTCTCTTCTTTTCCCCTACTCAAAGAGAGATGAATACTCCTGAGTCTCCTACATCTATCCCACATCAGTTACATACAACTGAGGTGGACACTCCTGAACCTGTTCAGATGTCCATATGGAAGAGGCTCTCACTTCTGAAAGTGATTACATCATTAAGACCTCAACCATGGCAACTCAGCCCACTGACATCTCAACTGAGACTGCTAGTGAGCAGAGGAAAACCAGCAGCCAAGAACATCAAGCTGGTGGCGAGAGAGAGGACTCTGGTCCAATCATCTCATCCCCCAATGAATCTTCTGATGAAGATGAGGGGAATCTGCAAGATTGGGTTTGTCACTTAGACACTTGGATTTCTCTCAAACTCACTTATAGAAACACTCAACTCAGATGAAGTAAAGTCTTTTACAAGAGTTGATAATAATATAATAAGTAGTAAAGGAACACATAGAAATAAATTTTCAAGGTACTTGTATATATTACTTCTTAACTCAAGATATTACAAGACTCTTACAAGCATGATACATGAGTTACAATGAGAAACTATATATACTAGATCCTACAGCCGGATATACTTTGATACCAGCTGAAAACCTAAGACTAAAGCATATACTACAATACTAAAGTTAAGGTATTTTAGATAAAGTATTATCTAAGATATGGTAGTCATGACATGTCCATGACTTACCTTTTGTCACCAACTAAAGATGGCAACTATACTAACATAAAAAGGTAAATAGTGGATTAAAGTATGGTCAACTACATGGCTTTTGAGAAAACGCCATGCAGTATCTCAGAGATTTGCAACGGAGTGTCAGGGAGACCATACTTATGTCCACTGGATAATAGTAGTGTTTTCCGAAGGTAAGTTGGCTTCAGAAGAACAAGTTCCTCCGAAGCCACTTATACTTCGAAAAAGGCTTCTATACTTCCGAGGCTTGAGGACTTCTATACTTCGGAAGTTGACTTCACATCTTTCTTTCTAAGTCTTGAACTTCGGAAGTAGGTTCTTTGTCTTCGGAAGTTGGAATTTTTCCTTCGGAAGTAAGTTTTACACTTTGTCTTCGGAAGAGCTCCTTTTTCCTTCGGAAGTTCCACACTTAGCTTCGGAAGTCCTTTATTTGTTGTACCAAAATCTTCTAAGTGACTTGGTTTTGGTTGCACCAGCCTTTCTAGATCCAACAAACTCCCCCTAGGCTGATGCTACCAAAACCTCACTTATTTCTGCTTCTCAAAGCTTTCATCACCAGGGACAAAAGATATTTGTCTGTCTGTTTGTTCTTCCCTGAAGTGGTGCTGAGAAGCTTATACATGTCATTGGTGGATAGGAGATCCAGTTAACCACTCTGAATGACATGTACCCTTTGTTGTGTCCCCCTGAAAAGAGTTAGTTGACGGGAGTATAGTCATACTCCCATCTAACTATGGATTCAAGTTCAGGACCTTCAACCATTTGTAAAAAGGCTTTGCCTTTGGTTGTTGATCCCTTCCTTTCCTCCTCCTCTCTCAGTTTCAACTCTTTTTCAACCTTGCTTCTAGCAGTTAGCTCGGCCATATGAAGGCTGCCTAGATGATTTCTGATATGGGCAGCTACATCAGAGTTTGAAGGGTTGGAGAATGTCTTCTCTGCTAACTCAGCAATGAAAAAATTGGCTTAAGTGTAGCAAAGATGAGGCACTTAGCCTGTGGAGCTCTCCATTCTCTCTTTCAACAACAAAGTTGTGAGAAGAGTCTTTGAACCTCCACTGGATGATCTTCTTTCTAGGTGCAAGAGGTTGTCTTGGCACCCGGTCGCTTTTTTGGTATCCAGTAGAGTTTTGGGTTGATGGGGATGGTTTGATGGGTTGATGGGTAGGTTGAGGTGTTTGGGTTCTGGCTAGAGTTTTGGGTTGGAGGATGAGTAGTTTAGGTGGTTGAGGTGAAGGGGTTGGTAGGGGTGAAGGTGTAGGTTCAATGGTGTATGGTTAAGTGGTTGGTTCGGTTTTGATGGGGAGTGAAAAGGGTATAGGTTCAGGTTGTGGTTGGGTTTGGAGTTTGGGTTGAGAGGTTGCTTTGAAGGTCATCCCCTGTCCCCTTTTATACACCTCCTTCCTCTTCCCCACGCGAATGCCAGCCTTAATGTCACTAAAATGTCGTTGGAGAGTCTTTTCTGACATAGGACCCACCTGTCTGCTAGAGAAGCCATGAGCTTTGAGATAGCTTTTCATCCATGCCTTCTCACCTATTTTCTTGGTAGTAGTTAGTCCTGCTTCCTCTTCCTTCTTCTTCTTCTTCAAAACTTTTCCCTTTCAGCTCTCTTTCTCTCTTCTCCATTTGATCTTGCTCTTTGTTGAAGAGCCATAAGATCGTATCATTGTTATGTGGAGATAATTCTTCTTGAGAGAAACCTCTGGAGGTTAGGAGAGCTATCCTTTCCCTTCTGAGCTGTAGATCAGCTTCTTTTTCTTTCCTCTCCCTTTCATCTTCTAAGGCCAACCTTGCAGCTTCTTCTTTTTGCTGTTTTAGAAGCAAGGTTGCCTTTTCCAGCTCTATTAACTCCTCTAATGGTAACAGAAGTACATCTTCAGTTGCAGCTTCTAGACTAACAAGTCTATCGATAATCTCTACCCTTTTTCGGTTGTTGACCGCCTCCTGGTTGGCTGCAGCTGCTTTGGTACTTGCAGCTAGCAGTTCTCTAGTTGTCAGCCTACCTTTTCTTTTGAGTTTCTCCAACCTTTCTTCCTTTTGAAGCTCTTCCGAAGTCATCTTCCTCTTTCCTTTGATGTCTTCGGAAGTACTAGACTTTGGGGGTTCTTGGATGGAAGATTCAGGTTGAGTAGTAGAGATGGAAGCTGGAGTTAATGCTGATGTTAGAGCTAAAGGTTGGGTGAGAAAATCCTCCCTATTAACCTCATATGCAAGTTCCAGGATTGCATCCATGACTATTAGATCACCGGATAATGAGAATAGTCCTTCCGTAGCAACAATCTCAGCTTCGGAAGTTTGAAATTGTACTTTTGAGGCTTTGAATTGTGCTTCGGAAGTTTGTGAAAATGCACTATCTGTCCCAACTGTTTCAGTTGCTAGGCCATCAGTCCTTGTTTCCCCTTCGAAGTTAATCTTAGGTTCCACTTGGACCTTAGGTTGACCAACTTCCTCAATAGTGGTAGAAGGTGCATTTAACCTCCGAAGCTCTTGAGCTCCGAAGTAGATCACAGACATATCAGGACTTGGCTATTCTATAAGAGATTCCAATAGGAACTTGTTAAAGAACCTATTGAGATCTTGGAGCATCCTTTGATCCACTTGAATGACAACCAAAGGAGGCTCAGGGAAAATTGAAGCTTGTTGCACAGGATATTTTGATCTCAAGGAAGTGAGAGCTTGACTTTGGGTTTCCTCTTGTCTTTGACTTTGTCTCTGAACACTCTCCCCCTTTTTGGTAGCATCATCCTGAGAGCTTGATGAGCTAGAAGAAGAGGTCAAGGAGACCTGAGTTGGTACATGCCTAACAGACCTCTCAATCTGTTACTCAGCTAGTTTGGCCTTGAGAATTTCAATCTCAAGTTGCTAAGTGGTAGACCTATCCTCTAAAGTCCTAACCTTGGATTCAAGATTTGAGACTTTAGAAAGTAGGTCTTGAATGGTAAGTTGTATTCTTCCCTCATCTTCTTTTGAAGTATCACGGGGATATGAGGTAACATACCTTGTATGTTCACCCTCACCACCAGATATGGTTTCTTGGCACCGTGGTTTCCCTTGCTCAAAGATGTCTCTTTCAGAGTCATCAAAGGGCATGTTTGCCATAGATTCAGTCTCAGTGAAGTTACCACTGTCTTGAGGATCCATTGAGACTCCATTAGTAGTGGTAGCTGAATCTACATGAGTTCCCTCCACATCAGTGGGACTCACCTTAGTAAAGGTTTGTTGATGGGGGCTAGAGATAAGAGGTCTCTCTAGGCTCTGTTGATCCTTGAGAGGCTGTTGTGGATCAACTTCATTGCCCTTAAGAGATATAATCTCTTCATTAGCTCAAATTAAAATGTCAGTAAAGGATATGGAAGTGAAACCTAATGACCCGGGACTTTGATCAATGTCTAAAGGCATTGAGCCTGTGATAGGGTTGTCTCTTTTTGGCTGCTCAGGGGAGTATAGAGACTCACTCTGAGGGCTTTTAGCTAGGGTTTTGAGCTCATGGGTCTGAGACTAAGGAGACTCAAGACCTATATTAAGGTCAATTGTGAAGGATGGTTGGACTTCAGGCTGAGTGGGAGCCTTTTGTTCCACTCTAGCCTTTTTGGGTAGAACATGAGGAGCTTGTTCAATCAGAGAAGATTGAACAAGGGTTTGGTTGGGACGTCTCTGATAAGTAACGGTAATGGTTGGAGAAGGTAGATTTGGCAAATTGAGGGTTGTTTCTAGTGTGGGTTCATCACCTGTGGGGTTAACAAGGATGTCACCAGGAGCCATTGGCTCAATCATACCTGGAATAAGTGCAGTATCTCTTCCGGTGAAGTTGGTGGACATTCTCTTCAAAGTCTTGAAGATGGTTGGCCTCATTTGAGGAACAGTCAGAACAGCTGCACAAACAAGCTTGCTCTGGTCCAGCTCGTAGTTGATTATGTGCTGGAGAAACCTGGGATACATGAAGAATGTGTCTTTTTGAAGATTTCCCATGAGGTTAATCAGCACAAATCTTGAATAGTTGAAGCGAAGGCTTTTCACCAACCCATGAACTAGGCACCCAAGTTCATATGGGATTTGATCCCACCCCCCAGATTTATTCGATAAGCAGTGAAGAACCACATGTAGCAGGAACTTCCATTTGTAAGAGAAGTTAATTTGTAGACAGTTGACCTGCTAATGTCTCCACCATATCCCATTTGGAGATAAGAATTGTCCAAATCTGCTTTGGGGAATTCCGTTGGAGCGCCCTCATCATGAAGCTCTAGATGCTCCCTGATGATATGTTCAGAATTGACCAACTCCTGGCCACAGATGCTCGATCGGATGACACGAACCCCATTTAGGGTTTCAATCTGACCATTTGTCCAAAATTCATACATATGGTTTGAGTAAATTGTGGGGTTTACACTTAGAGCGGTGTAGTAAGAAGATTGGGTTAGAAAGGAGATGATGTCTAAGAAGTCAGCATCTCTTGAAGAATTAAGAAGTGCGACATCGTTGTGCTGAGGGTTGAATGCCATTTGGAAAGGTGAATGGGGATGATTTGAGCTGGGGTAAAGTTGGAGAGGAGAAATTTCTAGGGCAGTAAAATTTGCAAGTAAGAAAATGAAATTGAGTAGTCGAGATTATTTAAAAGATTGTGGAAAGGCGGTAATAGGGGTAAGGATAAGATGATGTGATGGTTTAGTGGATGAAATGACAGTGGCGGTAAGATTAAAATCAGTTAAATAATCCAACATCATTAACAAAATCTTTGCTTTTTACAGTGTGGGGCCTAAGAGATTTACGTTACACAGTGAAATCTCTCTTCCGAGTGTAAAGCATTTCCGAAGTTAACTTGTCTTCCGAAGGCAAATCTTACTTCCGAAGCCAAAACTTTGCTTCTGAAGGTTAGAGTTGCTTCCTAATAGAGAATTTGTAAGTTCTGAAGTAGATCTGATATACAGTCAATCGCTTCTTCCGAGGCCAAAAATTCTTCAGAGAAGAAAGTTATCCTTTGAGAAATTTTGCTTCGGAAGATATGAGAATGTCTTCCGAAGGTTAATTTCCTCAGAAGGAATTTACACTTAGAAAATTTCAGAGAGAATTTCTTGTAACAGGGCTTAAATTGTATTGACACAAGACTTACATATTAAAAAGGTTTTCAAAAAAGATCAAACTAATCAATGTTATCATCCCAATAGCTATTATAAGATACTTGAAGCTTTGTTCATCAAAAGCTTTGGCAAATAGATCAACATATTATTCATTTGAATCAACTTTGATTAACTTCATTAGATTTTTCTCATGAATATCTCTAATGAAATGATACCTGATGTCAATATGCTTTGTTTTGGAGTGCTTCACCGGATTTTCAGTAATAAAGATAGCACTGTTGTTGTCAATATGGATAGGAGTACTCGTAAAGTTAAATCCATAGTCTAACATCTAATTTTGAATCCATAGCAGTTGAGCACAGCAACTAGCAGCAGTAATGTATTCAGCTTCAGCAGTTGATGTAGAGACACAGGATTGTTTCTTGCATTGCCATGAGATGATCCTTCCACCAAGAAATTAACATCCTCTTGATGTTGATTTCTTGTCAACATTGCAGCCTCCATAGTCACTACCAGAGTACCATAAAGATTGAAATCCTTGTTTTTGGGATACCAGAGACCTAGTTTAGGTGCTCCTTTGAGGTATCTGAGGATTCTCTTAACAGCAGCTAGGTGAGACACCTTTGGAGCATCCTGATATCTTGCACAAATTCAAGTAGCAAACATGATATCAGGTTTACTGGCTGTTAGATACATCAGAGAACCAATTATTGCCCTATACTGATGTTGATCAGTATCCTCCCCCTCAAGGTCAGGACAAAGTTTATGGTTTATAGGTATGGGTGTCTTGGCAGGCTTGCGATCCTTCATCTCAAATCTTTCTAAGATGTCAGAGACATATTAGATTGATTAATGAAGAACCCTTCCTTCAGTTGCTTTACCTAAATTCCAAGGAAAAAGTCCATTTTTCCCATGGAGCTCATCTCAAATTCTTCTTCATAATGCTCTCAAAGTCCTTGCACATTGATCATTTGAGGAACCAAATATGATGTCATCAACATAGACTTGTACGAGCAAAAGTCCTTTCAAGATTTTCTGATGAAGAGAGTCTTATCAATGTACCTCTAGTGTAGCATTCTTCAGAAGAAACTGAGACAAGGTTTATACCACAGCCTAGGTGCTTGGTGCAGCCCATATAGAGCTTTATCCAATTTGCACACATAGTTGGGTGTGTGGATCTTCAATCCTGGAGGTTGGCATACATAGACTTCCCTATCTATTCCCAATATAGAAATGCAAAATGACATCAAGGGGTATACTGTGAAGTCCTTGATGCAAGCAAAGCAAGGAAGATCTAACTGCCTCAAGTCTGCACTGGTGCAAAGACATCAGTATAATCGATTCTTCTCTTGAGTGTACCTTGAACTACAGGTCTTGCCTTATTCTTGATGACAAGCCTCATCATCTCTCTTGTTTCTGAAAACCCAGTTGGTGTATAGGTACTTGACTAGATGGTAGCGAACATTGGTTCTGTTGGACCAAAAGAACCAATGAGCCAAGATCAGAAAACCTCTAAGTCCCACGGTATCACAACAACTGCTGAAAGCCTCATCAGTAGTTTGACAAGTGCTGAAGACTTCAACAGCTGAAGATCAAGTGCTGAAGACCTTAACAGCTGAAGAACCAAAGTGCTGAAGTAAACAGCTGAAGAACACAAGTGCTGAAGCTGAAAGACCAAAGTACTGAAGAACAACAGCTGAAGAGTTCACAAGTGCTGAAGATCAACAACTGATGTACAAAGTCTGAAGACAAAGACTGAAGACATCAGCTGATGATATCTACTGAAGTCATCAGCTGATGAAACGCCTGAAGGTCAAAGTCTGAAGATCAAGTACTGAAGCCTCAGTAGTTTGTCACAACTGCTGAAGAGTACTTCTTCAGTAGTTGTGATATCAGTAGTTTTATTTTCTTTGTTTCAGTAGTTTTGTAAAACGACTGAAGAGCTTGTTCTTCAGTCGTTGTAGTTTCAGTAGTTTTATATTTTGTACTTAACTTGCTGATATGTTCTCAGTAGTTGTGAACATTTCAGTAGTTTGTTAAGAATTAGTTATTTCTGTATTGGATCTGCCAGTTGTCACTTTCCGTGATAACAGCAGTGACTGTTGCACTCTATATAAGGAGTGACAACCCATTGTAATCAGTGAGCGATATGAGCAATTGAATGGAATGATTGATTGATTGATTAGAAATATTCTACATCTATAAACATTCCTAGAAATCAGAAATTCATATTCTCTCCCTATAACCGTATGCGATCTTAACGCTTACATATATTGTTTGCTTGCTACAATTTGTCTAATTGTGTGTGTATTCCGCTGCTTTATATTCTGATACATCAAACTTGTGATCACTGATCCTGTCAAATGGTATCAGAGCAGGTTAATCATTGATCGATCTAATAATTGATCATTGAAACTGCTATTCAAGATCCAAGTTTGATTGAATTAGCTTTTGTTTTTGCAAGAAACGGTTATAGAGATTGAATTTTTCTGTATTTCTGCTCATTCATCCTGAGATCTATTCTTGGTTCTCATTGAGTTTGTTGTGGTTTGTCTAAAACTTTTTAAAACTTGAACTAAACTGTTTTTGAACTGAAAATGACCACTCCCTCCAATGATCCTCACAATACTGGTTCCTCAACCAAGCCTCCTATGCTGGTTAGGAATGAGTATAACATATGGCAAAGACGTATGCTCCATCACCTGTCTGTTAACAGCGCAGGGTGTTGGACATCAGTGGTACATGGTCCACACAAGCCTATGGTGAATAACCCGGAAACCAATCAAATGGTTCCGAAGAGGAGGGAGCAATACTCAGATGAGGATAAAAAGTTGCTTGAGATTGATGCAAAAGCCCATGGAATTCTGGCCATGGCTTTGCCCAATGAAATCTATTCTGGGCTAATGCATCATGAAACTGCCCATGACCTCTGGATTGCTTTGAAAGAACAATTTGGAGGAACAGATGAGGTCTTGGCAAATAATAGAGAAATTCTTGCCCAACAATATGAGACATTCTCTCATAGAAAGGGTGAGACACTGACTCAACAATATGAGCGGTTTTCTTGTTTGATCTCTGAACTAAAAATGGTCAAACTTGAATACACCAATATTCAGATGAATAACAGATTTCTCAGATCACTGCCTGAGAGATGGGACACATATACTATTGTCCTACGCTCCAGTGCAAGTTTGGACAAACTATCTCTCACCCAACTCCATGGGAAATTGCTCACTTTTGAGAGAGAGATAGAACAGAAGAGAAAGCTGTCTTCATCTGGAAAGCTCACTGAAGACTTTATTCAAGGCAACACTGCCTTGGTGGGTCATGAGTCAGAATATGCTGCATCTGAATGCCAGTATGATGAGCATATTAATTCTCTTCGAGCACTTCTAATTCTGCATTTGTAAGTGTTGATGGTCAGTTTACTGGAGGTAATAATGACAATTTATGTTTCATTATGGATGATCTCAAGGGGATTGCTGATGATGACTTAGAAGAGATGGATATTTTGAGCCAAATGGCCTTGATAAATATCAGATCTCAGAAGTTCTACAAAAGAACTGGAAGAAAATTCCCAGGACTCTCTGGCAAAACCAAAGTTGGTTTTGACAAGAGCAAGTTGAGGTGTCACAAATGCCAACGGCTTGGACACTTTGCAAGAGAGTGTAGATCAACTGGATCAAACTCTACTGCACCCTTTGTGACTTTTCCTGGCAACAGTCAACAAAAAGAGGGCAACATCCTGTCACATCTAGTCATCATCCTCAACAACAATCTCCGGCATATTTTGTTCCTCAGGGTCAAATGCCTTATCAGTACCCTTGTTATTACATGCCACAGTCAAGTCAAGTTCAAGTTCCTATGACACCACAACCTCATGCATTACCAGAACCTCAGCCTTCCCTATCTCATCAACAACTTCATCTCAACAACACAGCTTCTTCACCCCAGGAGTTGTTGACTGGAGCAGTTTACCAGATGACTTGTCTGGTCATGATCAACTGTTCTCAGGTGCTGGTCAACATGGTGGTGACAGTCCCTTTGGGAATCTAGCTCTTATGGCTTTGGAGTCTGCTGATACTTCATCTTCCAATGCCTCTACACCACAGGTATCACAGGTATCCTCTGAGGCAAAAGCCAAATTATGTTCTGAACAATGCATAGCAGCATTTGCTTCCATTAGAGAAGCAAATGTAGCTTTAATTAATAAGAACATTGAGCTAGAACAAGTAATTTCCAAAAACAAAGCTGAGTTTGAGTTTGTGCTCAAAGATAAAAATGATGAGGTTTATAAACTGAATTGCAAAATAATTGATGATAAGGCTAGAGAAGATGTACTTCTAGAGAAGTACAAAGATCTCAAAGAAACCCTTGCAGTTACCCAGGTCGAGTGTGATAGATGGGTACAATCATGCAAAGGTTTTGAAATGCTTCTTAGTAAGCAATCTGCTTCAAATGTGAAGTTTGGAATTGGTTACAATCACACTGCTCCACCTACAGATTTTACCCCAAGAGCAGAGGTAGAATCTGATGGTGAGAGTGATAACCAATCCATCAAGTCATGTGATCTACCTTCTGATACAGCACAATCAGAAGTAGCAGTCAGTATCAAGTCCTCTTTGAACCTCAGCTGATGTTGATGGTCCAAATGCTGACATTCACATGATCAATAAGTTGATCAACTCAGGAGTCAATCCTGAAGGTCCTGAAAGGACTGGAGAGCAGGATTCAACTCCTGAAGTTCAAACTTCAACTGCTGTCAGTACTGAAGAGAAGAAAACTGGCAGTAGAAAGAGTTTGAAGACTACTAAAGATGCTGTCAAGAAAGCAACCAATGCTTCCAAAGCATTGAAGAACAAGTCTTCACCATCTTTAGTTGATGATCAACCTAAGATGAAGAAGAAACCATGTGAAGTATGTGGTTTGTTCAATCATCTTACAGATGATTGTTGGTACAAAAGAGGTTCCAAACTCAAACAAAAGGAAGAAATTAATGAGAAAATGGTAAAAATGAAAACTGAGTTTGAGACCACATTTGTATCAGCAACATCAAATCCTGTAACCCTTAAGTCCTTAAAGCAATCCAAAAAGGAAGGAGTTAAACAGGTGACAGCTGAGGGTGCTCAAAAGAAGAAGGTGCAACATAGGACCTTATCTAACTCCACTAGCAATGTGTCTGATGAGCTGAAAGCTTTATCACAAAATCAGACACAGCTGGTGATGATGGTACAACATCTGTTGGGTAGAGTTAACCAACTAGATTCTCCTATGTTGAAACCACAGAAAAGGAGGTCTAAGCCAAAGGACTCCTCTTCTGCACCATCTTCTTCCTCTCAGGCTGTTGTTACAAATAAACATGCTAGTTTACCATCTATTGATGAGACCAGGCCCAAAACCAAAAAGGTTTGGGTCTCTAAAACTAACTGATTGTTTATTATTGCAGGGTTCTTCAACATGCCAAAATAGCATCTGGTATGTAGACAGTGGGGGATCCATGCACATGACTGGGAACATCTCTCTTCTTCATGACTACTCTCAAGGAAAGAAGGGATTTGTCTCTTTTGGCAATGATGCTAGGGGTTACATCATCGGTAAGGGCTTTGTCTCCAATGGAGAAATCAAATTTGATGATGTTAATCATGTGGAAAATCTCAAGTACAACCTCTTGAGTGTCAGTCAAATGTGTGATAAAGGCCATGTTGCCCTTTTCACAAGTCAAAACTGTAGGATTCTGTCATCCAAAGTTTTGCCCTTGATTGACAAGGTGTTGGATGATCACACTCTCCTGAAAGCCAACAGGACAGGAAGAGTGTATGCCTTAGATCTCTCTAAGAAGATAGATCTCAAAGGTAATCCTTGCCTATTTTCCAAAGCCTCTTTTCAAGAATCTAAACTATGGCACAGGAGGCTTGGTCATGTTAATCTCAAAAACATGAATCAGCTTAGCCACAATAGTTTAGTCAGAGGCTTACCAATAAAGGAGTTCCACTGTGATGAAACTTGCACTGCTTGTTTAAAAGGAAAACAGCACAAGGTCTCATTTCCTCCTATTGAAGTGTCCAAGTCCACTGCCTGCTTGCAATTACTGCATATGGATCTATTTGGTCCTGTGAGAGTAATGGCATGAAAAGAAGAAATACTGTCTGGTAATTGTGGATGATTACTCCAGATTTGTATGGACTTTCTTTCTACATTCAAAGGATGAGGCTGCTCAGAAGATTATCCACTTTGTGCTGTACATTGAGAAGCAGTATTCCCTTCCAGTCAAGTGTATTAGGAGTGATAATGGAACTGAGTTCAGAAATCATACACTTGATGACTTCTATCTCTCAAAGGGAATCAAAAGGCAGTTCAGCATTCCAAGGACTCGGAACAAAATGGAGTAGTGGAGAGAAAGAACAGGACCCTCATTGAAGCTGCAAGGTCCATGCTGGCTGACTCAGGTTTGCCATTGACTTTTGGGCCGAAGCTGTCAACACAGCTTGTTATGTGCAAAATAGAGTTTTAGTAAATCAGAGGTTGATGAAGACTCCATATGAAGTTCTCCATCATTTGGCTCCACTGATTTCATTTTTCAAAGCATTTGGTGTCCCTGTTTTATTCTCAACACAAAGGATCAACTCCCAAATTTGATCCTAAGGTGGATGCAGGATACTTTGTTGGTTATTCATCTACTTGCAAAGCATACAGAGTCTTCAACTGCAGAACAAAGATGGTTGAAGAAACTCTACATGTTAAGTTTAATGAATCTCCAAAGGACAAGATTCCACAAAGTCCTGTGGAGTTATTTGATCTGGACATACTGCAATATGTTCCTTATCAAACTCCTGCTGTTGCTCCTGTCAACAGTTCACCACCTGGTGGTACTGCTGATGATGATGATGATTGCAGTACTCACCTCTTCAGGTTTAGTGATCAGCTGCCTGATTCAACTAGACCTGATGTTCCTGTAGCGCCAGTAGCACCATCCACAACAAATGCTGATGAGATTTCTTCGAATTCAACTTCCTTTGAATTACCATCCACTGATTGGTTTCAAGGAAATGATTCACCATCACCATCTGTTGCTGCTGAACCGGCTACAAACACTTGCACAGATCTCATTGTGTATCAAGATCTGAAGAATCACCCCATGTCTCAAATCATTGGTGATATCACTGCTGGAGTATCAACAAGAAGTCAATTGTCAAATTTCTGCTTCTATGCTCTCTTCATCAGTCAGCAAGAGCCAAAGAATTATCACATTGCTTTAAAGGACAATGGATGGGTTGATGCCATGCAGCTTGAGCTTCTTCAGTTCAAGAAACAGCAAGTGTGGGAACTGGTTCCTCTACCTCCAGGTAAGTGTGCAATAGGCACTAAATGGGTGTTTAGGAACAAAACTGATGAAAATGGGCTTATTGTTAAGAACAAGGCCAGACTGGTTGTTCAGGGGTTTGCACAAGAAGAAGGTATTGATTATGATGAAACCTTTGCCCCTGTAGCCAGACTGGAAGCAATTCGATTGTTTTTAGCTTATGCTGCTTATCAAAAACTTAAAGTCTTTCAAATGGATGTCAAAAGTGCATTTTTGTATGGAAAAGTTAAAGAAGAGGTTTATGTATGTCAACCTCCAGGCTTTGAGGACAACAACATCCTAATTGGGTGTATAAGCTTGATAAAGCTCTTTATGGGTTAAAACAAGCTCCCAGAGCCTGGTATGAGACATTATCAAACTTTCTTCTGGAAAACAATTTCACTAGAGGCTCCATAGACAAGACTTTATTTATTAAGAAAGCTGGGCAGCATAATCTACTTGTTCAAATTTATGTAGATGATATATTTTTGCATCCTCTGATCCAAAGTTGTGTGATGCCTTTACAAAGTTGATGCAACAGAAGTTTGAAATGAGTGCATGGGGGAATTACAGTTCTTTCTGGGGTTGCAAATCAAACAAAAGGCTGATGGAATTTTTATTCATCAATCAAAATATACAAAAGATCTTTTGCAAAAGTTTGATTTACAAAACTGTAAGCCCTGTTCTACTCCCATGAGCAGCACCACACAACTGGACTCAGATCAGAAAGGTAAAGTGGTTGATGAAACACTTTACAGATGTATGATTGGGTCCTTGATGTATTTAACAGCTTCTAGACCAGATATTATGTTTGCTACATGTGTTTGTGCTAGATTTCAGGCTGCACCTAAAGAGTCTCATCTGATTGCAGTCAAGAGGATCTTTAGATATCTGCAAGGCACTCCATCTCTAGGTTTATGGTATTCTACCAGACATTCTGGTAAATTAGTTGCTTTTTCTGACAGTGACTATGCAGGGTGTAAGTTGACCAGGAAATCAACTTCTGGTGGATGTCAATTCCTAGGCAACTGCTTAATTCTTGGCAGAGCAAGAAACAGACCTCAGTTGCTACATCCACTGCGGAAGCAGAGTACATTGCTGCTGCAAGCTGTACATCTCAGGTACTCTGGCTTCAAAACCAACTTTTGGATTATGGCATTACAGAGACTAAGACTCCATTGTTAATGGATAGTGCTTCAGCTCTTTGCATTGTCAAAAATCCAGTCCAGCACTCTAGGACCAAACATATAGAGATCAGACATCATTTTATAAGAGATTGTTTTGAAAAAGGTCTGATTGATCCTAAGTTTGTGCCCAGTGCTGATGAGCTTGCAGACATTTTTACTAAGCCTTTGGATAGTTCAACTTTCCAAAACCTGGTGTTAGGCTTGGTATGCTGCAGCTAGAATAGGTGACAACTACTGATGATCTCAGTAATTCATATTGATGATCATGAGTGCCTGTCACATATAAGTACTGATGAGCTCTTTTAACCTCAGTACTTTTTATAACTACTGAAGGCTAAAAGTTCTCACAAGTACTGAAGTACTTCATCTGCTCTAAACTACTGAAGTAGTTACAACTACTGATGCAGTCATAACTACTGAAATCAGTAAAAACAGATAAGTACTGATGTCCTATGAAACAACTGAAATCAGCCATAAAGACTGATGAATGTGTTGAGGATAGTTTGAAACAGCTGAAAAGCTAAGAATTGACGAAAACAGCTGAAGAGAACTTTCCCTTCAGTCGTTTGTACCACTGCTGTTTCATTTTAAACAACTGAAGCAAAACCACGTCTTCAGCAGTTTTATAACTACTGATGACCAATACCAAGTCTTCAGTTGTTTACAACAGCTGATGACAAAACCACTGTCTTCAGTAGTTTCATAACTACTGATGACAAACACCATGTCCTCAGTTGTTTCAATCACCTGAAGTCAAAACCACGGTCTTCAGTAGTTTTCTAAACTACTGATGCCTAACACCGCGACTTCAGCTGTTTCAACGTCTGAAAGGATAATACCATGTCAACGGTCGTTTAAAACTACTGATGACTAACACCACATCCTTCAGTCGTTTCCTCACCGTACCCTATAAATACCCTTAACTGAGCTCTCCATGCTTATCTTCTTCAAACCTAACGTTCCTCTCAAAAAACACTTCCATGGCGTCTATGCAAATTAAACCGCGACACAACTGTGTGCCTACCTCACAAAATCGCCGATCTGGACTAAGTTCGATACTGCTATCGATCTTATGGTTCAGTCCCCATACAACAAGGCATTCCTTCTGAACCCCGTTTTACATGCCGAATCCTTGAACCAATTTTGGATGAACGTTACTGTTACAACTGAGGAGAGCACACACAATCCCTCCGGTCAGTCGTCAACAACAAAGAAGTAGTGATTACTCCTGCAACAATCCGTAAAATTCTTCAACTGAGTGATGCTACCTCCTGCTGGATATCCGAAGGGCACCATAGATCTCTCATTTGCTCACATGGATATCAAGGTGATCTCAGTGCCACCACCATCATGAAGAAACACTTTAATGACGCTGAGCGCCTGATCTTCACATGGTCAATGTATGTTTGCCCCTAAGACATCGTCTTGGGATCAAATGTCCACCAAATGGCAGCAGGTAATGTATTCTATCCTTGAGCAACAACCACTGAATTTTCAGAATTAATATTTTCAGAGCTCAAAGATATGGCTCAAAAACTAACTGCCAACCGTTGGATACTCTATCCACGGTTCATAATGGCCATTATAATAGACCAGCTTAATGCTGAGGGACTTGTTGGCTTGGGAGTCCCTGCTACGGCTGTTTTGCCAGAAGTATACTCCCGGCACAACTCCGACCGGACACTCAAACTGGCTGCCAAGCTGCGAAAACCCACGCAGCTGGAACCCACAGCCACCACCTCCAAATCCAATGTCCCCACCAAACCCACCAAAAGAAAACCAAAATGGCTACTCAGGGAATTGAGTCCCCTGAGGATGCTCCTGCACAACAAACGCAGGATATATCCACTAGTCCAACCCCCTAGTGGATACCATGACTCCTCCAGCCACAGCCGCTCAGGCTTCCTCTCAACAGGAGCCTGCAGCAACCCAAGGGGCACCTACTTATCTGGGATCTTCCTCACTTGAGGAGATTGCCATTGAAGAGCACCATCCACCCCAGGTGCACACTGCTTCTACCCTGTACCCCAAACAACCGCCCCTCACAGCCCAACTTTAATAGTTGCTCAAGTGCTGACTCAATTGCACTCCTCACCCCCTCCCCAGAAACCACTTATTACTGGGAATACCTCTACAATTGAGGGGGAGGAACACAGTGCATCTGAGAACCCACAGCACAGGGGTTTCCCAATTCTATCTCCTGGTGTAGAGAAGGAGCTTAGAATATCTAGTGAGGCTGCCACCTCCTCTGACTCAGCACATGACCAGAGTGAGGCTGGTAACATTGCTAAGACCTCCTAGAGGCAACAGCTGATGATGGACATTGTCCTGAGGCTGGAAGTCCCCAGTACCAAGCACAAGGGGCACATGCACCAACTGGTCTACACCCAGCGCATGTAATCCTGCTCTAAGCAGGAGGTCAGGTGATTCAGTATCAACTGATGATGACCTGAGCTTCTTCTTCGATGTAGTTGCTCAAAACACCATTCTAGAGGATGAGGTTAGCAGACTCAAAGAGCTGCTGGCCAAGATGTCTCAGGATGCAAGTCCATCTGCCACCATCATACACCCACAGATGGCACCTTCCCTTGAAGGTTTCCCAAACACAGAGCCACCCCAAAATCAACCACCCGCCTCTGCTTCAGGCCCTACTTCTCAGGAACAGAACCCTCCTGAGCAAATAGGTGCTATCCTCCGAAACTCCCTCCCTCTCATCACCCCCATAATCACTGATATAGTGATCAAAGCCCTTGATGAGAGGCTTTCCTCAACATTACAGCCCTGGTGATGCTGCTGTCCACAAGACTCTTTCTGCGGTACCAACCCCTTCCTCCAATGCAACCAAAAAGGGGGAGGGTACTGCAGTGAAAGATAGAAAGAGGAAGAGATCTGAGGAAGAGGAGGAACAAGAAGAAAGCAACCTCTGCTCACGTACAAGCGAAAGAGAAGTGCTGATGATCATACTGCTGAAGAAAAATCCTTGGAGGAGCTGGTCAAAGAAGCTGACACCACACACAGCCGCTCCATGGATAAAATAATTGAACAACTATTCAGGCAGGGGTTTGACACAGCCACACTGGACAGTGAGATCAGAAGGTTAGAGGTACAAGAGATACAAACCCGATGGGCAGGGTACGATGCTCTTGAGAAAGAGAGGTTGGAAATAATGATCCGCTTTATTGCAAAATACTTGGGAAGATCATTAATGGAGATCCGCGCATGGTCCAGGGACAGCATTCTGGCTATAGCCACCAGAATCTGTCTGTCTGAGCAATTCAACAAAGGGATCATTGTGGAAGCCCTTGATGAGGCTGGGGCTGGCAAAAGGTTAGAGATGGCTAAACTTACAAAAGCAAAATTAACTACAAGGATGCTAGATCAACCTTCCCTTCCACCCACTCAAACAGATCCTATCCCTCAAATCTCCCAACCAACCTCTAAGCCAAAATCCAAACATCCTCTCTCTTCAAAACCAATCCCTTCACCAACCCAACCATCATCCAGTGATGTACCCCGTAGAAGGAGAAGGGTGCTGAGGATGGAAGAAGAAGCAGAAGAAGAGGATGAAGATGATAGTCTGCCACTCTCTGCTGTTCTAAAGCTACCAAAACCCAGAGTCAATCCATGATCACACCTGACTCTCAAAGGGAAATGGTCAGAGTCAAGATAGAAGAAGAAGAACAGCAGAAACAGCACGATGAGCAACTGTTGAAGATGGTTGACAAGGAATTTCCTCAGTCATCATCTATTCAAGCCATGAAAGGGCATGCTCAAAGGCTGTACACTCTCAGACACACCTTTCAGTATCAGAAGGAGAGAGTGAGAGTATGGCCAGACCCCAGGGTGAGTTCTAGAATCCATAAAAGAACTATCCCACACAGATACAACGGCCAAGTACGAAAAACAATAGAATCTACCATCATGTTGGCCGTTGTAGTCTCACCTTGGGAAATCATTGATGAATTCAAGAAAGCTCACCAAGCAAAGAAGACACCTCAAGCCTTACTAGAAAACAAGATGATTAAGAAGGGGTTGTTATACAAAAAGCTTGAAGACATCCAAAAGAATGAGCTCCAGTTACTCCTTGAAGGCAACCATCCTGATGAATTTGTATACAGGGAGGTAACTACGGTGGAGTTGAAAAATGGCAGGACCATGAAGTACTTATCAGAGTACTATGGTCCAGAGTTCTTCTTCGAAGGAGGAGCTGAAGAACTCTCTCAAGAGGAACAAATGTTCTCCTTGAGGCCTATGTTCGTGAGTCGTACAGACTCATTATGGGGAAGTGAATCTCATGAATGGGATAACAACTCTGTGTCCAGTTCCCCAAAACAGAGTTCCCATTCATACTCTGCCAAACAAATATTTGAGGTTCTTCCCAGGCCGGAGCGTACATGGGTCATCTTCTCTACTGATCAAGAAGGAAAAAGACCAACATTTTTGCCATCAATAAGTGGGAGTATAAATAAGTTAGAGGTTTTGGCTGCATTGGTTCAGGGGGAGTTTGTTGGACCAAAAGAACCAATGAGCCAAGATCAGAAAACCTCTAAGTCCCACATGGTATCACAACAACTGCTGAAAGCCTCATCAGTAGTTTGACAAGTGCTGAAGACTTCAACAGCTGAAGATCAAGTGCTGAAGACCTTAACAGCTGAAGAACCAAAGTGCTGAAGTACAACAGCTGAAGAACACAAGTGCTGAAGCTGAAAGACCAAAGTACTGAAGAACAACAGCTGAAGAGTTCACAAGTGCTGAAGATCAACAACTGATGTACAAAGTCTGAAGACAAAGACTGAAGACATCAGCTGATGATATCTACTGAAGTCATCAGCTGATGAAACGCCTGAAGGTCAAAGTCTGAAGATCAAGTACTGAAGCCTCAGTAGTTTGTCACAACTGCTGAAGAGTACTTCTTCAGTAGTTGTGATATCAGTAGTTTTATTTTCTTTGTTTCAGTAGTTTTGTAAAACGACTGAAGAGCTTGTTCTTCAGTCGTTGTAGTTTCAGTAGTTTTATATTTTGTACTTAACTTGCTGATATGTTCTCAGTAGTTGTGAACATTTCAGTAGTTTGTTAAGAATTAGTTATTTCTGTATTGGATCTGCCAGTTGTCACTTTCCGTGATAACAGCAGTGACTGTTGCACTCTATATAAGGAGTGACAACCCATTGTAATCAGTGAGCGATATGAGCAATTGAATGGAATGATTGATGATTGATTAGAAATATTCTACATCTATAAACATTCCTAGAAATCAGAAATTATATTCTCTCCCTATAACCGTATGCGATCTTAACGCTTACATATATTGTTTGCTTGCTACAATTTGTCTAATTCGTGTGTGTATTCCGCTGCTTATATTCTGATACGTCAAACTTGTGATCACTGATCCTGTCAGGTTCCTACCTTGTGTCTCTGAATTGAAGCAGCTCCTCTTGCATCGCTCAAGCATGTTAGGATCGGCGATCTAAGTTGGTGATTAAAGTAGATTGCCAGCAGAATTGATCAATGAATTAAACAATTTTGCAAGAACACAAATTGATATTTATGGAATAGTGCCCGGGTATAGAAAAAGAGAGAATCTGCAAAAGGAATATTTCATTCAAATACTTTAGTGGTGGCTTAAAGTCAACATTACATTAGGTAAACATTACTTATATAAGGAAGTGACTTGCTGATGTCACTTGATAGTGACATCTAACAGAATTATACAACAACTGAAACTATGCAAACTACTAGAAGTTCTCAACAATGATCACATCTCAGAGATGCAAGTACAAAAACATAAAACTACTGAACTAAACTACTGAAAACTAAAACTACTGAAATGTAAATTCAAGTACTGAAAGGAAAACCATCATACTACTGAAGTTAATAACTTCAGTGTTGTGACAACTACTGATCAATCTGGTCTTCAGCTTTGTCTTCAGTCTTTGTCTTCAGTACTTTACTTTTAGACTTTGTCTTCAGATTTTGTCTTCAGACTTGTACCAGCTGATGTCTTCAGCTGTTGTAATCTTCTTCAGCAGTTGAATAACTGTGGACTTAGAGGTTTTTCTGACAGGCTCATTGGTTCTTTTGGTTCAACAAACTCCCCCTGAACCAATGCAGCCAAAACTCTAAGTGTATTGAAGATCCCACTTATTCTTGGCAGAAACACCCTCTTGATCGCTTCAGAGGTAATCATGTAAGCACAGGCCGGGAAAAGGTTTCTGAATATTTGATGGCTAAGTATGGAAGGGAACTCTATCTTGGGGAAACTGGACACAGAGCCTTGTCCCAACCATGAAACCTAATTCCCATTGATGAGTCTGTAAGACTCTCTTGCATAGGCCTTAAGGAGAACAACTTGTTCCTCCTTGGTGAGTTCTTCTGCTTCTCCCTCAAAGAAGAACTCAGGCCCATAATATTAAGACAGATATCTAACTGTCTTCCCATTCTTCAACTCAATAGTTGTGATCTCTCTGTATGCGAATTCATCTGGGTAAGAGCCTTCTAGCAGCAACCGGAGTTCACTCTTTTGAAGATCTTCAAGTTTCTTGTATAACAACCCCTTCTTGATCATTTTGTTCTCAAGTATAGATTGAGGGGTTGTCTTTGAGTTATGTGCTCTCTTGAATTCTTCAATATTTTCCCAGGTGAGACTACCATAGCCAAACTAATTGTAGCATTCAAAGTCTTTTTCACTTGGCTATGATATCTACTTGGTATGTTTTTCTTATGAATCCTGGAACTTACCCTGGGGTCTGGCCAAATCCTCACTCTTTCTCTTTGATGTTGGAATGTATGCCTAAGAGTGTACAGCCTCAGAGCTTGTTTTTTTATTTCTTGAATGGATGAGGACTGAGGGAAGTCCTTGTCAACCATTTTGAGAAATTGCTCATCATGCTGCTTCTGCTGTTCTGCTTCTTCAATCTTTACTTTCACCATTTTCATTTGCAAGTCAGGTGTAATCATCTGCTGACTTCTGAGCTCAGGTGTTTTAAGTTTGAGAACAGCAGAGATTGGCAGACTATCTTCATTATCATCCTCTTCTTCTTCTACCCTCAACACCCTTCTTCTCCTTCTGGGTGCATCACTGGGTGTGGTTTGAGGTGGTTTTTGAGGTAATGGAGTTGGTTTTGTGGGTTGAGTTGTGAGTGGTTTTGGTTTAGGGATAGGGTTGGCAGGTTTTGGAGTTGGTTGTTTATGAGTTGGAGTTAGGGAAGGCTGATCTAGCATTTTTGTGGTAAGTTTTGCTTTGGAGAGCTTGGCCATATCAGTTCTTTTCCCAACACCTGCCTCATCCAATGCTTCTATAACTAACCCTTTATTGAATGCTTCAGAAGAACAGATTCTGGTGGTTATTGCCAGAATACTGTCTCTGGTTCATGATTTGATCTCAATCAATGATCTTCCCAAGTATTTTGCAATAAATCTGATCATTATCTCCAACCTTTCCCTATCCATGACACTGTAACTAGCCCATCTTTCTTGTATTTCCTTAACTTCCAGCCTTCTGATCTCAGTGTCTAAAGTGGCTGTATCAAAGCCCTGTCTAAAGAGTTGGTCTATTATTCTGTCCATAGATCTGCTATGAGCTTCATCATCTTCTTTAACCAGATCTTCTAAGGATTTCTCTTCAACAGGCTCTTGTGTTTCAGCACTTTTCTTCCTTTTATAAGTGATCAGTTGTTTCTCTTTCTCTAGCTCCTTTTCTTTTTCTTGTTGGTTCTTATCAACCACTCTCTTTCTCTTTCTTTCTTTTACTGCCTTAGACTCCCCCTTTTCGGGTGCATTGGGTTTAGAGGTTTGAATGGCAGAAAGTGACTTTTGCACAGCATCATCAACAAGTGTTTGGAGATTTGAGGAGATCCTCTCATCAATGGCTTTATGTACAATCTCAGTGATGATGGGAGTGATGAGAGGTAGGAGTTTTGAAAGGTTTCAACCATCTGCTCAGAGGGGTTCTGTCCCTGAGAGTTGGTGCTAAAAACAGGGGCTGGTGGCTTAGTTAAGTGTGGTGGCTGAGTGTTTGGTGAACCTTCAAATAAAGGTGCCATCTGGGGGTTTATTGGGGCAGATGGACTTTTATCCTGACACATTTTGGCTAGCAGTTCTTTGAGTCTGCTCACCTCAGTCTCTAGGATGGTGTTATGGGCTAAGACATCGAAGAAAAAGCCCAGGTCATCATCAATCTTTGTTGAATCATCTGACCTCCTGATTAAATCAGGATGTACATGCCCTGAGTGTAGATCAGTATATGCATGTGCCCCTTGTTCTTGGTTCTAGGGACTTCCTGCCTCAGGACTTTGTCCTTCATTGGCAGTTGCCTCTGGTGAGGTCTTATATATGGTACCAACTTCATCCTGTTCATTTTCTGAATCAGTAGAAGTGACAGCCTGACCAGAAGTTCTAACCTCCTTTTCTACACTTGGAGATTGAACATTATAACCCATGTGCTGTGGGTTATCAGCAGCACTTTGGTCCTCCCCTACAATTGTTGAGGTATGCCTAGTGTGAATTGGTTTCTGGGGAGGGGGTGAGGAATGCAGCTGACTCAGCACTTTAGCAATGATAAGAGTTGGGCTTTGAGGGGCGGTTGCAATGGGAGATTGGTCAGAAGCAGATTGCACCCGGGGTGAGAGGTGCTCTTCAATGGTAACCTTCTTAACTGAGATAGGTTCCAGTAGTGTGGGTTCCCCTAGTGTGGTTGCAACAGGATCCCATAGAGAGGATACTTGTGCGATTTCAGTAGGTGGAGTCCCTAACATAACTGGGGGGTTAGAGCCAGTATATGTTTCTTGTATTGGTGGTACAGGAGCATCCTCAGGGACTCATCTCCCTGAGTAGCCTTTTTGGGCTTTTGGGGTTTGGGTTTGGTGGGGACTTTGGATCTGGAGGTGGAGGCTGTGGGTTCCCTCTGCTTGGGTTTGAATAGGCAGGCGGCCCCTTTGAGAGTGGGGTCAGAATTATGTCTGGAGTATACCTCAGCTAAGACAGCTGGAGCAGGGACTCCAAGACCAACAAGGCCGTCAGAATTTAATTGATCTAAAATTATGGCCATCAGAAACCTGGGATATAATAGTCATCTATTTGACACAGGTTTCTGAGCCAGATCCTTAAGTTCCAGAAACACTATCTCAGAAAAATTTAGATTTTGTCGTTCAAATATAGAGTACAATACCTGTTGCCATCGTGAGGACATCTGATCCCATGAAGATGTCTTTGGAGCAAGGCAGACATTTACCATGTGGAAGATAAGTCTTTCAGTATCATGGAAGTGCTTTTTGAGAATGGTTGTAGCACTTAAGTCTCCTTCATATCGGTTGTTGATGAAAGACATATCGATGGTGCCTTTCGGGTATTCTACAACACAGGTGGCATCATGCAAGTTTAGGGTTTTGCGAATGATGTCAGGGGTGATTACCACCTGTTTCTGGTTAACCAACGACTGGAGAGTGATTTGGCTATCATTGTCACCGGTTGTTACAGAGACGTTGGACCAGAATTGGGTTAAGGATTCAGGGTATATGGTAGGATTCAAAAGAAAAGCGGTTCGGTATTGGGAATCCACGATAAGATCGATGGCATTATCAAATTTGTTCCAGAAGGCCGATTTCGAGAGGTAGACAACACAGTTATGTCTAGGTTTAAGTTTCATGGTCGCCATTGTTGAGAGAGAGAAAGGATAGAGAATGGCTAATGAATCGTTCGACTATAAGTGCAGGTATTTATAGGGTAAGAAAAGGCTGAAAAGAAAACGACTAAAAGTTTTGGTGTTGTCATCAGTTGTTTTAAAACAACTGAAGACTTGGTTTTAGTCCTCAGTAGTTATGAAACTACTGAAAACCTTGGTTTTGTCTTCAGGTGTAAGAAACAACTGAAGACTTGTGTTAGTCATCAGTAGTTGTGAAACTACTGAAAACAAGGTTTTGTCATCAGTTGTTTAAGGTGAAACAACAGTTTGTGGAAACGACTGAGAGAAAATTCGCATCAGTAGTTTTCGTCAATTCTTAGCCTTTTAGCTATTTCATACTATCCTCAACACTTACTCATCAGACTTTTTAGCTGTTTTCAGTTGTTTCATATGACATCAGTACTTATCTGTTTTTACTACATCAGTAGTTATAACTTTATCAGTAGTTGTAGCTGCATCAGTTTCTTTTAACAGAAAGTACAGTACTTTTTAAGGTAATTTATTCTTCAGTAGTTATTAAATCAACTGAGAATAAAACTTATCAGTACTTATTTGTGACATGTGTACTAATGATCATCAGTACTTGTTTACTGAAAACATCAGTAGTTGTCACTTATTCTAGCTGCAGCATACCAAGCCTTAACACAAGGTTTTGGAATGTTGAACTATTCAAAGGCTTAGTAAATATATCTACAAGCTCATCAGCACTTGGCACAAACTTTGGATCAATCAGACCTTTTTCAAAACAATCCCTAATAAAATGGTGTCTGATCTCTATATGTTTGGTCCTAGAATGCTGGACTGGATTCTTGACAATACACAGAGCTGAAGCACTATCCATTAACAATAGAGTCTTAGTCTCTGTAGTGCCATAATCCAATAATTGGTTCTGAAGCCAGAGTACCTGAGATGTACAACTTGCAGCAGCAATGTACTCTGCTTCAACAGTGGATGTAGCAACAGATGTTTGTTTCTTACTCTGCCAAGAAATCAAACAGTTGCCTAGGAATTGACATCCACCAGAAGTTGACTTTCTGGTTAACTTACACCCTACATAGTCACTATCAGAAAAAGCAACTAATTTGCAAGAGTGTCCAGTGGAATACCAAAGACCTAGAGATTGTGTACCTTGTAGATATCTAAAGTTCCTCTTGACTGCAATCAAATGAGACTCTTTAGGAGCAGCCTAAAATCTAGCACAAATACACGTTGCAAACATAATATTTGGTCTAGAAGCTGTTAATAAATCAAGGACCCAATCATACATCTGTAAAGTGTTTCATCGACAGCTTTACCTTTCTGATCTGCATCCAGTTGTGTGGTGTTGTACATGGGAGTAGAACAGGGCTTACAGTTTTGTAAATCAAACTTATTCAAAAGATTTTTTGTATATTTTGTTTGATGAATGAAGGTTCCATCAGCCTTTTGTTTGATTTGCAAGCCTAGAAAAACTGTAATTCTCCCATTGCACTCATTTCAAACTTTTGCTTCATTAAACTTGTAAACTCATCACACAACTGGGGATCAGAGGATGCAAAATTATATCATCAACGTAAATTTGAACAAGTAGCTTATGCTGATCCACTTTCTTAATAAACAAAGTTTTATCTATGGAGCCTCTAGTGAAATTATTTTGAAGAAGAAAATTTGAAAGTGTTTCATACCAGGCTCTAGGAGCTTGTTTCAATCCATAAAGAGCCTTATCAAGTTTATACACCCAATCAGGATGGTTATTGTCCTCAAAATCTGGTGGTTGACACACATAAACCTCTTCTTTTATTTTTCCATATAAAAAGCACTTTTGACATCCATTTGAAGAACTTTAAGATTATGGAATGCAGCATAGGCTAAGAACAATCTAATTGCCTCCAATCTGGCTACAGGGGCAAAGGTTTCATCATAACCAATACCTTCTTCTTGTGAAAACCCTTGTACAACCAGTCTAGCATTGTTCTTGACGATAAGCCCATTTTCATCAGTTTTATTCCTAAACACCCACTTAGTGCCTATTGAACACTTACCTGGGGGTAGATGAACCAGTTCCCACACTTGCTGCTTTTTGAACTGAAGTAGCTAAAGCTACATGGCTTCAACCCATCCATTGTCTCCTAAAGCAACATGATAGTTCTTTGGCTCTAGCTGACTGATGAAGAGAGCATAGAAGCAAAAATTGGACAATTGACTTCTGGTTGAGACACCAGCATTGATATCACCAATGATTTGAGACATGGGGTGATTCTTCAGCTCTTGGTACACTATAAGATCAGTGCAAGTGTTTGTAGCAGGTTCAGCAGCAACAGATGTTGGTCCAGACTCTTGAAACCAAGTATGAGATGGCAATTCAAATGATGTAGAGGAGTCAGAAATCTCATCAGCATTTGTTGTGGATGGAGCTACTGAAGCTACAGGAACATCAGGTTTAGTGGAATCAGGAAGTTGATCACTAAACTTGAAAAGGTGAGTACTGATATCATCATCATCTTCAGTACCACCAGGTGGAAGACTTGCTGCAGAAGATGATTTATTCACATGACCTGCAACAGCTGGAGGTTGATAAGGAACATATTGCAGTATATCCAGATCAAACAACTCCATAGGGTTTTGTGAATTTTATCCTTAGGAGATTCATTGAATTTCACATGCAAGGTTTCTTCAACTATCTTTGTTCTGCAGTTGAAGACTCTGTAAGCCGTGCATGTGGATGAAACAAGGACACCCAAATGCTTTGAAGAATGAAATTAGAGGAGCCAAATGATGTAGAACTTCATATGGAGTCTTCATCAACCTCTTATTTACTAACACTCTATTCTGCACATAGCAAGCTGTGTAGACAGTTTCAGCCCAAAAGGTCAATGGCAAACCAGAGTCAGCCAACATGGACCTTGCAGCTTCAATTAGGGTCTTGTTCTTTCTTTCCACTACTCCATTTTGTTCTGGAGTCCTTGGGATGCTAAACTGCCTCTTGATTCCCTTGAGAGATAAAAATCATCAAGTGTATAGTTTCTGAATTCTGTTCCATTATCACTTCTTATACACTTGACTGATAGGGAATACTGCTTCTCAACATACAACACAAAGTTTATAATCGTCTGAGCAACCTCATCCTTTGAATGCAAGAAGAAAGTCCATACAAATCTGGAGTGATCATCCATAATTACCAGACAGTATTTCTTCTTGGCCATGCTCATCACTCTCACAGGACCAAATAGATCCATGTGCAGTAACTGCAAGCAGGCAGTGGACTTAGGTTCTTCAATAGGAGGGAATGAGACTTTGTGTTGTTTTCCTTTCAAACAAGCAGTACAGGTTTCATCACATTGGAACTCCTTTATTGGTAAACCTCTCACTAAACTATTGTGGACCAGCTGATTCATGTTTTTGAGATTTACATGACCTAGCCTTTTGTGCCACAGTTTAGATTCCTGAGGAGAGGCTTTGGAGAACAAGCAAGAATGACCCTTCAAATCAATCTTCATTGACAAATCCAGGGCATAAACTCTTCCAATCCTATTGGCTTTCAGGAGAATATGTTCATCCAATACCTTGTCAATCAGCCTCAGAATTGTGGAAGACAGAATTCTACAGTTCTGGCTTGTGAAAAGTGCAACATGCCCTTTATCACACATCTGACTGACATTCAGTAGATTATACTTGAGATTCTCCACATGGTTAACAACATCATCAATCTGATTTCTCCATTTGATACATATCCTTTCCCAATGATGTAACCTTAGCATCATTTCCAAATGAAACAAATCCCTTCTTTCCTTGAGAGTAGTCATTAGAAGAGAACTGCTTTCAGTCATATCATAGATCCTCCTGTCTACATACCAGATGCTACTTTGGCATGCTGAAGAACCCTGCATTCATCACAAGGAACTAGTTAGGTTTTGAGACCCAAACCCGTTTGGTTTTGGGTCTGTTTTCATCAACAGATTTAATCGTAACTTGTTTCTTATGATTAACAGCTGATGAAGGTGGAGATGGAGCTGAAATGGATTCCGGATTTGGGCTTGGAATACCTTTTCAGTGGTTTGATCACAGGTGCATCTAGTTGCTTAACTCTCCCCAGCAAATGCTGAACCATCATAACAAGTTGTGTCTGATTTGTAGCTAAAGCTTTCAGCTCTTGTGACATATCAGTACTTGTTTTGATGAGTTCTTGTGGCCCACCATTTCCTCCTTGAAATTTACAGACTTAGTCTGATGTTTATCATGAGGAACACTATCAGTGTTTATGATAAACCCTATCCTTCTTTTTGATTTGGATGAAGCCTTGGGTTTATCAAATTGGAATGACTGTGGTACAAACTTGGTCTCAAACTCATTTTTCATTTCTTCCATCTGCTTTTTAATGAGCTTATCTTTGTTGAGTTTGGAACCCTTTTTGTACCAACATTCATCAGAAAGATGATTGAACTTACCACATATGTCGCATGGCTTGTTCTTCATCTTGGATTGATCAACTGCTGAAGTGGAAACTACTGAAGGTGTGATCTTTAGTACTTTCCTCCTTTCAGTACTTGTGTTAAGTACTAAAGGATCTGTAACAACTGAAGACTTGTTCTTCAGCTGTTCTCTATCCGTCCTGAAAAACCGTATGATAGATTCCTCAGCAGTTGTTAATCCTTTTATTTTAGTTGATTTGAAATGCTTTTCAGATGTTGTGACTTGCCTTTAGTACTTGAGGTACTTTGAGGGACAACATCTGAAGTACTCAGCTTTATGTGCTTATTAGTAGTTAACCATCAGGCAATTGATTTGCTGAGGTATCAACACTGATTTCATCTTCTGATTTTGCTGATCACTTGAGGATGAAACACATGATGATGTGCTTGGAAATTACTTTCACCTTCAGGTTTACTATTGATTTTGGAGTAAAATCTGTAGGTGGTGCAATGTGTTGTAACCAATTCCAAACTTCACATTTGAAGCTGTTTGCTTGCTGAGAAGCATTTCAAATCCCTTGCAGGATGATACCCAGCGGTCACACTCAACTTGGGTAGCTGCAAGTGTTTCTTTAGATCTCTGTGGTTCTCAAGAATGACCTCTAGCTTAGCCTTTTCATCATTTAATTGGCATTTAAGCTTATAAATCTCATCATCTTTATCTTTAAGGACAGACTCATACTCAGTTTTTTTTTTGGAAAGGGTTTGCTCAAGCTCAATATTTTGATTTATTAAAGCTACATTTGCCTCTCTAATAGAGATAAATGCAGCTATGCAAGATTCAGAACATAGCTTGGCCTTAGCCTCAGAGGATACCTGAGTTACCTGTGATGAAGATGCATTGGAGCATGAACCCTCAGTAGACTCCAGGGCCATGAGAGCAAGATTCCCAAAAGGATGTTCACCACCATGTTGACCATCACTAGCAAATAATTGCTCATTACCAGAAAGATCATCTGGTAGACTGCTCCAGTCAACAGTACCATGAGTGAAAAGCTGTGATGAGGTTGTGATTGAGATGGTTGAGGCTCAGGTAAGGCTTGAGGTTGTTGTGCAATAGGAACTTGAACTTGATTTGGCTGTGGCATGTAATAGCAGGGATATGGATATGGATTGGACCCTGAGGGACAAAATATGCAGGAGATATAGGTTGTGAGTGATGACCAGAACTAGCAGGATGTTGCCCTCTGTTTTGTGAACTATTACTTGGAAAAGTCACAAAGGGTGCAGAGGAGTTAGATCCAGTTGATCTACACTCTCTTGCAAAGTGCCCAAGCCTGTGGCATTTGTGACACCTTAACTTACTCTTGTCAAAACCAACTTTGGTTTTGCCAGAGAGTCCTGGAAATTTTCTACCAGTTCTCTTGTAGAACATTTGAGATCTGATATTAATCAAGGCCATTTGGCTCAGAATATCCATCTCTTCTAAGTCATCATCAGCAATACCTTTCAAATCATCCATCATGAAGCACAAATTGTCACTATTACAGCCTGACTGACTATCAACACTAACAAATGCATGATCAGAACTGTTTGAAGAGAAATCTATATGCTCATCGTAATGGCTTTCTGATGCAGCATATTCTGACTCATGACCAACCAAGGCAGTGTTTCCTGGTACAAAGTCATCAGTGAGCTTTCTTGATGATGCCAGTTTCCTTTTCTGCTCTATCTCTCTTTCAAATGTAAGCAGTTTCCCATGGAGTTGGGTGAGAGATAGGCTATCCAGATTTGCACTGGAGCATAGGACAATAGTATATGTGTCCCATCTCTCAGGTAGTGATCTGAGGAATCTGTTGTTCATCTGGCTATTAGTGTATTCATGTTTGACCATTTTCAGCTCAGAGATCAAACAGGAAAAACGCTCAAACTGTTGAGTCAGTGTCTCACCCTTCCTATGAGAGAATGTCTCGTATTGTTGGGCAAGGATTTCTCTGTTGTTTGCTAAGACCTCGTCTATTCCACCAAATTGTTCTTTCAATGCATTCCAGAGGTCATGAGCAGTTTCATGATGCATAAGCCCATAATAGATTTCATTTGGCAGTGCCATGGCCAGAATTCCATGAGCTTTAGCATCAATCTCAAACAGTTTTCGATCCTCATCTGAGTATTGTTCCTTCTTCTTCGGAACCATTTGGTTGGTTTCCGGATTGTTCACCATAGGCTTGTGTGGACCATGTACCACAGATGTCCAACAACCTGAACTGTTAACAGACAGGTGATGGAGCATTCTTCGTTGCCATATGTTATACTCAGTCCTAACCAGCATCGGAGGCTTGGTTGAGGAGCCAGTATTGTGAGGGTCATTAGAAGGAGTACTCATTCTGAGATTCAATCAAATTCAGTTAAGTTTTAACCAATTTAGTGCAAAACACAACAAACTCAATACGAACCAAGAGAAGTCTCAAAGCAATTAACCGAAAGCAACAGAAATTCAATCTCTATAATCAATTCTTGCAAATATGCTAATTCGATCAAACTTAGATATCGAAATAGCAGTTTCAATGATCAATTGTTAGATCGATCAATGATTAACCAACTCTGATATCATTTGTTAGGATCAACGATCTAAGTTTCATTGATTAGAGTAGATTGCAGCGGAATTCGATCAATGAATTAAACAATTTTGCAAGAACACAATTGATATTCAATGGAATAGTGCACGGTTATAGAAAAAGAGAGAATTCTGCAAAAGGAATATTTCATTCAAATACTTTCGTGGTGGCTTAAAGTCACACATTACAATTAGGTCAACATTCCTTATATATGGAATGTGACGTCTGCTGATGTCACTTGATAGTGACATCTAACAGAATTATACAAACAACTGAAACTATGCAAACTACTGAGAATGTTCTCAACAACTGATCACATCTCAGAGAATTCTAAGTACAAAAACATAAAACTACTGAACTAAAACTACTGAAACTATAAACTAATGAAATGTAAATTACAAGTACTGAAAGGAAAACCATCACAACTACTGAAGTTAATAACTTCAGCTGTTGTGATAACTACTGAAGTTAATAACTTCAGCTGTTGTGACAACTATTGATCACTCTGGTCTTTAGTATTTGTCTTTAGTCTTTGTCTTCAGTACTTTACTTTTAGACTTTGTCTTCAGTTTTTGTCTTCAGATTTTGTCTTCAGACTTTGTAATCAGTTGATGTCTTCAGCTGTTGTAATCTTCTTCAGCAGTTGTAATGATTGTGGGACTTAGAGGTTTTTCTGATCAGGCTCATTGTTCTTTTGGTCCAACAAGCCAGCTACTATCTTTCAAGGCATCTTCTACCTTCTTGGGTTCCATCTGAGATAGAAAGCATGAGTACAAGCAGACATTCCCTTGATGAGTCTGTCCTCTTGTTCTCACACCCTCAGAGACATTCCCTATAATGTTCTCAGTTGGATGAGTGTTGTGAATCCTAAGACGAGGAATCACTTCCAATTCCAGAAATAGATCCAGGTTAGACATATTCTGCTTAGGAACTGGAACACTCTGTCTAGCTGTTGTTTCAAAGTCATTCAATGAGGACTGATTGAATGAATGAGAAACATCATCAATAGTTGGCTGTGAAGTAGTATTAACAGTTTCTTGTTCCTTCAAAATACTACCTCCTTCTGCTTAGTGTTGTGGTGGATCACCTAATGAGTTTTGAGGCTCAGTAGGTGATTCACTTGTTGAAGCTTCACTATTCCTTGATATAGTTAGACTATCGGATCTGTGAATAGTGGAAGCTTGGTATATTGCAGCACTTGGAGAATTTGGTCTAGGCTTGGGAAGCTCAAATAGTTGATCATTAGCAGCAGCATCAGCATCATTTTGAGCACCTATCCCAACTGAAACATTCTCGCAAGAGGGTTTAGAATAGTTTGGAAACAATTCTAAATCAAAGATATGATCAGATCCATTCCCCCTAACACAAGGAGTGTGCTCATTAACAACTATATTGGATGACTTCTCAATTGTTGATTCTTAATGTTGTATACTCTGTAAGCTTTTGGAGCTAGAAGAATATCCATCAAAGATAGCATCATCCAACTTTTCAGCAAAATTTGCCAAATTGTCCTTTGTGTTAAGTATGGTACACCTGCTGCCAAAGGACCTTAGAAAGCCAATGAACGGTGGCCTCTTGTTCCATAGCTCATAAGGGGTTTTTCCATGGGGCTTAACTACAAGAACTCTATTCTACACATAGCATGCAGTGCTGACTACCTCTGCCCAGAATGTTAGAGGTAGCTTTGAATCAGCTAACATAGTTCGAGCAGCCTCAATAAGTGTCCTATTCCTCCTCTCAGCAACATTGTTTTGTTGAGGAGTTCTGGGAGCACTATATTGTCTGGCAATCCCTTTTGCATTACGGAATGAGTCAAGAACGAAGTTTTTAAACTCAATCCCTTGATCACATCTAATTATTTTAACCTTGTGATCAATTTGATTTTCTATTTTAAGAATAAAAGATTTTAATGTTTCAGCAGTTTCATCTTTAGTTCTTAAAAAGAATACCCATGTAAATCTTGTAAAATCATCAACTATCACAAGGCAATATGATTTCCTTCCAATGCTAATTATACTTGTGGGACCAAAAAGATCCATGTGCAATAAGTGCAATGGAGTAGTGATAGAGTTAACACATTTGGATTTATGAGATGTCCTGTGTTGTTTCCCTTTCAGGCATGCAACACATTTGTCTTTGCAAAAAAAACTCTTTTTTAGGCAAACCATGTACCAAGTTATTTTTAGCCAATTTATTCATTGTCTTAAAACTTACACGACACATATGTTTATGCCACAGTGTTGACTCATCGCTATCAGCTTTGGACAGAAAACATGATACTTCACCCATTGGAGAAGCATTGTTCATATCAAGCTTGTACATATCCCCTTTCCTAGGAGATCTAAGAAGCACCAATTCCGGAGGAATTGTCATCCCTGGTTTGAGGATAATGCACTCATGTTCTGTGAAAAGCATTTGGTGCTTTTGATCACAGAATTGAGAAACACTTAACAGATTGTGTTCAAGCTGTTTGACAAAGTGAACTTTGTCAACTTTTAATTTACCATTAGATATACTCCATCTGCTAGAATTATATCCTCCAGCCTCACCTCCAAACTAGACATGACCTCCATCATAATATTGAAATTTTTAAAGGAGAGATCTGTTCCCTGTCATGTGCCTGGAGCATCCGCTATCTACAATCGAAATGTTGTTATTCTTGTCATATGGATGTCCCTGCACATAAGATGAGATGATTAGTTTTGATTGGAAACCCAAGCTTTATTGGTCTTGGGTTCATCCAAAGATAATGACATAATTGAACCAAAATTTATCAATGGGGGTTCAATGGATGTCTTTGAAGAAGAGGTTTGGGCTACAACATCTTCCTTGATCTTCCATTCCATCCCTTGGTTGATCATGGAGGATGAGCTTGTTGAAGCTTTTGTAGCTTGGCATTCTTCCGAAGCTTCTTTCTTTTCAGAAGAAGCCTTCACCATCTTTTCTTCTGAAGCAGTCTTCTTCTGGGATGGTTTCAAGGGGACTCTTTTGTTCTTCTGAATCTTGACAGCTTTAGCTTCCGAAGCCTTTTTCCTTTCGGAAGAAGAATCTTCTTCCAAAAGCAGCCTTGCTTTGGAAACAAGCTTTCCCTTTTTCATCACTTGAACCATTTGATATGGTCCAAATGAGAAACCTTCCCTGGCTCCTTTATTTTTAACATTATTTGCATAATGTGTGCTAGCAGGATTGTAGTAACAATCTTTGGCCATGTGGTTTTGCAGACCACACATTATGCATGCAATGTTAATCTTTTGGGGATTTGAGGGTTTTTGTTTCTTGTTCTTTTTATCTTCATCAGCAACTTTTCCCTTTAACTTCTGATCCTTTGGTAGGACAGGAGTGCTGGTACTACACCCCTTTCCTGAATCAGAGTTTCCAACCACCTAGAATCCAGCTGAGATGAATATACCCTTTTGCTTTGGGTCTATCTTTAGCTTGGACTCAGCCACTTTCTTGGCAGTTTTTCTAGCTGCCTTAGCTCTGCTTCTTCTGGCTTTGGTAGTCAGGGTTTGATCATCATTGGTAGGGGAGGGCATAATTACCTGGTTCTTCCCTGTGATGGTCTCCATATTTGCATCATTCTTTGACTCATGAGAAGGTGGGTCAGCAGATGGAACCTCTTGCTCTTCAGTACCAAACCTTGGTTGTCTTATAGACTCATAAGAGTGTGGTGGAGCAATTTCATTGGTTCCCAAGCCTCCTTTGTTTTGGTAACAAAGTTTTGAGTGAGAGGATGATGCAAGAATGGCTTGGAAGTTTTGCTCGGAAATAACATACCTCCTGGCTTGAGCCTCAGCTGTGACAAGCTG
This sequence comes from Flaveria trinervia, assembly GCA_025506515.1. Classification (NCBI taxonomy): domain Eukaryota; kingdom Viridiplantae; phylum Streptophyta; class Magnoliopsida; order Asterales; family Asteraceae; genus Flaveria; species Flaveria trinervia. The sequence continues at coordinate 70,305,573 of CM046449.1, read as the reverse complement.
GGCTTGAGCCTCAGTCAATTTGGATATTAAATCCTTTATCTGAGTCTTATAGTTTGTGTGTTCATGTTTTAATAGGGACATAGTTTTCTCTAACTCCTCAATTTTTCTTTGGTAGTCAGATTCAACCCTTTTAAAGTCAGATTTCAAAACATTTAAAGACTCAATATTAGATTTAGTCTCCATATTGTAGTCCCGATACAATTTAACCTTAGCAATACAGGAGGAGTACAGAGATGTTCATATACCTTATTTTCATCTGTTCCGGCCATGAGTGCTTGAGCAGGAGTCACATCCTGTACCATGAAGCTCCAGTCAACTTCTTGAGCCATTGCAGCTGTTTCAGTTGACTTTCTGGTGGGCTTTGGTGTAGAGGGATGTGTGGAGGCCTGTGGGGTTCCCGGGTTGGACTTGGGAGCCTTGCATTCCCTTGCAAAATGACCAAGTTGGTTACAGTTGTAACATTGGCCTTGGTTTTGTCAAACCCAAACTTGCAGTTGATTGGGTTCTGGGGAATTGCCATCCAATGTTCTTAAAGAACTTCTTTGCTCTGTAGGTTAGACTATGTCCATGTATTCCACATCATCCGGACTGAAACACTCTAGATCATCAAAGCAGTATTGATAATCACTTGAGTGTCCACTTCCTGAGACAAAAGCACAGCTGTCTTGAAAGGAGCTTTGCTGAGCTTATTGAGACCTGGAGTCTCAGGAAATGTGATGTATGGCCCAGAAGAACAAGATGGTTGATGGGTGTAAGTCAGGTATTGTTGAGGCTGGGAGATTCCTGAGCCTTCAGCAACCATTAAGGCGTTGCTAGCAGGAAGATTCAAGGGTCTGCTTGTCTGATGACCCCTCTTACTTTCCATTTCCAAACGATATCCATCAAGGATCCCATAGAGTTCGGTCATGGTGAGTGTATTCAGATTTTATGTTCTCTTGATAGAGACACAGTAGAATGTCCACTCATTGGGTAATGCAGTCATGAACTTTCTTGTAAGTTCTCTGAGTTCATGAGTAATCCCACAGATTGAAGGGAAGAAATGAGATCCATGTACCTAAAATATTGCTGGCTAAGAGTCTCTCCAGCAACATGGGTGAAGTTCTCGAACTGCTGCTTCAGTGAGTCCTTCTTGGAGTCATTTGAGTTTGAGTACATTTGAGCAAGCACATCAAACAGTTCTTTGGCAGACTTGCAATGCTCAAACCCCACCATGATAGAGTTTGGAATTGCAGTCATGAGAACAGTTATAGCGTTGCTGTCAATGTCAAGCTTCTTCCTGTCCTCATCAGAATAATCTTCAACAGCTTTCTCGATCATGGCACCATTTCTACCAGCTACTTTTGGCTTATACGGGCCATTGACAATGGATTGTCACATTTTGCTGTCTTGATACCTGATGAAGCCTTCCATTCTTTTGCTCCAGGACCTGAAGTTTTCAAGGGTGATGATGGGTGCTTTGGTCATCGTCCCCGTCTCTACTGAGATTTGTTGAGGGCCATTTTGAGTGAGGTATAAGGAGGAGTAAAAAACAGGTTGATTAGGATGGTAAGATCTCACAATCAAGAGCCTAAAAAGCTCTGATACCAATTACAGGATCGGGTTTGTCACTTAGACACTTGGATTTCTCTCAAACTCACTTATAGAAACACTCAACTCAGATGAAGTAAAGTCTTTTACAATAGTTGATAATAATATAATAAGTAGTAAAGGAACACACAGAAATAAATTTTCAAGGTACTTGTATATATTACTTCTCAACTCAAGATATTACAAGACTCTTACAAGCATGATACATGAGTTACAATGATAAACTATATATACTAGATCCTACAGCCGGATATACTTTGGTACCAGCTGGAAACCTAAGACTAAAGCATATACTACAATGTTAAAGTTAAGGTATCTTAGATAAAGTATTATCTAAGATATGGTAGTCATGACATGTCCATGACTTACCTTTTGTCACCAACTAAAGATGGCAACTGTATTAACATAAAAAGGTAAATAGTGGATTAAAGTATGGTCAACTACATGGCTTTGGAGAAAACGCCATGCAGTATCTCAGAGATTTGCAGAGGAGTGTCAGGGAGACCATACTTATGTCCACTGGATAATAGCAGTGTTTTCCGAAGGTAAGTTGGCTTCGGAAGAACAAGTTCCTCCGAAGCCACTTATACTTCGTAAGAGGCTTCTATACTTCTGAGGCATGAGGACTTCTGTACTTTGGAAGTTGACTTCAGATCTTTCTTTCTAAGTCTTGAACTTTGGAAGTAGGTTCTTTGTCTTCGGAAGTTGGAATTTTTCCTTCAGAAGTAAGTTTTACACTTTGTCTTCGGAAGAGCTCCTTTTTCCTTCGGAAGTTCCACACTTAGCTTCGGAAGTCCTTTATTTGTTGTACCAAAATATTCTAAGTGACTTGGTTTTGGTTGCACCAGCCTTTCTAGATCCACAGAATCTGAGACTACTGGTGCAAAAACTGTCTAATGCATGCACTTACTTAGTCTCAAAGGTCAGTCATCTTGAATCTCAGGTGACTACCTTACATAACAGGATCAATGATCAGCAACTTGAGATTTCATATCTCAAGGAAAAACTAACTGGGAGACCCTTAAGAAGAGCTCAACCAGGAACACAAGAACCAGTGGATGTGATTGACCTATCTTCCAGCTCATTTATGCAAGTGGGTGATGCTACCAAAAAGGGGGAGAAAGTCATTACAGCCATAGAACCTGGGAGTTCTTCAGAGAGAATGGACATTAAGGACTCACCATCCTCACTTGCAATTATGCATTCTCAGCAACCTCCTCAAGTTCACATTGATGTGGACTACACAGACTCATTCATACAAAGTTTGTTTAAGGATGGGATACCAAGGGCTATGTCACCTTCACCATCTTCCAATCACATCATTGGGTGGAGGTATGACAACATCAGGAAAGCCTTAATCATCATAAGAGTTCAGGGCAACACGAAGTCTTCAATTTTCAGACCTTGGACTACTATGAAGGTCTGGATCTAGTCAACATGCCTCTTGTCAACCCAAGCCAATCAAGACAAACTGATAGACTGGCTAAAAGAATCCAAGACAGGATCACTGCAGAGTTCAGCTTAAGAAGGAGACTTAGGCAATCAGGCAATGCCATCGGTCAACTGGATGTTGAGGAGGACCCTAAGATTGGCTTCATAGGGGAATCCTTGAATGAAGGCCTAGTGGCAGAACTTGAGAGCCCTGTCTCATCATCATCAACTGCTGTAGAGATCCACACTCCTTCTTAGACACCTGCTGGTGAAGGTGCTTCTCAACCTCTCTCTGGCCTAAGCTTAGATGCTGCAACAAGTAATGAAGGCCAAAGCTCTCTCCACCCTGAGTCACAAAGGTATGTGAGTGACAAAGGGAAAAGAAAAATGACAACTGAGGAGATTGAGGAGGAGGAGAGAGAGAGGAAAAGGAGGCTAAGGGGAGAAAGTTCCTCTGCTGAGTCTTCAAGACTCATGGAGTCTGCTATCAGGGGTGCCCCCAGACCAGATACTCAGAATGATGACTTAAGGGCAGTCAGGATAAACTATTTGCAGACTAGGAACTATGACATAGACAATGTCATTTCTCTCCCCTTAGATGAGTTGAATGAACTGGTTGACCTGGAAAGGTCAAGGGAGAAGAAGGAGGCAGAAGATGCAGAACTCCTAGTGCAAGTCAAAGAAAAGAAAAGAAGAAAAAGACTATACAAGGATATGCCTACCCTCTCCCCAGTTCAGGAAAGTCCTGCACAAGAAGATGTGGTTCAACAAGAACCTCAGGTAGACAAAGAAAAAGAAAGGATAAAGATGATCAACTACCTGAGTTCCACAGGCTTCTATCAGGCAGATGCATTCCTTCCCTTGTCCTATGATTATGTTGAGTTTGTGTACTTAAAACAGCTTGAACTTGAGATGATCAAGGACATAAAGACAACTAAGAAAAAACTAAGGGAAGAAGCTGCAAAATCTAGAGCCATCATCTAGAAGAGCATGAAGAAGTCTGCTGATAGGCAGAGGATGATGAGCTTCTTGAAGCTATATGGATTCTCCGGAAGGAGACTTGGCCCCATGTCTCTATCCACTATGGATAAGCATATTAGGGTGAACAAGTAGAAGATCAAAAGTGGAGAGCTCATTGACTTACACTCCACTCCAAGTCAAGCCCCACCTGAAGTGGAGGTTAAGGTTGAACAACCAGAGACAACACAACCTGGACCTCCTGTTGAAACTCAGCAAGCTTCATCTTCTGATCCACAGCAGGGTCAACCTCCCTCTCCTTCTGAGCATGAGAGAGAGAAAGTCCCAACTGAGAAAGACAATGAAGATCAATCTGGTGCTGCAGGCCAGTCTTCTCAGTTAAAATCTATCAAGAGAAAGAAGATGATGGCTTCTAAACCAAATCCAAATAAGAAGAAGACTGCACCCTCTTCTAAATCCTAGGATGAGTCAGAACATCTTGAGATTGTGCAGCTAGAGGATGCTACATCAACTCCAATTCAAACAGCTCCTCTAGCATCAGGAAGACCCATCTTGTCTTGGACATACACCATGAATCCAGAAAGATGGCATGTCATTAGAGATCAAGGCATTAAAGACACTTACACATGTCAAGATATGTTTCAGTTGCCTCTGCATGACCTCTTTGATATGAGAAGACATTTTGACAGTCTGAAGGATCCTGATCATCTTATGAAGAAAGGATTGGTGATCATCCTAATGAGGACTATTGATATCTGAAGTTTTCTTAGTGTTTTGGTAGCATCAGCCTAAGGGGAGTTTGTAGAGATTAATGAAGAGGCTGATACAACATAAACATCTTAAGTCTATCCTGCATGCTGCACAAGTATATTAAAGATAACAGAAAATATCTTAAACCTAACCAGAAGCTTAGGAAGTTTCACACATGAAACAAAAAATACTCTAAGTGTGAAATCTTCTGAAGCCAAGACCAATATCTTTCGAAGCCAAACATGAAGTCTTCCGAAGCCTCAGAGAAAAAGTCTTCCGAAGCTTCAAGATCATGAAGACAGATTTCTTCCGAAGACTTTTAGTAACATGCTTTATCTGATGTACTGTTCCATAAAGCTGGACACCTTTCCGCTGCATCTCTGCAAGTCACCAACTTCCATGAGTTGGTGAACAAGTCCATGCTTTTGGTAACTGTACATTGATGTCTTGAGTCTGTAACTTTCTACTTTATGCACTTTATCCTTTTTTTAATAGATAAGGATGTGAGCTATGGCATGTCATAGTCACAAGTTAAAAGGCAATCTGCCTTTTGACTCTACAATTGATTTTGTTTGTGTCTAGTCAATTGTATCCAGCTGGCTTTCAAAGTATAGCCGGTTGTAGGATGTAGCCGGTTGTAGGATGTAGTATAAGTATCTCATGTTCTTGTATCTTTCGAATATGCTTTGTAACACTTGTAATAGAACATAGAGAAAGCAATATACTGCATTCTTGAAAACCATTCACTTGTGTTCTTTGTGTTCTGTCTCTTGCATTACTTGTGTTCTTGGCATCTCAACTTGGTTAATCCAGTTTACTGTTTGATTAAAGTCTGTTTAATCTCCTCTTTGTGTTGTTGTGTTGTAACTTACCCCTTCAACGATCCTGCATAAGGCACTTACTCACATACTCCACCACGTCACGCTTCATACCCGGCCACCAATAATATTTCTTCATATCATGATACATCTTTGTGGCACCAGGATGAATGTAGTATCGAGTCTTGTGAGCTTCATCCAAAATCCTCACACGTAGATTCCCGAAACGAGGATCCACACCCATCAAAATCGAGTTTTAACACCCGGTGTGTTTTCACCCAATTCCCTAACCAGACCTCTCATTCTTTCAGAGTTTAGATGATCTTCTTTCAGTGCCTCATCTTGAAACTCCTTGACTTACTTCATTACATCAGAGGTCATGATCAGTTGATATGCTTTCACCCGAATTGGCTCGGGCCTCTCCTTTCGGCGAAGAGCATCAGCCACTACGTTGGCTTTGGCCGGATGATAATGGATCTCACAATCATAATCTTTTATGAGCTCCAACCACCTTCTCTGCCTCATGTTCAGATCTTTTTGCTCAAAGAAGTACTTCAAGCTCTTGTGGTCAGTGAAAATGATGCACTTCGTCCCGTATAGATAGTGCCTCCAAATCTTTAGTGCAAAGACCATGACTGCTAGCTCCAAGTCATGAGTGGGATAATTGACCTCATGAACTTTCAACTGTCGGGATGCATAGGCTATAACCTTCCCTCTCTGCATTAATACACACCCCAAGCCCAAGTAAGAAGCATCTGAATATACCACCAAATCCTCGCTTCCTTCGGGTAATGACAAGACGGGAGCTTGAGTCAACCTCACCTTTAACTCCTCGAACGCCTATTCTTGGGCTTGACCCCATATAAACTTTACATCCTTTCGGGTCAACTTGGTCAGCGGAGAAGCGATCTTGGAAAAGTCCTGAATGAACCTTCGATAATACCCTGCCAACCCCAAGAACCTATGAATCTTAGATGGCGTATTTGGAGACTTCCATTGCATCACTGCCTCCACCTTTGCAGGGTCTCCCATAATCCCCTTGGGATTTATCACGTGACCTAAGAATTGAACTTCGCGTAACCAGAATGCGCACTTGGAGAATTTGGCATACAACTTCTCCCTTCTTAAGGTCTCTAACACCTCCCGAATATGATCGGCATGCTCCTCCTCGCTCTTTGAATAAATTAGGATATCATCAATAAACACAATCACTGATTTATCTAACATTGGCCGACACACTCAATTCATCAAATCTATTACAACAGCTGGTTCATTGGTCAGACCAAATGACATAACAAGGAATTCATAGTGATCGTAGCGTGTGAGAAAAGCTATTTTAGGGATATCCTGTTCCTTCACCTTCAGCTGATGGTAACCAGATCGAAGATCTATCCTTGAAAACCAACTGGAACACTGAAGCTAATCAAACAAATCATCAATCCTCGGTAAGGGGTATCGATTCTTCACTATCAGCTTGTTCAGCTCACGGTAGTCGATGCACATCCTCATGCTACCGCCTTTCTTCTTCACAAACAGGACAGAAGCACCCCAGGGAAAGATACTCGATCTTATGAACCCCTTATCGAGCAGCTCTTGCAACTGCTCCATCAGTTCTTTCATTCTGTGGGAGCTAATCGATACGGTGCCTTGGTAACGGTTGAGCACCGGGTATCATATCAATTTGGAACTCATCTCACGATCCGGTGGCACGCGGGTAAGTCTTTCGGGAATACGTCCGGAAAGTACAGACAACTGGTACATCAGATAGTTGCGGTGTTTGCGCGTCCACATCCTTTACGTAGGCCATGTAGGCACTACATCCACATCTCATGCACTTTCCCGCCACCGCCATCGAAATCACTTTCGGGATCGTCGTGACTCGATCACCATAAACTGTCACCTTATTCCCGCAAGGAGCTGCCAATCGGATCATCTTCTTGCGACACACGATGTTTGCTTCATAGGTTGCTAACCAGTCCATCCCTAATACTACATCAAATCCACCTAGGGGTATCATGTGTAACCAAGCAGCAAACCTATGACCTTCTAGTTCTATGGCACAGTCCTCTATCACATCGAAATTCTAGTGGACTTACCAATAGCAGTTTCTACATCGAATGGTGCACTAACCTTGCTACTACTAACAGGCAACTTAGCACAAAAAGTAGTGGAAATAAAAATCCTGCTAGCATCAGAATCAAACAATACAGAGGCATAAATTTGGTTTACTAGAAACATACCTAACACAACATCGGGATCAGCTCTGGCTTCCTCCCGGGTCATAGTGTAAGCTCTAGCACTTTCCCTCTGCCCTCCTTCCTTCGGCTTCTTCTTCTCTGCTCCAGAGCTCTCCGCCCTCGGCTTCTTACATTCTCTAGCGATTTGGCCAGGTTGGCCACACCTGAAGCATACGTTAATCCCCATCCTGCACTCACCAATATGCTCCCTTCCATATTTGTCACACCTCCTCAGCCCTGATCCAGATGTGACCACACGTCGGTCACCCACCTTTGCCACCTTATTGTTTGGAGCGGTTCTACCACGTCCAAACCGTTTCCCATTCCAGTTCCAGCTACCACCATCCTTCGTATTCACCTCAGCCACCACCACCTTGCACTCATCATATAATCTGCCAGCCAAGTCAATCGCCGACCTAAAAGTGCTCGGCCGGGTGGCGATCATATGCCTACGCATATCCGCCGGCAGCCCCTGGATTATCTCTTAATCTTTCATGACAGTGGTGTCACTTGATCGGGCACTAGCCACGCCATTTCATTAAATTTCGTGATAGTGGATTATCTCTTAATCTTTCGTGACAGTGGTGTCACTTGATCCAGCTGCAGGAAGTCTCTTTCTACCTTGTCCATCTCTCTGTGAGGACAGAATTCCTCAATCACTAACTTCTTCAGTTTAGGCCATCTCATTCTCCCAATGGCCCTGATACCCTTAGCTTGGACAATGTTGTCCACCAGCACAAAGCCGAGTCTACAAAAGTGTGGGTAGCGAATTTCACCTTCTGATCTTCATGGCATTCACTGATATCGAGGACAGCCTCCATTTCCCTCACCCACCGGTGAGCAGTTGCAGCAGTGTCGTTTCCATCGAAAGTAGGGGGCTTGCATCTCATAAACGCCCCATAGTTACAGCCTCGGGTCACCTCCGGTGCAGGCTCTTCTTCTTCCTCCTCCTCATCATCAGAGAGAACTGTTTTCGGCTCGGGTTGTTCCCGTCCTCCTGAGGACCTGTTTCTTTCCTTTCTTCCCCTTCCCTTACTGCCTTGATCACTTCGGTCACCACAAACAGTAAAATCTTCTGCATGACCTGGTGAACCTCTTCCACCACAGCCTCCTTTACTATGGCTCTCAGATTGGCGCTCTCGTCGCCACCCTCAGGATGAGGGGTCTCTGGTTCTTCCTGAACCACTTTCTCAACTCTGGGTCTCCCTCTTTTGGGTCGCGGAGCAGCATCGTGACCTCCACCACGAGAGGCTTTTGAAGATCTACCGCCAGGCATCCTCAAAATGCACACTATAAGATTCAAACAATAACGCGGTCATTCAAGGTAACACTCTGTTTATGTCAAGTATAGTAAGTCCCTAATTACAGTGACAAGTTGTGATTAGCCACTTACTTTACTCTTCATACCCCAAGCATCTCCTATCCTGACTTAATCAGTATCTAAATCTACTAAGAGCACATAATCAAATAGCATGCACACATTATACCGGTTAATCATTAAGAAAAGACATACCTGATGGCACGTAGCTAGTCGGGCTGTCATCCCTCCATTTGTCCTATTTTCAGTTTAAGTTTAGGTTTTAAAAGTTTAATTTAACCCAATTCTCTTAAACCTGGCTCTGATACCAACTTGTAAGGCCCCGTTCCCGGAAACCTCACAGTTGGTCAATCACAGCAGTTAAAACATTAAACATTATAATTATACAAACTTAAGCAGAAGAAATGACTTATCAAAAACTATTCATTTCATTTAAAACACTGTTGTTAAGCAATACATCATCATTAACTGTTTACAAAAGAATTGTTTTAATGCATTACAAAACAATAGCAACATAGAGTACAAATGGATGTCAGTCTTTTCCTGCCGAGTAACTTCACCCTCGTGCCATCCTCATTAATAATTACCTGCTAACTGAAAATGTATAAAAGTCAGTGTTGTTGAGTGAGTTCTAGTTTTAAAAGTAAAAAATACTTTCTATATGTTGTATAAGAAAATACTCTTTTCTATAAAATACAACTCTGTACTGTATATGCGAGCACGTATTAACTATATGAATAATACTGTTCATTCTCTTTACTGTATGCCTTGTCTGTTCTGTAAACTTTTATCTTTATCTTTCACTTTCTGTATGGACCAGTGAGCAATACTCCAACTGTATGCGCGATGGAAAAACGGTGATGGGCCATTTATATCCCTCAAAAGGGTCAACTGTATCCCTCGAAAGGGTCAACTGTATCCCTTGAAAGGGTCAACTGTATCCCTCGAAAGGGTCAACTGTATCCCTCGAAAGGGTCAACTGTATCCCTCGAAAGGGTTCTGTGTATTGTGTACAAGGCCAACCCAATCACCCAGGACACGCTACAAAGGTCCTGCCAATCTCAATTTATTGGCCCTGTGTGCATAATAGGGTAGCTAACACGCAGCACAGTTGAGCTAACGACAACATGGTCGTGTACCTCCTGCAAGCTTGCAAGACTTGTTAACATTTTTATTAAAGTTCCTCTTCTTTTCTTTATTGCTCTTTCTCTTTATTATTACGATATACATTACGTTACGATAATAACATACCACGTAAAGTCACATACTATAAGTAATAATAATAATAGCAATAACAATATTAAGGAACAATCATAACCATGCATGAAACATCATCATAACTAAGCCCCAGTCAATCCTCGGTCAAAACCCTAAAACACAGACTCCCAGAAAATTCTGTAAAAATTTCTAAGTGCTTAGGCGCTTTGTCACTATTTGGGCGCATGAGCCCTGTTTGGGCGTTTCATGACTATGTAGGCGCATCAGCCAACCTTAAATCATTTTATCCCTTAGGCGCAAGAACTATTCAGGCGCATGGGCGCTATTTGTGCGTATTACACTTAGGCGTATGGATTATTCAAACGCACAGACACTTAGGCGCATGAGCCACTTGGGCGCATGGGCACTATTGGGGCGCATGGCCCTATACTTAGCCGTCCGACTAATATTTCTAGGTACATGGATCACTGTTCAGGCGCATGGACTATACTTAAACATTTCTAAGGCAATCTTAGGCACATGGACCACTGTTCAGGCGCAGGGACTATACTTAAACATTTCTAAGGCAATCTTAGGCACATGGGCTACTGTTCAGGCGCATGGATTACACTTAGATCCTTCCAAGGCATTTTCAGGCGCATGAGCCTTATCTAGGCGCATGGACCTCCTGTGTAACATGTTTCTAGTATGTTTTCAAACCCAATCATCAAACCCATCTGTTCTAAGATTAATATGGCTATTCTAAACATGAACAACCTATAAGCATTCAAGAATCAACATCCAATCATGCACATTACATATGGGTAAACATACATAAGTTTTGAAAATCGTTTTAATATATTTTCAGCCCCAAAGATAGTTTAAAACAAGTAAAACCTGGGTCTAGAACTCACCTGATACAACTTGGGTGTTTCTTCCTTTCTAACCCGCTTGCAATTGAGTTCAAACGCCTAAAAACAACACCAAACACACACACCCGAGCACATACACAAACACATAAGCACATAAGCATATAACCGGGATAAAACCCGTCATAAACACTTAAAAACCACGAATTCTTACCTTGAATTCGATTCCTTTTCTTCCTCTTATCTTCAACCGAGAGTTCCTCTACTCTCTCTCTCTAAACCGATGAAGATGGTGATGTGAAGTGAGGGTGGGCGGCCATGCCCACCTTTACACCAACTTTTTCAAAGATTTGTCCTTTTGGACACTTTTAGTCCCTCCACTTGGACTTTATTGCTTTTCTTTCATTAATTCATCACGTCTTGTCTTTTTGAAATAACCGGTGTTACAATTTAATATACAGTAAATTACATATATGGTCCCTATATTATGTTAAAATTATGGATTTGTTTCTTAAAGTATGAAAATAATCCCTAATAATTCTTTTTTTTCATTGATGGTCTCAAATTCTGTTAGTTAACAATTAATAATGTTAAAAATTATAAAAATGATATTTTACTCGCATAGAGCATCCATTTAGTTTAGGTTTTAAATCATGGTATTATTTTTATTAAAGAAAGTTGTCTAATATTGTTTTTTCAAAGTTTTTCAATTTTTAATATTTTTATTATTCATTATTAAGATGTTTATTATATAATAAAATAAGTTTTAAATACATTAATATATTTTCATAATAACATATTTTATAAAATGTTTGTTTTCTAACATGTTTAAATCTTTGTTTTATAAATGTTGTTCTTAAAGCCGTTTAATATTTTAAACGTTTTTAAAGCTTTTTGCTTTTCTAAAGTTTTTTCTTAAACCATTTATTTTTTATAAAATCTTTAAATAACAATCGCTTTTTAAACATCTATTTTGAAACACAATTCATTTTTGAATGACATGTTTAGTATCTTTTTAAAACGTTCAATAAACAAATACTTTTACAAATAATATTTATAAAATGAATAATTATAATAGTGACATTAAAGAACTGAATGGTTTTAAGAAAGAAGATAATGCTTTTTAAAAGCACATTTGAATATCAAAATTTTTTAAGATAGTCATTTAAAAAATCAAAAGTTTCAGAAAACATTTAAAACCTCAAACATTCTAAAAATGACATTTTTAAAATATTTTTTATTTTTATAAAAAGTGAATTACATTGATGATCTTTGTAGGTAAAATAGTTATTTTGAAAAACTTAACATTAGTCTTGAATAACAAATAAGAATCATTAATCAAAGATAAATATAACATGAGTGATTATATTTGAATTTAAGAATTTATAGAGGAAATCTATAATTTTGACCAAACTACAAAAATCATCTATGGATTTACTCTTTAAAATAAATAGAAATATAAATGTTGTTCTTAAAGCCGTTTAATATTTTAAACATTTGTAAATTTTTTTGCTTTTTTAAATTTTTTTCTTAAACCGTTTATTTTTTATAAAATCATTAAAAAACAATCACTTTTTAAACATTTTTCAAACACAATTCATTTTCAAATGACATGTTTAGTATCTTTTTAAAACGTTCAATAAACAAATACTTTTACAAATAATATTTATAAAATGAATAATTATAATAATGACATTTAAAAGAACTGAATGGTTTTAAGAAAGATGATAATGCTTTTTAAAAGCACCTTTGAAAATTAAAATTTTTTAAGATGGTCATTTAAAAAATCAAAAGTTTTAGTAAATATTTAAAAACCTGAACATTCTAAAAATAACATTTTAAAAATACTTTTTATTTTTATAAAAAGTAAATACATTGATGATCTTTGTAGGTAAAATAGTTATTTTGAAAAACTTAACATTAGTAACTGAATAACAATAAGAATCATTAATCAAATATAAATATAATATGAGTGATTATATTTGAAATTTTATGAATTTATAGAGCAAATCCATAATTTTGACCAACTACAAAAATCATCTATGTGATTTACTCTTTAAAATAAATAGAAATATAAGTTATCAATTATTATGAATAAGTCTATAATATATATGTATTTGAATGTCGATTAAATAAATACGTATACATATAAGTTAACTAAAAGAATTAAATAAATAGAGAAACAATATTAATGTTAATAAATATCCAAAAACTTTTTTGTATACAATTTTTTTACCAGATTTAGTTAATAATTTCTCAAACTTAAGAAATTATCTTTTTAGAATATTCTCATGTATAAGATAATTATTAAAAGAATAAGATAACTATTCAATTAGTTGAACAATAAATCATGCTCAACCACAATAAACTCAAGTGAGTAAGTTTATACTGGATTACTATGCATTGGTTGCCTCCATAAACAAATCACGACGTAATATATCAAGATCCTTTAAAAAAGTTACTTCTAATACTAATGACATCTTGTTGAGAAGTAACTTGATGGTTTATCAATAATGCATAAATAAGTATATATATATATAATATATATATATATTATATATATACATATACATATGTGTATATATATATACACACATATATATACATATATATCTATATATACATATACATATATATATACATATATTTATACACATATATATATATATATTATATATATATAATATATATATATATATATAATGAACAAAGTGAAAGTTATGGTTGCAAGATAAATAATATTATTATTAGATCTATCATTAAAAACTTGTTTTTTAATATAAGTTTACGTAATATTGTAATCGAATACAATACGAAATGAGTCAAATATAATAAATTGGGTGAATAATTGAGAATTAAGAGAAGCTCTATAACACCCGGTTACTTTTTAGTCAATGAAAAGAAGAATTAAGTGAGGGAAAAGAAAGAAAAAAAATAAAGTCCAAGTTGAGGGACCAATTTTGCCAAAAATGACAAAACAGTGTAAGAGTGGGTGTAAAAGGGCATGGTTGCCCACACCCCTCTCCCATACTTGTCTTCAATTGGCCAGAGAGAAAGAAAAAGGAAAAAGGGGCAAAAGCTTTGGTTTTTGAAGAATCAAGGTGCAAAAGTCGAAGTCAAGCGGGTTTGTAGAAAGCTCTACCCGAAGAGGCTATTAAGATGAGTTCTAGAACCCCTTACACATTTTTGACTGGTTTTGGGGCTGGAACACATAGCAAATTGTTTTTGGTTGCGTTGGGTGTTGAACTCGTATGTATATGTTTGTGTATGTGTGTGTGCTAACGGGTGGGGCTCAAGGTTGGGCTTGTGATGTTTGAATGATGTTATGGTTGTGTTTCTAAGGATTAGGATGGTTGATTTAAGCTTAGAACAAGTTAGAGAGGGTTTGGGGACTGAAAGCCACAGTTCAGGTTCGAAGTGACTGCATTATGCACTCAGCTAGGGCTCATGCGACTGGAAGCCATGAGAGCGAATGGCATGCGACTGGAGGCCATACGGCCGAAAGGCATGCGACTGAAGGCCATGCGCCTGAGTGCCATGGGACTGAAGTCCATGCACCTAAATGCCATGCGACTGAGGGTCATACGCATGGAAGTCATGCGACTGAAGGTCATGCGCCTGAAAGTTATGCGACTGAAGGCTAAGCGACTTAGACTCCATACACCCCATAGTGCCCATGCGTCTGGAGACTCTCCATACGCCTAAGTGTTCATTTGCCCTAGAGTGTCCATACGCCTAAGTATTCTCATGCGCCTGAAAGGCCATGCGACTGAATAGTGTTTATACGCCTAAATAGGGCTCAAGCGCCCGAAGGGACTTAATTTATTTTATGATTTTCGAGGGAAAAGTATAATGTAGGCTTTGACTTGAGAGGTTCCTGGAGGCTAAGTAAGTTGACTTTAGATGATGTGTTGAGCATGTATGATGATGTATGATTGATGCTTATGCGATGTTGTATGTTATGTATGATGATGCATGATAATGTTATGCTTATGTATGATATGTTTATTATGTTCCATATTATGTATGTACGATGTGACTTTACATGGTGCGATATTATTAATGAACATAAAGTATTATCTTAACGAAGTGAAAGATTTAAGATAATGAAAGTGGAACATAATGAATGAACGAATGAAAAGCCTTGCAAGCAACTAAAAGGAGGTTCACAACTCATTGAGAGTTGTTACCTTAACTGTGTGTGTCTACAGCATACGATTTTGGCTAACTCATAAGGGTTCATAGACACAGTAAGAGTTCAGTCTTGGTGACTGCTCCAATATGTGCGATTTCCTAATAACTGTGTGTTATACAACGTGCGATCTTGGTGAACCCATAAGAGTTCACACACACAGGGGGAGTCTGTCCCAGTGACCACTCCATACATGCGATACGGGGTCCTTATCTCTTAACCCTAGATGAATTGCTTGGTGCTCTAGAGGGGGGTTAAGTACATGATAGGACCTAGATAGAAATGAAAGATAATAAATGTACGAAAAGAACGAAAAGTACGAAATGTGCGAAACGTGCGAAATGTAGGAAATGAACGATGATGAAGATAATAACTATCACCATGATGTACGTATGATGTGTGATCATTTGCGATAGTAATGAAAATGTTTTAATGAATGAAAGGTAATATAAAGTTTTATAAAACTAGAACTCACTCAGCAACGCTGACTTTTATGTGTTTCCAGTTGACAAGTGAGCATTGCTGAGGATGGCGCAGGGTGGCTACTTGGCTTATTTTTGGGTGGCATCCATTTTACATGACGATAATGATTTTGCATTGTAGTACGAACAAACGATATTTTGTAATGAATGTTTTTGCATTGTAATACGAACAAACGATATTTTAAGAGAATACATGATATATTCAATTTGATTTGGATATATTATATTTGGACAATTTGCTAAGGGTATATACAATCATCTAAAAAATTATAGGGGTATATATGATATATTAAATCTTGTTTTGTCACATATGATATTTTAAAAAAGGTATATATGAAATTCTCTTATATCATTATCCGGCCCAACTGGTCTGATCAAGTAAGGTGATCGATTTGTTGTCCAATTATGTTGAGAACATTAGGTCTAACTAGTTTAAAAGACTTGATAATTTATAATTACTTATTTTTTATTAAAATCAAAGCTATATGTGAATAATTTTTTTAGTTTAACAATTTTCATGAAATAAAAACTAATTTATGTTTTAACCTTATTATTAAAATACTACGTAATATCTTAAAACCAAAATTAATAATATCTGACATGAAATAAAATTTATTAAAACAGATATAAACAACACACAATGAATATCATATTATTATCATATATCTTTTTACTTTATTAAAATTATAACTAGATACGACAAGTGGCAACACCATATTCATTCGAACCAGATTTTTTTGTTTCTCTCTTATATTTAATAATTATATTAATTATTAATAAAATCATTTAATTCTATTTTAAATTAAAATATATTTCTAATAAACTAAGAAAGATATTTTTTATTAATCTTATCTCTAGACAAACAGATTTTTATACAATAAAAAGTTTCTTTGTAACATCAATTATTAATAAAACCTGTATTTTAGATGCCACACTCCGACCGATGGCGGAATCATCGGGGCGAACGAATGTGAAACGTTGTTTATAGCAAATGGAACTAATAAAGTTGGAATAATATTAAATATCATTATTTATTAAACATTACAAGAGAATTAAATAAATACAACACAAACAAGATATAGTGGATAACAACATAAGACTTTCAATTAACTAAGTCCAAATCCTATATGAGCATGAAGATATCTTCAAGTAGTAAACCTAATACATGTTAAAATAAAGGTCAACTTAAAGTTGGTGAGTTCTCGTGGTTTAAACACACACACACATACACACACACACACACACACACATATAATATATATATAAAGGTTTACAAGTAGCAATTCATGTCAATGGTTATGAGTTAGCAAGCTTATAGAACACATACAGTTACAACCAAACCTTAACTTGATTACAAGTTTATAAGATTGGCTAAGTGTACTTGGTTCCCATGATGAACAAGCATACGTCATCAGGAGCCGATAATATATCGACTTTAGCACCAAATAGGCTTGTTAGGCCCAAAGATCTAAGACGCCAGGCTAGCAATAGTTAATGATTGTAAACAAAATATGTATCTCATATAAAACTTACAATAACACAAATAACCATGATAAAAAGATAAAGATGAATTGCATGTGCGTTTACAAGTATCAAGATGTTTACAAGTGTAAGTTTATAAGGTTAACATGTTTCACCCCAAAAGGTGTGAAAATAAAGTAAAGGCATGGAGAACTCAGAAGATATATAGAAGGTGATGATAAGAATTTAAACGAAGCTCCAATAATTTATTTTACAAGTTACCTAAACGTATTGATTCCAATATTAAGTTTAATAATAAGATTAACAATTAGACGTGAACTAGAGTTTTAATTGGAATTTGAGAGGTTAAGTAATTAAATAAAATAATGAATGTTTATGTTTTGGTTTAACAAAGATAGCATAAGTCAATTAAGACCAAGAATAATTAAAATGATTCAATAATTTAATTTATTGATTTTATAGAAATTAGATATAATGTGTGAAAAGAATTAAATAATTTAAAAACTTGATAAAGGTGATTAGTTGAATACTTAATAAATGACTTTGAAATTATCTAAAATCATTTTATAAAGTTTGGAACTTTTTAAATGATTTATTATAAAGATTTTATAACACAAAACTTTAAGAGTAACATATAACAGAAAGTTGTATTGTTTTATAAGTTTCAAGAACTTAAATAAAATCTTAAAGAATAAATTTATTAACTAATTATATATAACATGGTTAAATGAAAAGGTGAATAACTAATTATTTAAATAAATATTTAAATAATCATTTATTTGACATATGATTGATAATGTTTCACAATAATCACCATTTGAAATAACGTGATTTAAACGATGAATATTAAAAGAAACGTTTGGACCAATAATTTATTAATTACTGTTTAAAATAAACCAAGAAAAATATTTTATTAAAAAGAATATTTAATTATTTAAATTTATAAAAATTACAAAAATTATTTGATGACTTTAAATATTAGTAGTTTACAAAATCCATTTTTTTAGTTATTAAAAATTTTCTACAATTAATTTAAGGGCTAAAAAGCCTTAAAAATAATATAGGAGGGTGTTCGGGTTCGAACCCGGGACCTCAAGGTTGATATGCAAGTGAGTGACCGGTAAACCAGGGCCTTAGCCGCGTTTAATATCCGGTTTTATAACCTTAAGAACATCACCTATTAGAAATCCCCAAATTCATATAAACCCTAGATTACTCAAATCCAAAATTGAACAACGATTCAAGAGTTTCAACTCGATTAACCTTAGGGCTTTTTGTTAGGGATCGTGTACTCAACGAATACTAACAGATTTACACATGTACCGAATCAAATAGTGTGGAATCCTATTTGATTGGCGATCAAATCAGTGAGAACGCACGTAGAATCAATTAAAGATTGAACCTAAACGTTAAGAACGATTAGCAATCGATCTACTGCGATCTATGAAGTTGGAACAGGTTATTAGAGGTCTCTGGATGGCTAGGGTACGTCTGGGTATTAAAATATTTGAAGTGTCTAGTTTTTCCACGATTTAAGTGATATTTATAGATTAAGGTTTCTCAATCGTGCGACTGGACCATTTGCATGGTTGAGTCGTGCAATTGGGTCATGCGGTTGATCCATCCGCACGACTGAGTGTTTAGTCGTGCGACTGAGTCAATCTCATGTTTCAATCATGCGACTGATCTAGTATCCTGGTTCATCGTACGACTGGTTCATTATCATTAAGTTGTTCATGCGTATGGTCCATTAGCATGGGCCAATCTCATAAGAACTTCACATGATTAAGTTTGAATATGTTTCATAGTCATTAATTGATTTAGATATTATTCAAACAACCACAACCTATATAATCAAGTCAATAAGCGTTATTACATACCAATAAATGAAATATTCAACACTAAGCACAACCAGTATTTCATTAAGTACTCGTACAATTACATATGTGTAAGACAATACAAAGATTATTACATTAAGATCAGAAACTAGGGACACATGTATCTACAAACTCCCCCTTAGACCTAGTTTCGTCTAATGTCTTACATCCTTCATAAGTTCCTCAAACTTCTTGTACTTCTCTTCTCTAGTGACTCCGGCGTGTATCTCAAAAGCAAAACAGAATCTTATAACGTTCTGAAATTATAGAGCCTGTACGATATCTTGAGAGTCATAGAATAATGGCCACTTGTATAATGTATAAACATCATCTGCAGACAAGCTTGTAAGCCACATCGGGTCAAACACCCTTATGGTTTCCATAACACCATTCTTATGGTTTCCATAACTGCAGACAAGTTGTGGAGTCTAAGTGAGCACAGATGTTGTGCTTGGGGTTGATGGACCACTTGTCTGCCATTAATCTATAACACAAAACACATAAACATTAGCTAACCATACGACACAAATTAGTTCAAATTGACTTAGTTGAATTCATTCTGGTTCACTCATGCGATTGAACCATGCGACTGTGTTCAGTCGGTTGACTTGGAATGCGACTGGATACAGTCGGGTGACTGAGTATGCGACTGATTTCAATCGGTTGACTGAACTTACGATTGGTTCAGTCGGCCGACTAAGCTCATTCGTATGATCCATTCGGCCGATTGAGCCATTCGATTAGCTCAATCGTGCGATTAGAGTTCATCTTGGCGTCCAGTCGCATGACCCACTTTTTGGTCGACTGAGATTCGAATTTTAACCAATTCTTGAAATTGGACGTCGTGTAATGGTTCTTTAGACTCGCAATCACTTAACTAATAACCTAATAACTTTAATTTCAACATTTTGCTCAGTTTAGTTAGGTTATTTGTCCAGTAAACGGTTCGGTTCTTGTGTGGGTCGACATTCTAAAATTAGGGCACCATTTCATCAGATTTTAATGAGATATCATCACATTTTACCTGTATAACAATTCACAATCATCAGAATATCAACAGAAATCAGAAATTTGGGTCTAATGAAATTTGGGCAGGGTAACGGTAGTTTGTGCGATATGAGGGCGATTAGGGGGTGATAAGTTGAATGTGATCGACTGTGGCCCTATTTATACTGAATCTGATTTCAATCGGCCGACTGGACCCATTCGCTCGATTCATTCGGGCGAATGGACCTCAGTCGTGCGATTGGCTCAGTCGATTATATTCATTCAGCCGACTAGATTTCAGTCGGGCGACTGACTCATTCGCACACTTCCATTCGATTGAATGGCTCATTCTAATAAGACATTCGGGTGAATGGTCCATACTCATGTGCCATTCGGCTGTTTAGTGCATGAGTATGGTCCATTCGCACTGTAGGTCCATACTCATGGTCTAGTCGTGCGATTGGATCATACTCATGATTTTGACTTTATGACCATTTCTCACTTAGCCCTTTTTAACTTTTGATTAAACTTTATGTGCATTTGATCATCTCAAACATGATCATTTTAACTTGAAAAACCTTTGACCACCTCAAACGTGATCCTTTTAAGCAATTTGTCACCTCAACGTGACTGATTTTACCTTTGAAAACACGTGTGGTCACCTCAGACGTGTCCTTTTTAGATGATTAAATTCCCTAATGAATTCCATGATGTATTCCGTATCAAACAAACTGAATTTGACTAAATTAAACAAAGTAAAAACTTAAACTTAAATACAAAACGAAACTTGTTTTTGACTTTTTGTGTGAGGTATAAATCCTAAGATAGAAATCTAATGGATTCGGTTCCGGAATAGGCAGCTTCAATTTATTTTTACTATAAATGGACCAATTCAATTTGGAATCATACAGGCAAGTCAAATCATTTAGGACATGTTATCAACACCTTTTGATGCTCAATTCTTGTTTTTCATCTAGAGTCATTAGCAAGTTTAGGAAATCATACTAGTACTATTAGATCCCACCTTGATTTGGACTTTCAAGAATTGCAGCCACGATGATTTTCAGTATACTGGTCCTCTTAAATCCATTCACAACCTTTTGAAACAGATTGGTGATTGTTTAAGGTTTGATTATTTCAACAAGCATTTGTGAATCCCACACTTATAAGGTAATCAACATTCCTCAGGAAATTTTTGAGCTGTCTCAGGGTAATTTTCAAGAAGAAACTATTCTTAGAACTTTTAGAGAGAAGCCAATCCTTAGGTCAGTGCCACCGCACAGCAGAGAGGCGGCAAACAACAATGAAGTCTAAAATATATAGGTTATGCTTATCCTCAGGTCAGTGCCACCGCATAGCAGAGCGGCACATAACCTATCTTCTTGTTTGAGCATTTTTAATCTTTTTGCATAGATCTCACCTACAACAGAAGTTATTAGTTTGATTGCTTTTGCTCATATTTTGGTCTTACGCTCACATTTGTGGCGTTTATTCTGCTCAACACCCTTTATTGGAATTTGTTGATTGTGTTAACTAGGGATAAGATGTTAACCCACAGCTTGTTGAACAACTTAGTTTGTTCTTGAGATCACCAATAAGGTCTAATCGTCTATTGTGTAGAATCTACCGACATATCATCTGTGGTCTAACAACCTCTAGGTCTACTTTCTTTGTGTTACCTTAGTAGTAGCTAGTCTTACTATCATTTTTCCTTTTATATTGCTCAGACTACACAGACTTATACTTTGAACTTCGCATATTATTTTATTCAATCTTTTAGAGTCCCAAGTGATTTGTACCTGTGTACTATCATTTTCCACATTGAATCGGTATCACAGATAAGATCTAATTTCTATCAGCTAGCCTCTCCTTCTTCCTCGTGTTTGTTTTTTTTTATTAATGTTACTAACTGGCCTATTCTCCCCCTAAAATTCTAAAACCGTAACCGATTTACGCTTTTTAGGATTTTAATAGGCGACCGAATAATATTAATGTAATTAAGCTACTTAAACAAAATAAAATAAAGAAAATAAAATTTAAAAGAAAATTGGACAATAAGCACCGGACTACAAATGATCATCATCGAGAATTACATCACTTTTCTTTTTGACGCAAACGTGGTTTATCAAAAGCCTTTGTATAGAGGTCAGCACGTTGAAAATCAGTATTTTATTTTAATCACATCGATTAAGTTCTTTTCAAAGCAATCACATATAAAGTTTTATTTTATGCCGATGCATTTGGTCTTAGGATGCTAGACCGGATGTTTAGTTACTTCAATCGCAGCAGAGTTGTCAACAAAAATAGGAGTAGAAGAGAATTTCAAACCATAGTCTCGCATTTGCTGTCGAATCCATATGATTTGTGAACAGCAACTTGCAGCAGCAACGTATTCGGCTTCACAGGTTGACAAAGCAACCTGCTTCTTACACTGCCAGGTCACTAATCTCCTCCCAAAGAATTGACATCCCACTAAAGTAGACTTGTAGTTCATCTTGCAGCCACCGTAATCCGAGTCGCTATACGATGTAGCTCGAAGTCATCGTCATGAGGATACCACAACCCAAGTGTTGGAGTACCCTTCAGATAACGAAAGATCCTTTTGACCCCTATCAGATGGTTAACTTTTGGCTTTGCCTGATATCTTGAACATAAACATGTTGTGTACATGATATCAGGTCTTGAGGCAGTGAGATACATGAGAGATCCAATCATACCTCGGTACATAGTGGCATCAACCAGATCACCATTCTCGTTTGGAGCTACATCATGGTTTGTAGCAAGTGGAGTTCCAGCTGCGGAAGCATTCTCCATGTCAAACGACTGAGGATATCTCCTACATACTTGGTCTGATATAGGAAAATCCATTTTGTGTCTGATCCACCTGTAACCCGAGAAAGAATTTCATCTCTCCTATGGCACTCATCTCAAACTCAGCCTTCATTACTGCTTCAAACTCTTTACATAGATCTTCGTTCTTTGAACCGAAGATTATATCATCAACATAGATTTGGACAAGCAGTAAGTCTCCATCCTTTTCTTTTATGAACAGTGCACAATCAATGACACCTTTGCGAAAACCGTGTTTCACAAGGTGAGTCGAGAGTTTCTCATACCAGGCTCTGGGATCTTGATGAAGCCCATATAGAGCCTTGTCGAGTTTGTAAATTATGTCCCGATGATATGGATCCTCAAATCCCTTGGGTTGACTGACATACATTGTCTCTCTTATTTCACCATGAAGGAAAGCGCTCTTCACATCAAGTTGATAAACTTTAATCTTCATATAAGATGCATAGGCAAGGAAGATGCGGATTGCTTCCATTCTTGCCACGGGTGCAAACACTTCATTGTAGTCAATGCCCTCGACTTGTTGAAATCCTTGGACAACAAGTTGAGTCTTGCTTCTGATGATCACACCTTGATCATATTTCTTGCATTTCAAGACCCATTTTGTGCCAATCACCTTAGCACCTTTAGGTCTATCCACCAGAGTCCATACACCTAACTTCTTGAACTGAAGAAGTTCTTCTTGCATGGAACTCACCCATGCCTTGTCATTCAGGGCTTTACTAACATACTTTGGCTCAAATTGAGACACAAAGCAACGATATGCACCATCATGAATGTAACCCTTTTCCATCACTGAGGCATAATCAGCTGAATATAACTAAATTCTAGTCTGAACTCCTGATCTCACATCTCCAATGACATTATCCAAGGGATGATACACATTTATGCGCGATCCAGGAGTGGTTGGAACAACTACCTCAGAATCAAGATTATGAACATTCGGTTCAGTATCTGAGGCAGTAGGAGTCTGAGGTTCCGAAGACGCAGATGCATCGATGTCAGATGCTTGTGGACTATTGGTAGGGGGACATGTTGCTCCTGATTGTTCTGATCAGTCTCCACAGCTTCTTCATTAGAGGAAGTGTCACTGTCTGCAAGTGCTCCCCCTGAGTTGGTAGATGAATCACCTTGTACGTTGGATGATGTAGATTCCTGAGATGGTGTGTTTAGAACATCATACATCATCATTGTTGCTAATTCATCATCAGAAGTGGAGAGTGATATGTTGAAGGACTTGAAGAATCCATCATAGTCGAAAAAGAAGGTTGGTCCTTTTCCAGCAGGTGGTGTGGTGTATCTCTGAACACCAACATTACACCACACTTCTACTTGACCCATTGAGTTGTTGTAGACCCTCTTGTTCGGTATATTGTATCCTAGAAAGATACCTTCATCAGCCTTCTCGCTGAATTTTCCCACTTGAGTCTTCTTTCAGTAGGGTGCACGGAGCGCCAAACGGCTCGAGATACTCTAGATTGGGTTTACGTCGTTGTAGTAACTCGTAGCACGTCTTTTCATGGCGTTTAACTACCAGAACTTTATTTAGTGTATAACATGCATTTGCAACTGCTTCATTCCAGAATTGGATAGGCAGTTTTGAGTCTGCTAGCATTATGCGTGCCGTCTCTATCAAGCTGCGATTCTTCTTTTAGTAACGCCGTTCATTTGAGGAGTGTAGGTAGAAGTGAACTGATGCACAATTCCCTTTTCCTTGCAGTAAGCCTCCATCCATTGATTCTTGAACTCGGTTCTGTTGTTGAGCGCACTTGACGTACCTTCAACTTGTATAGGGACTCCAGAGTAGTTACTAACTCCTTGAATGACTCAAATTTTTTGATTTGGATTTTAGAAACATCACCCAAGTGAATCTTGTCATCAGTAACTACATAGCAGTACAAATCGCCTGCAATGCTTCTTGTACTGACTGGACCAAACAGATCCATGTGAAGAAGTTCAAGAGGGAGTTCGATAGAGTGAACTTTCTTTTCCTTATGAGACTTCTTCGTCTGTTTGCCCTTCTTGCACGCAACACAGAAATCCGGAAGTTGGAAGTTTTTGACATTAACTCCTCTCACTAGATCATTCTGGATCAAGTGATTCGTCTTCTATGGATTAATGTGTCCCATTCTCCTATGCCAGGAGATGGATTCCTTCTCAGTAGCTTTTGACAAGAAGCACTGCACTTCATGATCCGTAGTGGAGGCCTTTGATAGATCCAAGACATAAAGATCCTTATATCTTGAGGCAGACATCAATACTTGATCCTCCAGGATGATATAGTCCTTTTTCAGGACATAGCACTTCTTGTTGTCAAACACTACCTTAAAGTCCTTATCAAAAATTTGAGAAACAGAAAGCAAGTTATTTTAAAGTTGTTGAATGTAGTTTACCTTGTCAAACTTTACTTTCTGATTACCTACTTCCCCTTGAGCTGTGATGTACCCGCCTTTTTTTCCAGCAAACGAAACGTGACCTCCTTTTATCTGTTTGACGTTTGATAAGAGATCACCGTTCCCTGTCATGTGCCTGGATGCTCTGCTGTCTATAATCCACGTGTTGTTCTCAACACTATATCGAACACCCTGCACATTCAATTTGAAAACATTAGTTCAGGTTAGGGACCCAAGCCTTCACTGGCTTGGGTTTCCCAGAGGCATCACACATCATAAAGGTAACCCATTGACCATTCGAGGGTGAGGGATGCTCAGATGTCTTTTTCTTCTCATTATCAGACAATGAGGTTGATTTCTCCTTCCATAGGCCAGCTTTGTGTAAGGCCTATTTATGATAAACAGACAACTGTCTAATGTGTTGAACTTTAGGTTCACTATCTCTTTTAGGTGGCATCACTAAGGTCCTCTTAAAAGAGCTAGGTTTTTGTTCAAGGAGTTCAACTTTCCTCCTTGGTGTCTGATAGTAAGGACAATGAGACGCAATGTGTCCTTACTCTCCATAACTGTAGCAAGCTCTGCTTTCGACTTTACGATTTAACTGCTTTTGTGGAGATGTATGTGACACCCGGGTGACCTTACTTTGTTTGGGTTTCGACTCTGATTGTTTAGATATTTTGTCTGGTTTAACAAAGTTAATTGCTTTAATAGTTTTAACATCTTTTTCTTTTCTATTTTCTGGAGTTAGACATGATGCACGTGATTGGTTAACATTACTGGTCTTTTTAGGTTCAGATTTGACAAGTTTTGAACCAGACTTAATACTAACCTTTTTAAACTCTTTGTCCAGATTAGTACAAGGCATTTTACCTTTTGCCTTTGAAGTGGCATCCTTTTGTTTAGTGTCAGATTCATTTGATGAACATGTGGAATCTGGATCACTTACAAGAAGAGTAGACACCACATGATCCTTGATTGGATTATCATTATTGGTTTACATTTTATGTTCATCAAGATCTCATGTGGTGGTGGAACCACTTTATAACCCATTCCTTCCCTGTTGTTTCTCTCTCTCTCACTAAGTTTTGGACTATGTGTGAAGAACTAGTCCAACTATGCAGTTTTGTTTTAGGGAATTAATTTCTACTTCTAAAACTGCTTTTTGCTTCTTAGTGTCCTCTAGGGAGTTTAGATAGTACCTAATATCATTAGCTTCGTTAAAGGCTACAACTTCTGTTTCCCTAAGCTGTTTGTTCAAAAGGTCTATCTTTTCTTTGTAACTATGCTCATTTTGTTTTAAAACTCTGTTAGCTTCAGTGCATAGTTCTAGGTCATTTACCAAGTTATCATTATGATCTAATAACCTAGCAAATTTTAGATCAATGCTTTCCCTAAATTTATTACAATCAAAACAAGTATGATTATTAAAGAGTTGGTCAGTAGTACTTACCTGAGCGGTTTCTGAGAGTCAGCCATCAATGCAGAATCTGATGTTTCTAAAGCTGGTGATTTTGACGTTGTTGCAGTGTTCTCGTCTTCAGCAGGTAGGTGACCACTGGTGCAGTTTCTTCTGATGTTGACATCGCAAGTTCGACTGCTATATCTCCTTCACTGGCAGAGTCATCATCGATATACTCCAGACTAGCGATATTGGATTCTCCCGGTGAGACAAACCGAAAGCTCCAGTCTTGTCCTTCATCATCATGGGCAGTCAAGGCTTTGGGATCCTTTCTTGATGAAGTAGGACTGCTAGTGGGTTTCTCCTGACTGTTGAAGGAGGAGAAAGGATTCCCATTGCTAGTCTTCTTTGGCTTTACGCACTCCCTTTTGAAGTGCCTTTTCTCTCCACAGTTGAAGTAGGTTACCTTGGATTTATGAAACCCGAAGGTAGTGTCCTTAGTTCAATCAAGTTTTGTCTGGTCTTTTTGACAAACTTCTTAGCTCTCCGGACTACACTGGCTAACACATTATGTCCATCCACTCCAGCTCTGTCTTATCCACCTGCTCATAATCCTCATCTGCCAGATGGCAGTTCCCAATCTTTCCAGCAATTAGTCCATCATAGGAGTGGACTACCGTAGCTAAGAGATCCGTGTGCTCTTTAGCTACCTTAACTGCCACATTGTCGAAGTTCGGGGTCTTCAACTTTGCTGCATTTACTTCAGGTGCAATGTATTGGTACCAGACGACCCTGACGTTTCTAACCCTAAAGTAGAGGCTGGTGAGGGACCAGACGAGCTTGATACAAAAGCTGTCTGAAGAGGTGCTCCAGATGTTTTGGCTTGAGGAGTTGCGTTGTACAACGTTGGATTCTAATCATAAGAAGCCTTTTGAGCTATGTACTTCATCCTTAGTTCTTCCTCTCTCAGCTTCAGAATAAAGGCATTGATATCTAACTTCGTTAGCATACCATTCTGTCTGAGATTGGAGACAAACGATACCCATTTCTCCTGCAGCCCGTCTGCAAAGTTGGACACTTTGTCCTCCATTGACGTCGATACTCCATGAGTGTGCATCTCACTCATCAAGTGGTAGAACCTATCGATCACATCATCTAGGCTTTCTTTTCCCATCGAGGAGATGTTGTCAAACTCCTTCTTTAAAGCCTTAGCCTTTATGGCCTTCAATGATGCGTTTCCGTCATACCATTTCTCCAATGCATCCTAGAGTTTCTTTGCTTGTGTATATTCCGAAAATTGATGGAAAATATCCTTCGGAATTGACTGTGTGAGCAAAGCATAAACCTTCTTCTCTGCATTGTATTTCACCTTTTGTCTGTTAGTCATGCCAACAAGTGTGAGTTTAACACCAGTAGCTTCTACAGGCATGATGTACCCCGACTCTATAGACTCCCACAGATTTGGATCTACTCCATTTAAGTAGATCTCAAAACGTTATATCCATTGTGGATATTCGTCTAACGTGATCAGCTTTGGGGGTTTGTTGTGATTCCCCACTTCATTCTCCAGTAGTAGTAAGTTTTGTATACGTGAGTCTCTCCCTGCTGTGAAAGCTGAATATTGGACTTCCATTGCTATTAACTTTAACTTATAACCAAACTTTTGTATTAGTGCGAATGAAGTTGTGCGATTGGGCTATTCGGGTGATTGAACTATGCGGATTGTTCAATCGTACGACTGAACAAATGCGGATGACTCAATCGGCCGAATGAACTAATGCGGATGAACAATGCGAATAGTCTTCTCAGTCGGACGAATGGAAGTGCGACTGAGTCCAATCGTGCGTATGGGGAATGCGTACGACCTCAGTCGTGCGATTGAGTCAATCGTGTGACTGAACCTGCTGGATTTTGAAAAATTCCAGGTTTAAGGTGTTTGAATGCAAATATACGAATTTTTGCTAACCCTAAATGCCGTATGCCGGAAAAAACTTAACTTTACGATCAGGAGACGTCTAAAACCCGATTTGACACAAAAGATTGCGTTTTTAAGCGTAAAAACACAGTTTTTATATCAAAAACGATTGAATCACACGTAAATCTAGAGCCAAAGCTCTGATACCACTTGTTAGGGATCGTGTACTCATCGAATACTAACAGATTTACGCGTGTATCGAATCAAATAGCGCGAAATCTTATTTGATTGGCGATCCAATTAGTGAGAACGCACGTAAAATCAATTAAAGATTGAATCTAAAGGTTAAGAACGATTAACAATCGATCTACTGCGATCTATGAAGTTGGAACAGGTTATTAGAGGTCTCTGGACGGCTTGGGTACGTATAGGTATCAAAATATTCGAAGTGTCTAGTTTTTCCACAATTTAAAGTATTTATAAATTAAGGTTTCTCAATCGTGCGACTGGACCATTTGCATGGTTCAGTCGTGCGATTGGGTCATGCGGTTGATCCATTCGCACGACTGAGTGTTCAGTCATGCAACTTAGTCAATCTCATGTTTCAATCATGTGACTGATCCAGTCTCCTGGTTTATTCGTACGACTGGTTCATTAGCATGAAGTTGTTCATGCGTATGGTCCATTAGCATGGGCCAATCACATGAGAACTTCACATGATTAAGTTTGAATATGTTTCATAGTCATTAATTTATTTAGATATTATTCAAACAACCACAACCTATATAATCAAGTCAATAACCGTTATTACATACCAATCAATGAAATATTCAACATCAAGCACAACCACATATTGTATTTCATTAAGTACCCGTACAATTACATATGTGTAAGACAATACAAAGATTATTACATTAAGATCAGAAACTAGGGACACATGTATCTACACTTTTGATCCCTAAGGGAAATCGAGTTGTAAGGCCCCGTTCTCGGGACGCTCACAGCTGGTCAATCATCGCACACAAAACATATATTTATGTTTAACTTTCATAAAAACATCGCAGCGGAACATCAAAATAATTTTTCATTTCATTACAAACGCTTTTGCAAGTTAATACAATCATTCAGTTCAAAACATCGTTTGTTCGCATTACAATACAAAAACATTAACAAAAGAATGCCATCTAGATGCCAAGTAGTTGCCCCATGCCATCCTCAGCAATGCTCACCTGCCAACTGGAAACACATAAAAGTCAGCGTTGTTGAATGAGCTCTAATTTTAAGCAAAACATACTTTACTTTCATTAAAAACATTCTTTACTTTAATGCGATCACACATCATACGTACATATAGATAATATCATTATTATCTCCGTTTACAGTTCATGACATACTTTCTTTAACTCTTCCTTCTTTATCACGTTCATTATCACTACCTGGATCGGTGTCATTGGCTATGCCCCAAACAAATGGGGTACTGGGCCGAAGTTCATAACTGACTTCCACATTGCACATAGCCTGGCACCAGCACCAGGGTAAGCGACAAAGATCCAAACTGTATACTACACCCCCACATCATGCATAACTCGAGTACTGGGCCGAAGATCATAAAAATGACTTCCACACTACACATAGCCTGGCACCAGCATCGGGGTAAGCGGCAAATATCCCAACTGTATACTACACCCCCACATCATGCTTAACTCGGTACTAGGCCGAAGATCATAAAAATGACTTCCACACTGGACATAGCCTGGCACCAGCACCGAGGTAGGTAACCACTATAAATCATGTACCAAATCATTAGTCAATCACAAAGACTGGAACCCCCGCGTGTATCCTTAAGGGTTAGCTAAACCACACACAGTTGAGCTTACGGCATTTTAGAGTCGTGCACCTCCGTACATATTGCTTGCAAGCCTTTCCATACTTCCTCTTTCATTAATGCATGCATACCGTCATTATGTTCTTCATTCATTATCTTTCACTTTACGTTACATAATACTTTTACTTCATTTATTAACATTCGACGTAAAGCCACAGAAATATAAACATACATAATAGGGACATAAACATAAGCATACAAACATCGCCATATAAGGCACCACATACATACATAACATACATCACACAGACCAACAAAACATACAACACCACATATCACCAGTCCAGCCCATCATCATCTATAACCTCAAAGGTCAAAACTTACATCTACACTTTTCCCCTAAATTCAGATAATCAGCTATGTTCATTCGGGCGTATTGACCTCAGTCGCATGGGCTTCCATGCATATGAAAACACTTAGGCGAATGGGCTTTATGGGCGATGAACACTTAGGCGTATGGACATCCAGTTGCATAGCCTCCAGTCGCATGACTCCCATGCATATGAACCTCAGTCGCATGGTATTTGGGCGTATGGATTTCAATCGCATGACATTCATCCGCATTTCCTTCAGTCGCATAGCCCCCATCCGCATTTCCTTCAGTCGCATAACCCTCATTTGCATTTGCTTAAGTCACATTGCCCTCATGCTATGACTCTCAGTCGCATGGACTCCATGCGCATGGACTTCATTTGCATGCCTTTCGGTTGTATGGCCTCCGGTCGCAGGCCATTCGGACGAATGGACCTCCAGTCGCATGAGCCCTAGCTGGGTGTAGAATGCAGTTCATCCCGAACCTGCACTACAGTTTCGGCTTCCAGCCCCTTTCTAACGTGTTCTAAGCTCAAATCAACCATCCTAAACCTTAGGAATACATACCATGACACCATTCAAGCACACCCAAGGCCAGAATCAAACCCCACACGAATCATACACACACATACATACACCTACGGGTTTCATACCTAAAATACCAAAAACGATTGCCATGTGCTCCAGCCCTAAAAATCAGTTGAAAACGTGTAAAATAGGGGTCCTAGAATTCACCTTGAAAGCCTCTTTGAGTAGAGCTTCTCAAAAACTCATTTGCCTTCGACTTTTGCACCTCGATTCTTCAAAAACACTAGGTTTAGCTCTTTCTCCTTTCACTCTCTCTCCCTAACCGAATGAGAAAGGGGAGAATGAGGGGAGTATGGGCTGCCATGTCCTTTTTATACCCCCACTCCTCCTAAGATTTTCTATTTTGGTAAGTTTGATCCCTCGACTTCAGGCTTTATTTCTTTTCTTTCTTTTTCATCTTTCCTTAGCTTCCAAGGAAATAACCAGGTGTTACAAGTCCACCCCCCTTAAATAGGTTTCATCCTCGAAACCTGTTATTCCTCAAACAATTATGGGTAGTGATACCTTATCTCCTCTTTGGTCTCCCACGTGGACTCAAATCCCTTTCTGTACTTCCACTGTACATGCACAAGAGGAACCACTTTATTCATTAACCTCTTCTCTTTACGATCAATGATCACCACTGGTGGATCCATATAATTGAGCAGTTCATCTACCTCAATATCCTCCGGTGGTGCAACTATATCCTCGTATGCTATACCTTTCCTCAGATGAGATACATGGAATGACGGATGAATTCCACTTAACTCATCTGGTAGCTCAAATCTATAGGTCACCTCTCTTGTTCTAGCAATGATTCAAAAAGACCCTATATATCTCGGCTAAGCATGGTGCACTTCATCTCGTATAGATAGTGCCCTCATGTCTATAACGTAAAGACCACGACTGCTAGCTCCAAGTCGGGAGTGGGATAATTGGCCTCATGAACTTTCAACTGTCAAGATGCATAGGCTATAACCTTTCTACTCTACATCAACACACATCACGTCCCCCGTAGGAAGCATCAAAATAAACCACCAAATCTTCACTTCCACCTCGCCGGGTCCACCATATTCCATTTTGGAATTGTAGTGACTCGATCACCGTAAATCGCCACTGTATCCCCATCAAGCGCTGTCAGCCGAATCATCTTCCTACGACACACGATATTCGTCTCGTAATCCACCAACCAATTCATTCCTAAGATTACGTCAAACCCACCTAAAGTCATCACAAATGGTCTAACAGGAAACTTGTGACATTCTGATTCTATGTCACAACCCTCTATCATCTCAGAAATCCGGGTAGACCCTCCCATGGTAGTCTCTACATCAAAGGGCGCATCTATATTTCTACTACTAACAGGAAATTTAGCACAGAAATCAGGAATAAAACTTTTACTAGCACCATAATTAAATAACACAAAAGCAAGGGTTTGGTTACTAGATACGTACCTGACATGACATCGGGGCCCGTCCTAGCTTCCTCCTTCATCATCGTGAAGGCCCTGCGCTCGCCCTATGTCCTTCTCCTCCGGTCTTCTTCGCTCTCAACCCTTCAGCCCTCGACTTCTTGCAATCCCTACTCATGTGGCCTTCCTCACCACAAGAATAACATCTCCTCACACCGCAGTTCTTCGCCACATGTCCGGTTCTTCCACAACGGAAACAGACATTGGTTCCCAATCTATATTCCCCTGGTGTTTGTGTCCACACTTGTCACATTTTCTCGACCCTGCACCAGGTGTGACCACGAGGCGGTCATCCAACCGTGCACCTTTGTTACTAGGTGTGGTTCCGCCATGTCCAAGCCGCTTCCCGTCCCGATTCAGATCGCTCCCTCCTTCCCTGTTAGCTTCTGTCGCCACCACCGTTCTTTCATCGTATAATCTCCCTGCCAAGTCAACCACCAACCTAAACGTGCTCGGTCGGGTAGCGATCATATGCCTGCGAATATCTGCCGGTAAGCCGTGGATATATCTCTTGATCTTTCGTGACAAGGGTGTCACTTGGTCCGGCACCAGACGTGCCATCTCGTTGAACTTGGTGGTGTATTGCTGATGAGTCATTGTTCCCGCCTCCAGTTGCAGGAACTCTCTCTCAACTTTGTCAATTTCCCTATGAGGACAGAACTCCTCAATTACCAACTTCTTCAGTTCGGACCATCTCATCCTCCCAATTGCCCGACTACCCTCGGCTTGGACTATATTATCCCACCAACATAGAGCCGAGTCCACAAACGAGTGGGTAACAAACTTCACCTTCTGGTCTTCTCGGCACTCGCAGATAATTAAAACAACTTCCATTTCCCTCACCTATCGATGAGCAGCAGCAGCTGTGTCATTACCATCAAAAGTAGGGGGCGTACACCTTTGAAAGGCCCCATAGTTTCAGCCTCGAGTCGCCTCTAGTGTAGGCTCTTCTTCTTCCTCTTCCTTTTCATCATCAGAGAAACCGTTTTAGTCCGGGGTTGTCTCCTTTCGCCCGTAGGTCTGCTCCTTTCCTTTCTCTCCCCATCTCTAACAGCCTTTATCACTTCGGTCACCACAGACGGTAGGATCGTCTGAATGACCTAATGCACTTCCTCCACAATAGCCTCATTCACTGAGGCTCTAAAGTTTGCACTCTCATCACCACCCTCCGGAGGGGTCTCGGGTTCTTCATGAACCACATTTTCAACTCTGGGTCTTCCCCTCTTGGGTCACGATTCGGCACCACGACCTCCACCACGTGAAGCTTTAGAAGATCTACCACCGGCATCCTCACACACACTAAAAGGTTCAAACACCAACACGGTCATTCAAGAAAACGGCTCAGTTTATGTCAAGTATAGTAAGTCCCTAATTACAGTGTCCAGTTGTGATTAGCCACTTACTTTACTCGTCATACCCCAAGAATTACCTATCCTGACTACATCAGTATCTAAATCTACCAGCAACACATAAACCACATAACATGTGCACATAATACCGGTTAACATTAAAGAAATATTTGATGGCACGCAACTACTCAGACTGGCATCCCTTCCCTTTTCGTCCCATTTTCAGTTTAAGTTTAGGTTTATTTTCAAAATTTACCCGTTTCACTTAAACTTTGGCTCGGATACCAACTTGTAAGGCCCCGTTCCCGGGACGCTCACAGCTGGTCAATTACCGCACACAAAACATATATTTACGTTTAACACTTTCATAAAAACATCGCAGTGGAACATCAAAATAACTTTTCATTTCATTACAAATGCTTTTGCAAGTTAATACAATCATTCATTTCAAAACATCGTTTGTTCGCATTACAATGCAAAAACATTAATAAAAGAATGTCATCCAGATGCCAAGCAGCTGCCCCGTGCCATCCTCAGTAATGCTCACCTACCAACTGGAAACAAATAAAAATCAGTGTTGTTGAGTGAGCTCTAGTTTTAAGCAAAACATACTTTGTTTTTCTTAAAATCGTTCTTTACTTTAATGAGATCACACATCATACATACGCATAGATAACATCATTATTATCTTCGTTTACAGTTCATCACATACTTTCTTTAACTCTTCCTTCTTTATCACGTTCATTATCACTATCTGGATCGGTGTCATCAGCTATGCCCCAAACAAATAGGGTACTGGGCCGAAGTTCATAATTGACTTCCACATTGCACATAGCCTGGCACCAGCATCGGGGTAAGCGGCAAAGATCCCAACTGTATACTAGACCCCCACATCATGCATAACTCGAGTACTAGGCCGAAGATCATAAAAATGACTTCCACACTGCACATAGTCTGGCACCAGCACCGGGGTAAGCGGCAAATATCCCAACTGTATAATACACCCCCACATCATGCATAACTTGGGTACTGGGCCAAAGATCATAAAAATGACTTCAACACTGCACATAGCCTGGCACCAGCACCGAGGTGGGTAACCACTATAAATCATGTACCAAATCATTGGTCAATCATAAAGACTGGAACCCCTGCGTGTATCCTTAAGGGTTAGCTAAACCACACACAGTTGAGCTTACGGCATTTTAGAGCCATGCACCACCATACATATTGCTTGCAAGCCTTTCCATACTTCCTCTTTCATTAATGCATGCACACCATCATTATGTTCCTCTTTCATTATCTTTCACTTTACGTTACATAATACTTTTACTTCATTTATTAACATTCGACGTAAAGCCACGGAAAGATAAACATACATAATAGGGACATAAACATAAGTATACAAACATCTCCATACAAGGCACCACATACATACATAACATACATCACACAGACCAACAAAACATACAACACCGCACATCACCAGTCCTGCCCATTATCTTCTATAACCTCAAAGGTCAAAACCTATATCTGCACTTTTCCCCGAAAGTCAGATAATCAGCTATGTTCATTCGGGCGTATTGACCTCGTTTGCATGGGCTTCCATGCGTATGAAAACATTTAGGCGAATGGGCTCTATGGGCGATTGAACACTTAGGCATATGGACATCCAGTCGCATAGCCTCCAGTTGCATGACTCCCATGCGTATGAACCTCTGCCACATGGTATTCGGGCGTATGGATTTCAGTCGCATGACCTTCATCCGCATTTCCTTCAGTCGCATAGCCCCCATCCTCATTTCCTTCAGTCGCATAACCTCCATCCGCATTTGCTTTAGTCGCATGGCCCTCATGCATATGACTCTCAATCGCATGACATCCATGCGCATGGACTTCAGTCGCATGCCTTTCAGTCGTATGGCCTCTAGTCGCAGGCTATTTGGATGCATGGACCTCCAGTCGCATGAGCCCTAGCTGGGTGCAGAATGCAGTTCATCCCGAACCTGCACTGTAGTTTTGGCTTCCAGCCCCTTTCTAACGTGTTCTAAGCTCAAATTAACCATCCTATACCTTAGGAATGCATACCATGACACTATTCAAGCACACCCAAGCCCGGAATCAATCCCCAATCGAATCATACACACACATACATACACCTATGGGTTTCATACCCAAAATACCAAAAATGATTGTCATGTGCTCCAGTCCCAAAAATCAATTGAAAACGTGTAAAATAGGGGTCCTAGAACTCACCTTGAAAGCCTTTTCAAGTAGAGCTTCTCACAAACTCGTTTGCCTTCGACTTTTGCACCTCGATTCTTCAAAAACCTAGGTTTAGCTCTTTCTTCTTTCACACTCTCTCTAACCGAATCAGAAAGGGGAAAATAAGAGGAGTATGGGCTGCCATGCCCCTTTTATACCCCCACGCCTCCTAAGATTTTCTATTTTGGCAAGTTTGGTCCCTCGACTTCGGGCTTTATTTCTTTTCTTTCTTTTTCGTCTTTCCTTAGCTTCAAAGAAAATAACCGGGTGTTACACGAGTTGAATGATGTATTGTACTTACTTGATTAGGCTCGATTTGTAGTATTTAGGCTCGTTTTGTCTCGGCTAACTTGCGACGAACAAAGCTCAAAATTCGATTGATTGAGTAAGTTTATCACGAATTGTGGTTCATAGGAGGTTGAAAGGGGTCAAAGGCACCTTTGCCTTCTGTTAAATAGCTTTGATTTGGCAAGGTTCATCTTAAGCACTTTCGAGTTGAATGCGAACATAATGAGGTTCAATTCGATGTTTCATATGAAATGTAATCATTGAAGAATTAGAAACAGTTTGTTGATCGTACAGGCTCAATTAATTGAGTTATTAACAAGTTTTAATTGCCGAACCGATTGGGACTTTGATTATACTCGGTTTTGACTTCCAAACGTTCCATAACCGGACTATAATCAGATTAAAGCACATCTAAAGGTTCAAAACAGATGCACGACACGATTTAAAACGGTTTTTGGGTGAAATTTCAAAGGATTTTGGCGTTTTACCCCTTGCCGGAGCCGACCGGAGGGTGGCCGGAGGTAGGGCCGCTAGAAATACGGGCAAGGGGGGCGGTTTGGGTTTTTCAAACGAACTTACAACTTTGGTCCCTGATGTTTAAGTTGTTTGTTATTTTATGTAAAAACTTTTAAATTAAGTTTTGGAAATTACAAAGTAATCCCTAGACTTATATAAAATAATTTGAATAATAAAAAAAAGTAATTAGTTATTAATCTTTATAACTTTTATAAGCTTATAAACCTTATAACTTGATTATTTATTTTTACTAATAAAAATTCATGACTACTAATAAAACTTTATAAGTTTATTAAAAGTCATTTTATAACTTAATAAATTTTAAGTAAACTTTTCCATTTAATTATTTATTGTAAAATGATTAATAACTTTTTATAACTATACAAAAAAAAGAATTACTTATAACTCTATAAATTATTACAAGTTTTTTAAATAATTAGTAAATAAATAATTCACAATGTAAGTTGCATTTAATCCATTAAAATTATTGAAATAATTTAATGAAGGAAACTCAAAATGAGTTCGGGTTCGGGTTTATAGTTTGAGGATGTTACATTAGATTAGCATATCACATTGACAAATATTTAGCAAGTACATATTTTTAAGGCTTGAGATATACGAATACCTATGTTTGTTATCAATACATCTTAATCTTTCTATCTAGGCATAGCATGTATACTTCTATTATATCAAATGCGTCAAGTCATTGTGCCTATTACGTTATTATGTTAAATATCACTTCATTATGTCAAATATTTAATATTATTTGTTATATGTATTTATCATTATGTTTTTCATTTTAGATCACTCCGTGTTATCTTGTCATGGTTTTTTATATATTATATAAACATGTTATATTATCATTATGTATTACAACTAGAGGTACACAATTATGTTATTTTACCATTATACTATTCAAAACTCATTGTGTAAGAGATAACATAATGCTTAATTAAAACACAATTAGACATTTTAGCATTATGTTTTATGTATTATATTATTTTGTTTTATTTTATCATTCTTATTAATTTATTATATTAGTTTATTGTTATTTCATCATTCTTATTTATATATTATATTAGTTATTGTTATTTCATCATTTTATTTTTAGATAATTCATTATTTTATAAAAACAAACAAACAAACAAACATACCCAGTAAATCCTACTTAAGAGCAGGGTCTGGG
Source organism: Flaveria trinervia (assembly GCA_025506515.1). Lineage (NCBI taxonomy): Eukaryota > Viridiplantae > Streptophyta > Magnoliopsida > Asterales > Asteraceae > Flaveria > Flaveria trinervia. The sequence goes on along the minus strand of CM046449.1, from coordinate 70,266,975 downwards.
AGGGGTAGTTGGTGGCGAGTCTTTCCTCCATCTTAGGAGATAGAGAGACCGCTTCCGAAGAGACCCCCGACTCAGTAAGGAAAACAATAACCGTAGCAATTATAATATGCGGCATACAACATACAGGTATAGATCACATAAAAGCTGAGAAATTGAGTACAACAAATAAGCGTCAAGAAACGTGCGAAAGGGCAGATTGAAGAAAACAGGGGTCCCGCAAATAAGTCTACGACTACCCTTCCTACCCACAGATCCCGCTAAAAGTCCTTAATTTTAATTCTACGCCTCCATGCACTCCTATCCTCGATCATGTGCTCAGAGAGGTGTAAGTCTACCATATTTCGCCTAATTAACTCATCCCTTGTCAACCTAGGTCAACCTCTACTCCTCCTACCCTCTACGTTGATGTTCTCTACTGCTCTAACTGGTGCTACCATCGGCCTCCGCTTTACGTGCCCAAACCATCTTAATCTTCCCTCTCGGATTTTATCTACGATACCAGCCACCTATAGCCTCTGTCGAAACACGCCGTTTCTTATTCGATCCAATCTTGTGTGGCCACACATCCACCTCAGCATTCGCATTTCCGCGACCTCGATTTGTCTCTGGTGCGATTTCTTTATGGCCCAACAGACTGTTCCGTATAACATAGCTGGACATACTGCCACTCTGTATAGTTTTCCCTTTAGTTTTGTTGGGAACCTCTTATCACACAGGATCCCTGATGCTTCTCTCCATTTGCGCCATCCTGACTGCACACGGTGAGCTACATCGCTGTGTGTATCTCCGTCCTCCTGTACGTACGAGCCCAAGTATTTGAACCTAGATGTATGTGGTACTGTCATACCCTGGATACTTATTTGGGTGTCCTTTTCATCCCCCCCCCCCCACTAAAGTTACAATGCATGTATTCCGTCTTAGAGCGACTTATCCTTAAGCCTCTGCTCTCTAGTGCGGGTCTCCACTGTTCTAGCCTCTCGTTAAGCACCGTTTTAAATTCTGATATTAAGACAATATCATCTGCAAACAGCATGCACCAAGGGATTGGCTCTTGTATAGACTTAGTCATCTCATCCAACACTATTATGAAAAGAAATGGGCTCAATGTCGATCCTTGGTGTAGTCCCACTTCCACCGGGAAAAAGTCTGTGTCTCCGACTGGTGCTCACATAGACGTTTTTTCCCCTTCATACATATCCATTATTATTTTGATATACCTTTCTAGTACCCTTCTAAGTCATAGACTTTCCCAAATGAGTTGACGCGGCACACTGTCATATGCTTTTTCTAGGTCAATGAAAACCATATGTAGGTCCTTTTTCTTTTCTTTATATTTCTTTATTATCCTTCTTATGACGTGTATGACTTCTGTTGTAGAGCGTCCTAGCATAAATCCAAATTGGTTTACCGCTATCTAGGTTTCTCGTCTCTCGTGTCAATAACTCTTTCCCATAGTTTCATCGTGTGACTCAATAGCTTAATTCCCCTGTAATTTGCACAACATTGTACATCTCCTTTTTTCTTATATATAGGGACTATGACACTACTTCTCCATTGCTCTGGCATCCTCCCAGTTTTGCTAATAGTGTTGAATAAGTCTGTTAGCCATTCCAGGCCCTCGTCTCCCAAGCACTTCCACACTTCAATCGGTATGTTGTCTGGCCCCACTACCTTAGCCCTTCCCATTTTCTTCAGCGCCCTCGTAACTTCATCGACAATGATGCTTCTACAATAACACATGTTTTGTTGGTTTGGTTGGGTTGTTTTATCGATGGCAGATTGTTGGTTAGGGCTCGTTATGTTGAAAAGGTTATCGAAGTAAGTTTTCCATCTCGCCTTGATGTCGTTCTCCTTCACCAAGACCTTTCCATCTGCAGCCTTTATAAACTTTACCATTCTCAGGTCTTGTCTTTCACTTTCTCTTGCCCTGGAAATCTTAAACATGTCATATTCTCCTTCTTTTGTCTCTAATCGCTTATACATTTTCTCGTACGTTGTGTTCTTTGCCTCTGACACAGACTTTTTCGCCTCTCGCTTAGCCTCCTTATATTTATGTTTTAGCTCTACTCGTTCTTCATCATTGTTACATTGTAAAAGGTCTCTAAAACTTCATTGTTTAATTTTTATCTTCTTCTGTACATTTTCGTTCCACCATCAGGATTCCTTATGACAAGCTATCCTATTTGTTGCTAGTCCAAGAGTTTCTTTAGCTACTTGCATAATTGTAGTTGTCATATCTTCCCACATTTGATTTGTATCTTTCTGTGGCCCAGTTTGGATCATTGGTATGACCTTATCTCTAAAGGTGGTAATCTTTTCGTCTTTGAGCTGGCCCCATCTGATCGTTGGTCTAAATCTCTTAATTGGCTGGACAATTGCTCTCTTCACGCGTAACGCAACAATATTTAGAAAAACACAATTATTAATTAAAAAGCACATAATAAACTGTGCTAAAGACATGATAGACGAATTATGAGGTGAAAAACGCAAAAAAAAATATTATAATCTTTTAACATAAAACTTTGCTTGTTTTAAAAATAAAAAATGTTTGTTTTTTATGGTATAATTATATAAAAAATCAATATCTTATATAAAAGTTATGAATGTTTAAAAAAAATAGAGGAACTTGAAAAAGTCAACGAAAGTGCCTATGCCTTAAATATCCTTCTAACAAATGATTTTTTTACAACTTAATCTCAACAATTAATTAAGAAGATTAATGATTGATGATTGGGATTTATTCTTAGATTTTTTTGATTTATTACCCTTTTTATTTGAACCACTTTCAGTTATTTCCAAAAAAAAAATTATTATATTTTTATTCTTATTATTTAAATACTATATAATATTTAAAAATTACAAATAACAATATTTGACATATAACTAAATGCATTACAAAAATCATTAGAGGTGTCAAGTACCAACTCAGCATGCATTTTTTTAATATTTTGAAAACAAGATGAAAATATGATGATTGTGGAGCTTCTGGCTTTAAATACAAACATGAGATATATTAGTTTGTAGTAATTTAATAACAGAAGTAGGTTTAATTTGTCCTTTAAAAGAAAAAACACATATGATGGAGGTAAGACGTGAGAAATCAAGAAAGTATAACGACAATAATAATAATACCCATAACATACAAAAGATGGTCATACTCACTGCTTAAATAGTTGCACACACGATGAGCAGTAAATAGCATGTGTAGCATCAACTTTTATATTTGTTACTTTTCTAACAGCAAGTTACTTATATAATAAGTAAAATTTTAATTTAATCATTTTTTTGCTATGTTTATACATGATTATCGCATTTACTTTCTTAATATAAAACCTACGTAGATCTAATTTATACAATTATAAACTACTTCTTACCCTTCAAACCCAGATTACTCAAAAAGATTTCGCATCTTTGACACGAGGCTACAAGTGATTTAAAAAGTTTATAATAATTACAAAAACTAATCATAACACGAGTTCCTTTTGCAATGAGTAGTATGGGACTAAATTTAGTATAATTTTACCCTGTCTTGTCATTCAAGGTTTGTATGACTTCTTATGTGGAGTCCAGAAATTGAAAAGCTATTACATGTCTTCTAAACCATCAGTAACGGGTTGTATGCTTTCGTACGAGACAAAACAATTCCTTTCATCTCACAAACATCCTCATTTTCACACCCTAATTTATTTCCTTTATATATTTCTCCTGATAAAGTTATATCTTTTAAATTTAATAACTATTTACTTTTTATATCATATAAATCAATATTTTAAAATAAAACTCTATTAAATTAAGTTAAGTTAAATGTATATAATCAATTTAAATATCATATAATTGAAACGAAAGTTATAAATTAATTAGAAGATAATAAATTTGAACAGTAGTAACCTCTTTAGTTTATTTACAAGTTGATGCGTGTTGAGTTAGTTGGTTGATGGATGCAGGTTGACGGGTCGAATGATATATAATCTATATCTATAATAACTTATAATAAAAGATTAACTATGGGTACACATGACATATTTCTAGCACGTCCACCTAAGCGTCACATGTGTATTGCCACGTGTCGTTACATCCTTTAATCTCGAGTTATTATAAATTTGAAAACTATTAACTAATATCAAGTACATATTAACTCATATCAATTACAATAATATTATATTAACAATCAATTATCACTTTTAATTTGTTTGACATTTTTTATAAGAAATTATTTATTTTAACAAATAATGATTAAGTTATTAATTTCAGTATTACTATTAACAAATTTCGTTTTAATAACATAAAAGTTTTTGTTATATTTTCTTTTGAAATAATATTTTTCTCTTAATTAATTTTAAAATTCATGACAGTATTCATATTTTTGATATTGTTTGTTTTTTAAGAATATTTCATTGCTATAACTTTTACTCATCTTTTATAACTTTAAAAATTATTACATAAATATGAATTTACATCTTTATGAACAATTAGTTTTTAATTTTAATTGTTTTTTGTCTTACTTACGATCATCGTTACATACTTTTGTAGATTTTATCAAATTTGTTTATTAGTTAATATTTTTCTTTATTTTTGTGTTTAATTGTTCTACAATTTCTATTGTGAAACATCGTAATTTTTTTATATCATTATATAAAAAAATTCTTATTCTAATTTGTCTTTTCAATATCATATATATATATATATATATATATATAATATATATATATATAATATATATATATATATATATATTATATTTATCATATATACATATTACTGTAATTTATTTACTCGTGTCATTTTATATATTGGTCAATCCGTGTAATACACTGGTCACTAACCTAGTTATTTGTATAAAAGATTTAAGTATTATTTTGTTTACATTAAAGTCGTGTAACTTGAACATGTATTCATTTAACTTTTTAACATAAACCATTTTTAAGGATTGATGCGTTTTAAAAAAAGTTGTAATTAATTGCATTAAATATAACATAACTTTTATTTAAAAATTATTTCATCTTTTTATCAATGTGTAATTTTAACATAACTAAAATTGTATTGTTATAAATTAATATATTTATTTTAATCAAGTTGTAATAGTTTATATATTTACGATTTTACAAACCCTTTTACGAGTTTGTATATAATATAATTTATTATATATTTAATTGAAAATAATAAGCTAATGGTGCCCATCCATAGATTGTAGTTGAATAATATAAGTAGTTCATATTTAATATTTTGCATATATACATAATGTAGGAAATCATATATACTAGAATTCATCGTAGTTTTGATCCGGATGTCATTTATAGTTTCGTACCCTTCTTATTGAATATATTTGGTTGATATTTTAGCTATAAGTAGAGGGAACCGAATTGAACAAATTTATATATTCATCTTTAACTTTATAAGTCTGTAATTACTATCAGTTACAAAAACACATCGCATACGTAATTTTTATGACTATATATTCTATTTTTATTATAAATTTAATGCAAGTATAAACTCATAAACGTTTCAATATACTATTTTCTCTAATAACCCCATTTTAACCAAATTCTAATAACTAACTTTTTAATAACAAAATGATAACACTAAGAAATTTAATATAGAGAAAACAGATTTTTGTAGTTTGATTAGATTGCATATTTGATCCTCATGATTAGAAAATTGTAAAGACGGTCCAAAATTTTTTTAAGATGTAAAAATATTCTTCATCGTTAAATGGTTGTTGGTTTTCACTTTTTAGGGTTAAGTGGGGTAAACTTGTTATTTTAGATGATTCACTTTTATTTACTTCTTTAAATACATTATCAAGAAATTAAGAAATTGTATTTTAAATCTTTCTTTTTAAATACACGTGTCAATACCATAATCTTTATCATCAATATTTTCTCGCATCTCTCTTCTATTAAATAATAGATTTAATTACTAATAATATTATTTTAATACTTTTTAATATTTAATAAATTAAGAAAAAAATCTATTTATTAAGGTTATTTCTAAATAAATTGATATTTTTAAAATTCAATTTTTTTAAAACAAAAAAATAATCAAATTTGAGCATTGTAATAAGAAAATTTTAAAATGATATTTTTATATGCTTTGTTTTAGAACAAAATATTTATTTTTTAAAAAAGTTAAAAAAATTAAAAAGTTATTATCACTTTTTTATTATTTATATTCAATTCTTATACATAATCAGTAATATTATACCTTACAATATAATTTTATAATCGATAAATTTATTATAGTAATATTTTATTTATTTAACCCATATAATACACGAGTTTACTAAAGCTAATAATAAATAAAAGAGGATGTACCGTTCAACAAAAAGAGAACAAAATAGAAGAGAATGGTAATTAAAACTTTAACCTCACTTATCATCATCCTTAAAACTAATTTACATCTAATCATGTGAACTATATATTTTTGTAACATATCATAAAACTTCAAACTATTTTGATAAATTTTCAATCATAAATACCAATCATAAATTTTCAATCATAAATACCAAACATACAATCTAACTAAATCACAATGACTAAGTTTACAATTTAACTTCTCTTTTACATAAATGTGTTATATTCGTTCCCTAACATAACCTTTTACATATTTCACCAAGTATCATTCTTTTATCGCTTAAACACAATAATAAATAAACATTATTCAATAGAATTAAATTTGCTATATATTATTGAATAAAGAAGCTAAAAGGAAAGGGTATTTCGTACGAGCCTTGAGGATGCAGGTTGGAGAGAAACTGTCAAAAGATAGGCTTTCAAGTCAAAGAAACTCCACCTGCCTTACCCCCCCCCCCCCCCCCCCCCCCTCCCCCAACCCTCTATTATACTCCTGTACATGGCTTAGGGTTTTCATATTTCTTTTCACATCAAATGTCTCTCTCTATCTCTCTTTATAGATTTTCTCTCTCTAGAAAGAAATGGTTAAGGGGTGACAAAGATCCTCTAAATAGATCCATCATGGTTAGAAGAAGAAGATCAAAGGAAACAAGTAGCGGTTTGTGGGGAATGTTGACTGGCTCGATGTGATCATCGTTTTGATTGAATGAATTAATTTATAGGAGAGATTTCAGTTTTCTCTCTACAATTTCTTCAATTCGTATACGATGACAACATCGGACCAGGCTTCATTCCTCTCAAACCCCGTCTTAATAATCACTTCCGTCCCCTTAATTATTTCTTAATTCTAACCTGCAATATATTATGCTTGTGTATATCATATTTTTGTAGATTTTTCAGAGAGAGAAGGGTGTAACTTTGATATATTTTGACTTTTTTTGGATACAATAATCAAGATATCTTGATTTAGATAGGCCGGTGACATTCAGTTGAAAAATTGTATCATAACTACATTAATTTGTTCTAAAAATAGTTATTTTATAATCACTAAAAACTTTGTTGAGAGGTTAGAATTTTTCTTGTAAATTAACAATTTGTGTTCAAAAGTTCTAGTATCGTCTAGCTAAAACGGTTTGGCGTAGTTTAGCTGTGATGTAAAATTAAGAGTAGAATAACTATTACCATTAAAAAATAATAATAGTGATAATAATTAATACCTTTAAGATATGCCAATTTAAATGCCTTAAAAATGATATTTTGGATAATCTGAACAAGAACAGCTCTCACATCTATATCACATGGAGACACAAACACCCTCAGTCAACACTTTTTTGGTGTCTTTTGTGAAACTTGTAAAGATATGTTTGACTTTGTAAATGTATTAAAGTTTTTTGTTGACTTTATTTCTTGAAGGGGCGACAATTTTATTAAAAAGGAGAAAGATAACATGAAAATATAGCTTATAAATAAAATCCAGCTGTATATAATTATATATATGACAAACATGAAAAAACAAACACCAAAAAACATAAAGATAACAATAACAACCACAAAACAAACACCACGACTATTTATATTATTTACTTTTCTAAAAGGTTGGTCATTTGTACATGCAAGCACTGCTATAACGAAAGCAATTAATTTACATTCACTGAAGAAAATAGTTGAATGAAGCATTAAATGTGGTATGTGTAGATTAGAACGCCTTCAAATCTTCAATACAATATCGATTTTGTCATATAATTATAGTTTTATGTTTTACTTATCAATTCTCATCAAAAAATAAATAATTAAATAATTCTCATGCTAGCTCTTTTTGTATCATGGTATGTGTATCTTTACTGAAAGAATGTTTATTAACATTTTTATTATTTGTATGAAAACTCCTTTAACATTTAGCTAGTGACTTTTTATACTTTTAACAACAATTCAAATTATATAAAATAAATACACCGCAATCTGTATCTTACACGATTTAAAATTATATTACATACCACTTATAAATTATTGTGTTGTCCTTTTAAGAACTAGTAGCTAGTTATATACTTTTAGTAACACACGGTTTCTTTTATTGACAGTTTTCTTCTATGGCATGCCATTTAAGTTGTTATTTAATCTACATAATAAATAAATTTAGAAATCAAAAATTATTTAATTATTAAGTCATTTCTATTAAAGAAATCTTGGTATTCTTCCTCGGATTGCTTCATAAAAGGTCTCTGCAGAAGGTGGTTTATTTTATGGGGTTTTTTTCTTCTTGAGTTTCTCAACGGAGAGGGGGGAAAATGTAAACAGTGCCTTCGATTTTTTCAAAGCAAAGATTATTGTTGATATTTATGTTTTCTAATTTGAGATTAAAATTAAAATTGATTATATAGTGTGCTATTTCGAACTTAAGTTTCAACCATAATGAGGTCAATACTCATTTTATTTACAGTAAACTTTAAATTTTAAAATTTGGTTGATATTGAAAAGTTTGAATTTTGAAAGGTATTCTTTCGTATTTGAAAACAGAAATTGTAGTCAAACATTGTTTCTATTTGGTTTATAGTTTAGAAATAGACGTCGTGTCATTTAGACATAAATATAACACCAACACACATGCGTCTTAATAGTACTTACTAATATGATACGAATAAACAACATGCATGACTCTATTCTTGATAATCTTATACATATAACATTTAGGTTAAAAACTAGTGTATTATTTGAGTTAAAAGTATAAAGACGATATAATTTATAAATGTATAGGTACTTATGATTAAGTTACGTACTACATATAATAATAAAAAATAAAAAGTTACATTTATAATTTATAAATCTACAAATACTTCCTTTGGATAATATAACATACATCAACATGTATCAAATTATATCAATAAACATTTTTTTTAACTTTGGAGCGAGACTGATAACCTATTTAATAAAACCTGAGCTGTTTTACTTGTAATAAGACTCTATTATATTCCAATATTTTAAAAAAAATGTGAGAAGTACTTTGCAAATAAGTTCTTCATTTACAACAATATCATATTTTGAGACCCTTTGTGTTCTTTTAAAAGTATTTTTAGAAGTATTTGATTTTTATCACTAGCCTATGAAGTCAAGCAACACGTTGAAAATAAGTAATGAAAAAAACTCTGGTAAAAAGATAAAATTTATATGAAAGTTAAAAGTCTATTGGAAGATCTTACCATGAATTGTAGATTTGTAGTCCACCACATTACAAATATTTGGAGACTAATCTTTTACATTTAGGATAAACTATACATTTTGGAAATATCAATTTACATATGAAATGAATATATAGAAATAAAATGATGGTAATATAAGTATTAATAGAGTTCAAGTGAGTAGAAGCTATGGTAATTGGACTTTATTTGCTGTTCAAAAAGACTATATGGAGAATTTATTTGTATGGTAGTTAATGATTATTATAATATAGTATGACCGTGTTTTCGGTCTAAAAGTTTGTTTAATTTTGTATCTGTCGAAGATCACTTTTAATATGAAGTCAAACTGATATTGTATTTATTTAACCGAGAAATATATAAATAATATTATAGTTGTGTCGTGTACGGATGTTGACAATAACCCAACTGCATGCTTTTCTATCTTTCTTCTTGATTGATATAATAAAGCCAGAACCATTTGTCCAAGATTACATCTATAAAATTCAATGCCTGATGAACGACGTGAGTTTCAAGTGTCATCGCACTTGATGATAGATGAGAAACGGATTATATGTAGTCTTTTAATGATTCTATTAAAGTTGTAAAAGTTATTTTTGAATCAAGTAAAACTGTAATATATTTTGTTCATTTAAAATACAACTTTTAATGGTTTATGTAGTTTTTAATGGGTTAGTTTTAAAATTATAATGATTGTTTAAGAGGTTCTTTCTTATTCAATTAGATCTCTTGGACACATTAGTTAATAACTATTAGGAAAAACTAGTAAAGTGATAATTTGGTAAGAGATTTAAGGAGTCAAAAAATAATAAATAAGTGATCATATTTTATCTTCTTAAGTCTCCGTACTCGAGTAATAAAAATGATTGAATAGTCTAGCGGTAAGCCAGTGATCCAATTAGTCGTTAACAAAAACTGATAGCAACTTTAGCTGCTACCGTTGGATATTGAGATATATCAGTAAAAGGGAATTGAAGTTAATACCGACCATCAAGATTTGAAGCACAAGTTATAAAAGGTTTGTTGAAACTAAAAATGACAGTCAAACCCAAACCTCATGGAAAATACTTGAAACCGAGACATATTGGACAGGTGGGGGTGGGCTAAGCGGGTATGGGTTGGTTATGGGATTACTTTTTATATTCTTTTCTCGGGTATATGATGGATATGAGGTTACATTATATACTCGATTATCCGATTAAGCATACCAGTTTACCCAATTATATACTCAAAATAATTTTGTGAGTAAATTTTAAGATTGGTCCTTATGGTTTCATCTAAATCTTAGAATTAGTCCTTAATTTCTAAAACTTGTAGATATGGTTTTCGATTTTTAATTTCTCTTTTCTTTATTTTAAAAGCTCAACTTTTTTTAATTCATTTTTTTGTCTTTTCTTTGTTAGAACATTGTTTATTAGGATTTATTGATCTCCCCATTCTATAATATCTAGAATACATGTAGTGAGATTTATTGGGCTGCTACACTTTTATGCTAATTAGATTCTTAATTAGCTCATTAGTTTTATTCTCTCCCGTTGTTCTAGTCATCTTCTATTTTAGAGTGAAATAGCCAATAAACCTCATATGGATTCTTGATGCCTTCTATTGTATTCCTTAACTTGAGAAGTATGTCTACGGTGCTTTTGTCTTGTTTCTTCTTTGTTTAATTTGTCCAGAGATTGTAACAATTTTATGGGAAACATCTTTTTTTACTAAATCATGTATAGAATAACGACCTATGCATAGGCGGAGCTTCATTAGGGCCGGGAGGGGCCCTAACGATTGTAGTAGGTTGATACACAACAAAAAAATTATAGATTGTAATAGTTTTAATACACAGATGTATATATGCAAAATGATCAACAAATGAATATAAATCGATCTCAAAAACAAGATCAACAAACTCACGACGGAATTTTTATAGAACTAACAAGTATACCAGATCACCTATGGGTATGATCGATACCCGATGGATAAATACATGATTGGTTTTGGGCCGGGTATACGACACATTTTTTTAATCGGGTGAGGTTGGGATTACCCAAACCTCTCCCATTGGCATTTGCCATCCTAGTTGAAACCGAGTGTACTACTGATTTGATATCAAGCAAGTGTGTAAGTGAATTATATCGTCTACTACTTGGAATAGGTAAATTTTAAGTTATTATCAAACCCAAATTGCTAGTATTGTAATCGGTAGAAGCTTAAGTTGGGGTGTAACACTTGTTCTAAAATCACTAAGATCACCCAAAATTAATCATTCCTTTTAATAAACATGATAACTGTACTCTTAGGTGCAGATGCCTTTGTAAAATTCTCAGCTAAATGGCAGAAATGTGTTGCAATTATATCTTATGTTGTTCAACATCATCCCTAAGAAAATGACACGCTTTGTCTTGGAGTTTTGAACAAAGTTATATATGCAGGTGTGTGCATTGTGATCGTCTTTTCTGACTATTTAATGCAAATAAAGAATGAGCTCAGTTTAAACTTTTGACGATCATGATGATACAATTATATGCAGATATCAGATATCACGTATGGAGCAACTGCTCCAGTGACCCAACTTAGGATGAGATTAATTATTAGCTTATTACATAATAAAACACATAAATGCAAATATACTCAGATATTATGATATGATATAATACAAATACAGCTACAGCTTCAAGCAAAAAGGATTCTAAAATGGTTATATATACTGGCTATGATAAAGACAAAGAATCATACTTGCAGCAGACAGTTCAAGGATCAACAGGAAAAACCTTCTCCAGAAAACTGATGAATCGATTGGAGTAGAACTTTGGATCAGCGACCGATATTGCCATGGGGTCATATCGAACTGATTTACATGCATGTTCGATTTTCTTCCGCATGCTATAGTCCTGTAGTATATCAATTATGCCCAGATACAGCACAACATCATATACCTCAAAAAGTTCTACTTCTGCTGAATCTGAAACATCTTGTGAAACCTTGCGGTTTGCCTGCGCAGGCATGTTCACCCCTAACTGCACACGTAATCTGAAAAATAATAATAAAAAAGTTTTTAATGGATATCCCTAAAAACTTCACTATTCAAATCTGCATTTAATTCATTTAATAACTACTATAACGTTGTGGTCAGGACCCATCCACGATAACTATGATGAAAGAGAATTTACGATCAGATATTAATTACCTTGCAGTGCCAGGAAGGAGGAGATCGACTTCTTTGTCACCTACAGAAAACGCTCTTAAGGTACTTCCTCTTATGTGAGGACCTGGTGCGGTGTTGACAGAACTGGGTTCGTGTGTCACTAGAAGAAGACCCTTTGGAGGAATCGCGAGGTCCCTTGATACTGAATCTACAAGATAGTTGTAAACAATCAAGTAATCTAGAATTGAAATCACAACACTCATATCAGGGTATCAGGTCGTTATTACTAATATATTTACCATCATCAACGGGTGTGCCGCACATGTGCTTTGCATCTGGTGGTTCCAAGAGAGCCTTCAAGTGCTCAGGAGCTCTAAAATGCAGACCAAGAAGAAGGCTATAATCTATGACCTGCTGAGATTCTAAAAACATGCAGTCTAGATGGATTTGTCTGCAAAAGGGGTTGGAAGAAAGTTATGAGACAAATATAACTGATGACCTGAACATTACTTTGGATTACCAATGAATAGGCTTACTTGAAAAGTGCCTCACGCAATGACTTGTCCATATGGAATTCATATGCAAGATCAAGGTCTTTTAATGTGGTGCCCTCATCTATATCATCCTTATTTGTAACTCGTCCGTGATAAGAACCCTTCAAATCATAACGTCTGTGTATTCGTAGTTCTGTTTTGAACATATTTCCCATGACTATAAAGCGTACCTAGAAATGACATTAAAACAACACAAAATGTGTTAATAAAGTTGAGGAAAACTAGAATACATCAACTGGTAATAGATATACCTTCTTGCCACCTCTCAACACTATCTCGTGGAGACCGAAAAACTTGGTGATTAGGGTGTTATCATACATTTTTACATGATCATAATAGCTCGGAAGCATCTTCAGTAGAACCTACAAAATATTGTAAGAGACAAATCAGCACTCTTTGTTCTGTGTTTAATAACAGGATTTACATCTTAAGATGCAACATAATTTAAGCATTTCCAGCAAATAGCATTAGGCTAAATTAGGGTTTTAATGATGTTCATTTGTTCATATAAAACACATGTTCTCTCCCTAATAACTCAAAAAATTATTTAGCCCTAAACATTTACATCCATATGTTACGTTAAGAAAATGTTTGCATATGCTTCAGAAGGTTCAACCTTCAGCTCAGATCTTCTTAAAGTCTTGATCACAAATCTGTCATCATGAGAGAGATAGAATATGCTGCCGCTTTTCCCTGGGGAAGAAAGCTCTCTCAAACCATCATCCCCACATATGGACATCATATATTCTGCAGCATCTAACTTAAACAGCTCCCTCAAATTCCTGAAAAAAGTTCATCAAATCTACCGGAATTACACATGAATCAAATGTTAGGACATAGGTGTGGCCTTTTGAAAGAAAGAACACGAACATATGTCAAGAAAAGAGCTTTGTCCAACAAAAAACCAGAAGGTTCTTAAAGATATAAATTTAGTGTACCAAAAAATAAGATTTTGCTCTAATAGGTTATGGGCCCATATTGAAATGCTGACAATATGCATTATGAAATTTCATTGATAACTAATGAACTGTGTTAACTCTGCACGAAGTTAGGTGGTCTAGATATGCTAACCTCATGATGGTTAGACATACAAAGAAAGCAAAACCCCCCTCCATGGTGCAACTACGGTCATCCATTAAATCTTAGATTCTATTTATATTTTCATGCCTTCACAAATCTACTCTTAAGATAATTTTCTACCATAGTATTTACAAATAATAGGAACCAACTTGGTGTTAAAGAGTGGAGGATGTTCTTAAATCCGATAAGCAATGTTATCTAGTCCTTCAAAGCATAGTTGTCAATAGCGAATAGTGGTAAATAGCGAATAGTGGTAAATAGCGACAAGCCACCTAGATGCTACATAGCGAATAGCGGTAAATAGCTCCCGCTATTTTGTGTTTAGCAATAAGGTAGTAGATAATTTAAGAAATGTTTTACATACAACAAACTAACATTTATGGCAATAAAGTAGTCAAAAATATAAGCAAACACCACCAAAATAGCTCAAATTCTCTATTTGGGTCGATTTTATATTTATAAAAGATAAAAAGAAAACTTTAAAAATTAAAAAAAAGCTACAGGTCGCTATTTGGTTGCAAAACACAAATAGCGTGAACATAGTTATACGTGAACATAGTTATACGCTATGTAGTGTGCTATAGCCGGTGCCATAGCCGCTATTGACAGCAGGGCTTTAAGAACAACACACATGCCAACAACAGCTAGACAAGATACCTGAAGACCATAGGACAGTAGTCTTTCCAATAGAAGTCAACAGAATAGTGTGGAGGTGTAAATTGTGAGCCTTTCCTTGGGAAATACATTCTTATTCTAGCTCGTTCTCCAAAATCGGAAGATCTCACTTCACGCATAGGAACTGGCGTAATCTTGCCAACTGTGTACCTGTAAGCTTCAAATGATACAGCACATGAGTTGCAGCGTAAATAAGAAAACAGAACCGTATTCTGGAAAGATATTTGCTCATACTAATTAGAAACAGAAAATCAAGTTCAGAGCTTTTTCATTGACATAAAAATAATGAATTTCTCCAAATTACACATGTACAACGTATGTGCCAAAAAATTAACCCTCAGGGAGTCTAATTCAACAAGGAATTTCAGTAAAAATGACCTAGGATCATTCATGTTAGTTATAGGAGCATTACTTCCCTGATGCGTGATCACTGGTTTTATACATGCCAGTCACTTGTAGCTCCATGCAAGCTTACACAGTGGCATATAGTATAGAATGCTTGTGAGCAGAAGTTTTTATTTGTTTAAGTTAGAAAAAAATCACTTATACTTGATAGTAATAGTTGTTTACTGTATACGTTGGAGAGTTATCCTGGTGACTCGATTTACAAAACATGATTCTATCATTTCAGAAGAATGTTGCATATGATGTAACCCAGTCAACATTCTGAAACAAGATCTGGTATCAAGTCTGATGTAAATGGAACAGCTTAACAAAATTTTGATTGTAAAAATGAGGCCACCTTTCTTTTAGGTTGTTGTGAAATTATGGATACATTTAACGTGATTTCATGTGTTAATTTCTCCTGTTGTCTTTTTGACAGTTATATAATACACCATGATCCAATCCCAATTATTATAGTACCAAGAAAAAAAAATGAAACGTTGTTTAATGGAATCGAGGTCAAGTTGAGTCATTTACCTGATACCTAGTTGCAGATTTAGCATCAGCCAATAGCTTTTATGGCCTTCAAAAATGTCCACACATGATTTATGCTTCACTTCATTTGATTGAAATTTGCTCTGCTGTTTGGTTTTGGAGGATAATCCTGCATTATTCTTAACCCGTTCTTTCATCAAAACACCTTGCATATACTCCCTCTCCCATGCCACAGTACTATCACTGTCTAGTTCACTTTCCCCTTCGTCTGAGATATGAGATAACATGTCTGTGTTCTCAGAAGTAGAAAACCCTCTACCAGAATCTCCAATGCTATAATCTTCTTCTGGTGGTAGTCTCTTGCTTGATATTCGACCCGAGTCTCTAAAGAATCCGTGGAACTGAATTTTTTCAGATAGACTTCGACCAACATTGCGTTCCGAGTCCCTGAATCTCTCAGACCTACCAGAAGAACCATCAGGTACCAGGCCTTTCTTTTTGTCAAATCTTCTAAAAGATTGGGACTTACACTTACTTCCTGCAGTATAAAGTGTACCTTGTCCATCCTTGAGTCCTTTAGTCCATGTCCCAAAATAATAACTGCCATCTGCAAACCTGTAGACACCTGACCCATGTCTATAGCCATTTGACCACGAACCATCAAAAAGGTCACCATTCTGCCACTTCATCACTCCTCTACCACTCATTTTTCCAGCTTTCCAGTTTCCAATATAAATATTGCCATTACTCCAAGCATACTTACCACTTCCTTCATGCACACCATCTTTCCAGCAACCATCATAAACATCAGAATTACTATACTGCTTTCTTCCAAGCCCATTCTGAATGCTCAATCTCCAGGAGCCTTTGTATACAGAACCATCCGATTTAGTCAATGTTCCAAAACCATGAAGATAACCCCCAGAAAAATCACCCTCGTAACTTGTTCCAGAAGGCCAAGAGATGTGCCCTCTCCCAGACATTTTTCCATCTTCCCAGTTACCATCATAAACTGTACCATCTGACCATGTGTATCTACCTGTGCCATGGGGAATTTTACCCTTCACATTACCAAAGTAAACATCTCCATTTAACTTTATCTCCTCACACATCCTGAAACAATGAGGAATCCGCAGCAAACATCATCAAAATCTGAAATACGATAAATTGATGCCATTTCAGGCTCACATCAAATTTGCTTGAAAATAATAGAAAGCACTATTGCAACCAGGAAAAACTAGATTTAAAAAAACAGCTATAAATTCATTCCTCACTTTTACCAAGTAGAAGAGGTGCTTAAAAAAATTAGGCAAGGAACCAGCTATAAATTCAATCCTCACTTTGCATCCAAAACTAAGAGAATTTGAGTCTCACTCCTACTGTCATACATGATGCACCTTGCATTCTTTCTTGAAGAGCATCTTACAATTTACTTTAAAGACTATTTAAATATCTAATAACTTTAAAATACCTGTCAGACATGTCATAAGAAAGAAAAATTCCATATAATTTACATTCAAGCTTATGGGAAAGACAAGTTGAAATGAGTTTTCTAAGCATACCATGTATAGCTTCTGAAACCTGGTAAATAAGTAACACTTCCCAACCCCAAATCAGTTTGCTATAAGTTCCTTAAATTCTAGTGCAGCATGATACCTCATGCTTAAAGTGGTTTCATAGATGGCATCCCCATCCCTGTTGTCAATAGCAGCTATAGTGACCACTATAGTGCGCTACATAGCATACATATAGGGTCCCAACAATTGTGTTTTGCGACCAAATAGTGACCAATAGCGATTTAATTTAATCTTTTGTGTGCAAATATAAAATCGACTCAAATAGAGTATTTTGGCTATTTTAGTGGTATTTACTTACATTTTCTACTACTTTACTCTAAACATGTTTACTTATTTATTGTAAAACATTTCTTAATTTTCTACTACTTTATCACTAAAGTCTAAACATGAACTAGTGGGCATTATTTACCTCTGTACACTACGTATCATACAGCCTACAGGTGGCTTGTCGCTATTTACCATTCACTATTGACAACTATAATCTCCATTTAAAAACCATTATAGACACTAAAAAGAACATGCTTTTAATTCTGAACATAATATTAGAACTAGCAAAAGTACCTCAACTTTATAATAATCTCTTAACTTAAGGGCAATCAACACCATTGATTAAGCATACAAAATGAAGAGTGACACATATTTTGTATATTTAGAACTATATGGGCAATCATGTTCAACCACAATAGTTGAGTTCACATTAAAAATGTATGTTCAGAAGAGTATTGAAATAAAAAAAATACATCTTAACGCATGGAGCATTTAATTTCTATTACATTTAATAACAAATTGACTTTGAACAAAGCACACCCTCCCAACCACCTGAAGATCTCAACCAAAGTAGGTCAATTTACAACATAAAAAGACCTACTCATTTACATTTTTCATCAAGTTCCAGTTCTACATGAACAAATCTGAAATCCCAGCAGTATCAAAACAATTGAAGATGGTCATTAGCTCTCTCATTGATGAAACTCAATCGGTCTTGTTACTAATAGAAACATATTGGAGGTACCCATTACCCATTAGTGAAGAAGTCTCTTGGCTAAAGAAGTCAATATCATAAGCAATGCTCGCTAAAACTGATTTCGAGAAGGCTTTCAACTCTCTATAATGGGATTTCTTGGATGATGTTATGCTACACTTGAATTTTCCTAAACATTGGAGGGGTTGGATTCACGGATGTTGATCATCAATTTGCATTTCAGTTATAGCAAATGGAACTCCAACTAGGGAGTTCATCATCAAGAAAGGGGTTAGACAAGGTGATCTTATCTCACCCATAGTTGTCGTAAATAGCAACAAGCCACCTATATGCTATGTAATGAATACTGGTAAATAGCTTCCGCTATTTCGTGTTTAGCGATTAAGTGGTATAAATTTCAAGAATTTTTACATTCAATAATTAAGCATGTTTAGCAATAAAGTAGTACAAAATCTAAGTAAACACCACCAAAATAGCTAAAACACTTTAATAGCAATCATCTAAAGCTCACATTTACAATAAAATAAAAAATAATAATAAATAAATAAATAATAATAATAATATAAAAAAATCCGCTACAAGTCACTAAGTAGTCGTTATTTACAAACAACGCGAGATGGCATGTACGCTACATAGCGCGCTATAGCGGTCGCTATAGCCACTATTGACAACAGGGAACTCACCTTAACTATTTATATTAGCCATCGAAGCTTTGGATGTGATGATGAAAAAAACGTGGATTTGGGCATCCTTCATGAGTTCATGGTGTGAAGACTCCCAACAAAGGTGCATTCCCCTCTTCACTTTTTTTTCTAATGATGCATTTTTTTATTCGTGATTGGTCCCAGGCTAATTCCAAAACCTAGCAATATTAATTCGTTGTTTCTTCTAAGCATCTGACCAAATGTGAGTTGCTCAAAGAGTCGTTTACTTTGCATTGGTGTTGACTCTACTAGCTAGGCCTAGGTGTTTCTTCTAATCATTATCACTCAATAAAAATAAAAGCCCTAGGTGCCCACTTGCCCCAAAAGGACATAGGTTGCACACCACGACCGAACCTCCATAAATCTCTTGTGTCATTTACTGCTTTATTGTTCTCTTTCGTGTGTTTGTGTGTGCTTCAATCCTAACATTTGGTTCTTCCCATTGATGTAAACGTGAATCACATTCAAAATTGTTTATTGAAATGTACAAGGTATGAACCTAGGTTATCTTCTTCGAAAGTTGAATTCTTGTCATTTGGGGTTGTATTACCTTTATGAAATCTATATTAAGCAACCTTCCTCTATACTTCTTTCCCTTACAAAGTTCCAACACACATGATGAATACTTTAAGAGGATAAGAAAGTGTCTTCTATGGAGTGGGGTGGTTCTAAGCAAGAATTTACATTGGGTCAAATGTGATTTAGTTATAGAAACAAGAAAAAACGACATGCTCGGTATTGGTTCCCCAAGGGTCAAACAGTGTCTTCAATGGAGCGGGGTGGATCCAAAAAGAAATTACATTGGATCAAATGGGATTCGGTTATGGAAACAAGAAGAAATGACATGCTTGGTATTGGTTCCCTAAGGGCATCATACCTGCTTTACTCTCTAAATGATGATGAAGGCAAAAACGGAGAAAGATAAACTACGGTTCAAAGCGATATCACCAGTTCACCATAACCAGGAGTTTCATTCTCTACCTCTTAGATCGAATACATCAAGGGCATGGACAAGTATATGTGCAATCTTGGGAGTGTTAGAAAGATTAAATATCAACATCAATCGGATCATTAGCGATTCTATTCCGTCCACCATTGAAGATGTTATGGCACCACATTCAAGCCAGCTATTCGCTTAGAATATCCTTGTTCCGATCAAAATCAACTTTTTTAGGATCCGAACAGTCCTAAATAGAATCCAAACAAAGGATTCCTAACTCCTAAGCTAAACAAGAGATTAGCATCACAAAAAAATCAAAACATCAACAAAGCTAATAAAATCAACATCAAACAGCTACAAACTCAATGACGATTCAAATCCACCACATCACACAACAACAGGTCACAAACACTCACCTGCAGAGCCGAATCAGACCAAATCAACCCAAATCTACATGAAATCTCGTCTAAACCCTAGCGAAATCGGCGAAATCAGCAAGATCCACGAGCGAATCACACAGCAATCGATCAATCAAAGCTTCAAAGTCCAAAATTACAGAGTGTGTGAATATGTGATGAAATTGTGAGGTGTGGTTCCATGTGAGCGTATGTATCATGTATGTATGTATGGTGTGAGAGAGGTTCAGGTAAAGAAAGGGGTTGCATACGTGGCAGGCATGCAAAATGTGTGAAAGAAGGAGAGCCGTTGGATTGAGATGATCGGGTGGCGATGACGCGTAGGATGTTTTGTCGTTCATCCGACTGAATGTCGACGCAAAGCATAACGTGAGTTGTTAAGATTCATTCATTTAATTTTTGTTTAGGAAACAAATCGCATCTTTTTTAGTAAAGTTGAGATATCAATGTTATCATGTGTTTTATTTAATTTTAAGCATAACTAGATTTATACGGTCTATAACGTGCTTTGTAAGAGTTATAAAATTATCTTTGTATATATCACTAATATATAATATTTTTAAAAGTCATAATGGTATGTTGGTATATTGTTGTTTAAACTGATGTGAGGTTAATAGTAACTTTGGTGTCATTGTCGGTTTGTATCGTTTTGTTGTTTAAAGTGGTATATTGTTTGTTTAACTTTGAGCTAACAACAAAACACTTTGCTAGAAGTACCATCCAAAATGGAACTTTATTGCATTATATCAAAGTTAACTTAGGGTAAGTTGCAAATTTTTTGTTTAGTTTAATTGATTCGATGAAGCAAATTTTTTGTCTAATGATGGCTTCAATGTTAGTTACAGAATGTTTTTTCTGTGAATTTTATACTAAATAGATATCCTCTAATCAAATCGTTAGTTGAAAAGCTAACTTATGACCTACATGTTCTTGTTTCTTGCAAAATTTGAATTTACACTATAGGTCACAAAATGTTCTGATGTTATAATTTGCAAATATTATCCTTAATTTGTGTAAGAAATATATTATTCAATATGAAAGCTAATCAATATTCGCTAAGATTCTTTTTATAATTGTATGTTGAAATAGGTCAATGTTAAATTAATATGATTTTATTTTGTGTGATAGCCAAATCTCAATGCTCGCCAATATGATGACTTTTAGTTGGATTAATCTGTTGTGATATGATTATAAACTTAAAACAGATTAAAACATTTTGACTCTTTGTTCTTAAAACACCCCTAATTGTAGTGTTTGTATTAGAACTAAGTAAAGTGGGGTATTTGTTTTCTAGACCTTTAAAATAACATGTTCTCTTATTCCATCTATCGATAGTAAATCTTTATTCTGTCCATTTAATATTATATATTGTTTGGATTTATAAGGAGTCGATTGAAGGGCTCTTTTATTCTCTATGAAAAGAGATGATATCACTTTTTTTTTCTTTATATTGTTTGTGTTAGGTCTAGAATCAGTAGATCTAGTACATTTTATATAGGCTTAGTACTTAAATTAATATTTGTAATGAATGGTTGTGATTCATTAATGTGTATGCATTAAATGTATAGGTTAATCCATATATATGTGTGTTGATTTATGTATGCATGCAGGTACAAGCATTATGCTTAGACAATTTCTGAAATTGACTAAGAAGCATCTACGGATGAACATTTTGTTCTTTCGTAGTTATGTTTCTTACAAGTACTAGTTGGAAATGCCCGCGCATTATGGCGGTACAGGTGTTGCATGATTTTTGGGGGTTTCGATTTTAGTCGGTATCGGCTCGGTGCGTTGTTATAACGTAAATTAAAAAACCAAAACATAATTATTGAAAAAATTGAATAAAAGAAAATAATTACGTATATTACAAAAGTCTTTAAGACAATTATATTATCCCAATAAGAATAGTGAAAATATGGATGGTATTTAAGGTCGGAAATCACTTATTACCTAGATTTTAGGAGGTTTATTTTATGAATGTAGGTTAAGTTTTATAATCATCGGAGTTAGTTTTTTTGTGGTCATTTGCATATACCGAAGAAAGTTAATGGAGAAATTATCACCAAAAATTATCATTTTGATTGTTATTGAGTTGTTAACAACTGATAAAGGAAAGGGAAAAGGGATTAGTGTTCAATCACAATATATAAACGACATTGAAAATAAATGACAATTTTGTTTGACCACATGTATATGTTTTAACATTTGTATATAAATAATCATATATTATACTTTATTGTAAGGGTATAAATGAAATGAAATGATTAATTTTTTGAAATTTTAGTATTACTTTTCATATGGGTATCTTAATCCATATGTAAAATTATCATTTTATTCTCCTCTCACTTTTATTGTAAAAAATATAGATAAATATTAAAAATATTAAACTTATAATATACCTCTAGAAAAAAATTAGTATTATAGTTATTATAATATGAAGATTTATATAAGTTATATACTTAAATATTTAAATAATATAATATACTTAATTAAAATACTATTTAGTTATAAAACTATAATTAGTAAATTGTATATATACTTAAAACGAAAGGTCGGTGGGGTTTCCCACCGGCCTTTCTTCCCCTCCTACTTTTAATATTTACACTTTCAGCCCCTGTTACTTTCTAAAAACTTTGTAAAATATTATTTTAACCCTCGTAGATTTCTAAAGTTCCGGTTTTAGCCCTATACAATATAAATTCAGTTTCGTTTACGTTTAGACGTAATTAGGAACCACTCGGGTCAACTATTAAACATTTCCACGATTAACTATATACACTTTAAGATTGTCTGTGTTTCAACATATGTCTATGTTTTGATGTAATAATTGTTCAAAAATGAGTTGGGTCAAATATAAACGTTTTAGTGCTTATTTTTACGTACGATTTGAGTTGACCAACGTTACGACATTGGTTTGTTTGGAAACGCGTCGGGTCAATATAATACTTTTCCATTTACTATACGTATGGACGTAAATTTAGTTCGAAATAATGTCGGGAGCAATTGTATTCAATGGTATAAATTCGAGTTACTCTACGT
The DNA here is from genome assembly GCA_025506515.1 of Flaveria trinervia. Classification (NCBI taxonomy): domain Eukaryota; kingdom Viridiplantae; phylum Streptophyta; class Magnoliopsida; order Asterales; family Asteraceae; genus Flaveria; species Flaveria trinervia. Next base: position 70,243,449 of record CM046449.1, on the reverse strand, counting down.
ATTAACGTAAAATTAGTTCTGAAATGAGTCGGGTCGATTGTAATCTATACTTTATCACATCACGTACAATGTCATGGCAACGCGCGATGGGCAATAAACCTAGTTTAAATTAAATGTCAAACTTTATAGTATCATAAATAAATAAAAATTTATAAAGTGAATTAAATAATATCATATTATTAAATACTATATTAATAATGTTTATTAAATACATGAAAGAGACAACGACAAAAATGTCAAATTTTATAAAATTTAATGGATAAATTTATCATATTACCCCTAAAGTGTCTTAAAATTTTAATCAAATCTCTATTCTACCCCTCTTAAATATGATGCACTCATCTGTACATATTGCTTTAAAATTTGTATTTTTTGAAAAATTACATCTCTATCCAAAGAGATGTATTATATAGTAAGATAGATAAATTACATCCGAAGATCTTCTGCGGATGAACAACAAGATCTGAAGAACAAGTTTGCTTCGGAAGAACAAGATTCCTACGGAAGAACAATTGCTTCGGAAGAACAAGTTTGATTCGGAAGAACAAGATTCCTACGGAAGAACAGATTCTTACGGAAGAACAAGATTCTTACGGAAGAACAATCACTACGGAAGATAATATTCCTGCGGAGTCCAAACACTTGTATTCAAACAATACAAGTGTTACAAGTCAATAAGTCAACAAGTCAGTTATGCGAATCCCAAAAAATCCGAAGATTCCTTAACAGAAACAATTCAAATCCCAAGAGATCTGGTGTTTCCTTAACAGAAACATCATTGTCTATATATATGGATCCTAGGTTTCGAATCAAAGGACGGCTTCGACGGAAAACATCCAAGCAACATTACAATCACCAAACATCACATCACACAAATCAAAACCCTAGCAGCCATCATATCATCAGAACACAAACTTCAATAGCATTCGTTCATTGTTTATTTGTAATCATTAGCATGTTTTGACGAAATATGTTTGAATCGAATTTAACATTTGTTAATTCATTAATTGTGTTCTTGAATCATTATTGATATTGATTTACCATTCAAACAATTAAACCAAGTCAACGTTGATTCCGCAAACGTTGACTTGACATCAACTAACACTGATAATTCCTGATTGTGATCCAAGAATTCACAGGTGGTATTAGAGCCAAGCGCTTATTGATTTAGATCGATTGATCTATCGGTGTTAGTTGTGTTTAATTATTTTCAAAAAAATTTTGTGTGATATTTAATCTGTCGATTAACTTGGATCTATATTCAAATCAATTGAATAGCAGATCTTGGCTATCGATCAAATTAATAACTTGTTCATATCTTTTGAACAAATTCATTAGTTAACATGTTAGATCTTAACTAATCATGAGCAACTTTTGTGGATCATCTTACCAACCACCGAAGTTGGAAACAAAAGCAGATTTCAAATCCTAGAAACTCAAGTTCAGGAATCATGTGAATCATACAGATTCAGACTTATGGGTATCTATAACAGAAGGTCCTTGTATTCCACCCACCCTTGAGCCGGATTATAATGATAACAATCAACCCATAAGCATGAAAGATCTGTCACCTGATGATATTAAGAAGGTTAAAGTTTACATCAAAGCATACAACTTGCTTAGTATGGCTTTACCAGAAGAAATATTGATCAGATGTGAAAACTATAAAACAGCAAATTCCTTGTGGAAGATTCTTCATACACTCTGTGAAGGGAGTGATGGAATCTGAAGCATTAGAAAGGACACCATGCGTTCACAATATGAAACCTTTCATCATATTAAAGGTGAATCAATTTCTCAACAACTCTATAGGTTTATGCAACTTGTTACAGAAATGAACATTCTGGAGTTGAAATACACAAATGAGGAATTGAACAAGAAAATGTTCTATACTTTACCAGAAAGTTGGAAGCAAACAGTATCCATGTTCAAGAATGCCATAGATCTCAAAGCAGTCGGTCTAGATACTCTAGTGGCTAAAGTTGAGGCTTTTGAAATGGATGAGAAAAAAAGAAACAAGAGTGTGAGAACTCATGTATCACCATATCATTTTAAAGAAACAAGAAGTGCAAGAAGTGCCTTCATGTACAATAATGATGGTGATAACACTTGTACTTTGAGTGAAAATGAAGAGGAAGTAAGTTTCTATGCCTCAAAACCTCCTAAAAAATCTTCTCAAAGTAAGTCAAGAAAAGAGAAAGAAAGAATAGATTATCAAAGAGATAAATCATCTGAAAAACCAATATCCAATAATCAATCAGAGTCTATCACTGTCATTCTAAACTCTGAAGAACAAAAGGCAGGTTTTGCAACTTTCAGTTCAAGCTTTCAAGCTTACCTAGGAAGTTTATTGCCCACTACTCTAATGTGCCAACAAGATTTAGAAGAACTGCCTCCAGATGTAGTGGAGGAGATGGATCTACAATGGCAAATAGCAATGATTGCTTATAGAGCCAAACAATACCTAAGAAGAAACAAGAATTTGCTGCAGCAAGTAAATCATCACGTATTGGAGTTGATAAATCAAAGGTAAGATGCTTCAAGTGCAATCTCTATGGACATTTTCTAGAGAATGCAATCAACAAAACTCTGAATCAACACAACATAAGAATCATCAGGGTAAGCAACCTTCATCAACTCAAAGGTTTTTCAAACAGTCACAACTGGCCAACTCATCCCCACTAGCCACAAATACACCAGCAGGAACTAGCAACTCAAAAGAATCTGGGCTGATAATTCTTCTAGATAGAACCTGTGACTGGAGTCTGTATGAGAAGGAAGTGTTAGAAGAAAATCAATCTCTAATGGCTCACATGGAAAACAAAGTTCTACCCATGGAAAATAAGGTAAGAGACAGGTTATGTTCATCAATATGTGTTGAGGAAGTAGAAAGATATAGAGTCCATGTTCAACAATTAGCTGATAAAGTTAAAGAAACAATGATTTTGAATGAATCTCATGTAAGAGAACATAAATTATATCAAATTTAACTCTTTACAAAAGGATTTAGACAAAATTATTTCTGAAAATTACAGTTTGAAAGCACAAGTTGAGTATCTGACCACTTCCTTAACCAAATCCATGGCTGATCATGCATCAACTAAAGTAAAACTTCAAAAGTTTCAGCTTTCATCTCAACAATATGAGAAATTACTAAATTCTCATATTGAATCAAAGAACAGGTCTGGGTTGGGTTATAATGTTGTGGCACCTCTTGTAAACAATAACTATGTTCCTTTGCCTGAATCAATGACAAACAATCTATCAAAAAATTTTGTGCCAAGCACCAATATAGGAACTAGCTCTAATATATCTAACATTGATAATAAATTGAGGTGAATGAAACTAAGTCTTCTGAATCAGAAAAAAGTAATCAATTCAATTTAGAATTTAACTTGATGAGTGGGATGACTTGGATGATTCTGATGAACATAATGATAATCTTCTCAACAAGAGTAAGAATCTTGTTTTTAAAACAAATGTCCCAAAAGTGCTTGAAGAAACAAAGATGTCATACCCTCCTAAACAAAGAAACATGCTGAAGACCATCTGCAAGAGAATAACTCAATTAAATGAAGGTCTTCAAGAGCTAAATCAGCAACAAACATCTTCAAATGAAGTAAATGAGAAGTGTGTCTCTACTGAGGAAAGACACAAGTCATTCGTGGATAAAGGAAGAAAAAGGCATTAGCAGATCATCAGCGGAAGAAGAACCTCTCCAGTACTGGATCTACGGAAAAAGAAAACTTCTTCAGTAGAAGTTAATATTGATTCAGTAGATGATCTACGGAAGAGGAAATCAGCAACAAACAAACAAAAGCTTCTCAAACCGGAAAAGAAAGAATCTACAAAGATGAAGAAGATTGAAAAACCTCAAAAGTTGGCAAACCATAAGAATGATTCTGAGAAAGAATCAGTTGAAAAGTATTGCAAATGGTGTGACATGAAAAACCATAATACCGAATATTATTACTTCAGTAGCTACTGTTCTATTTGCAATATGAATAATCACATGACTGCTGACTACTACTTCAACAAACATTGTGCTATCTACAACAAAAATAACCATTCCACTCAAGAATGTTATTTCAACAAAGAACAAGGCAAAAGACACAAAGAAGAAAGATTCAGATAAGTCTGAATCAGACACTCAATCTACTGATTGTGTTCAAAACTGAAGAAGTCTGAACAAAAATCAAAGGATAAAACATCCTCAAGTGTTAATCATTCAAAGAAAAGATCAACTTTCCTACAATAAAAAACACCTCATAAACGGGTAGATTTGTCTGAAAAGGAAACAAAGGATGATGATGTATTAACTTTGAAAAGGGAATTCATATACATCATTCAAAAACAAAAGACTGTGAGACATTTAATGATAAAGTTTCATTTTCAAAATCAAAGCATCAAATAAACAAACATAAGCTGAAACAAGAAGAAATTAGGAATCAAGAACCCAGATCATCAACATCCCCTTTAACAGAATCATCCTTATCTGAAACAACTCAGAATGAATCAAGCAAACCTAAAACTGAAACTTCAAGACTTATTCATGAAGGAGTAACTATTGTAAACACTGAGCAAACCCAAGATCATTAAGGCTTGGGTTGTCAATTCTAACTGATTCATTTCTGACTGCAAGAACAATATTGGAGAGCTAACAACAAGTGGTATGTTGACAGTGGTTGTTCCAGGCATATGACAGGAAACTGTTCACTTCTCCATGATTTCAAACATAAAAATGCTTGTTATGTGGCATTTGGTAGGGATAAAAAGGGAGGTAAAATTGTTGGTGAAGGAATGGTAACAAATGGTGTTCTCAAGTTTGAGAAAGTAAATTATTGTGAAAATTTACAATACAATTTAGTTAGTGTGTCTCAAATTTGTGATCAAAATTATACCACATTGTTTGACAATACTAACTGTTACATTCTTAAGCCAGGTTTTTCTGTTCCAGAAGATTGGGTCCTTCTTAAAGCATCAAGAAAAAGAAACACTTATGTTTTGGACATGAACAACACCTCCCTCATAAAACATGAAACATGCCTTCTATCTAAGTTATCAGAAGATGTATCTCAATTGTGGCATAGAAGGCTTGTCCACTCTAACATGAAGAACATTAACAAATTGGTGAAAAATGACTTAGTCATTGGACTACCAAAGAAAGAGTTTTATTTTTCAACTCATTGTTCTTCTTGTAACAAAGGAAAACAACATAGAGTGTGTAACACCCGATTATTTATCTATTTTGAAGTCTGCGAAGGAAGAAAAGAAATAAAGTCCAAAATCGAGGGACCAAACTCGCTAACGAGAGAAAGTTGGGTAAGTGGGGGTATATAAAGGGAGAGGGCAGCCATTACCCTCTCCCCACACCCACATTTTTAGCCAAAGAAGGAGGAAAAGAGAGAAAGAAGAGAAAAAGGAAGAAAAGTTGGTTCGGGTTGGTTCGAGTTAGCCAAAATCATTGAGAAGCGAGTCAAATCGAAGCTCTCCTCGTTGGGGTTGTTTGTGTGAGTTCTAGGACCCCTCCTTTAAACATTTTTGAATGATTTGGGGGCTAGAACACATCTGAAAATCGGGTTTTTGAGTGTGTGCATATTTGACCCGTTTGTGTATGTGTATGTGTGTGTATGATGCATTTGAGCCTTGTTTGTGAGCTTTTGTGTGCTTGAATGGTGTTGTGGTATGCATCCTTAGGGTTTAGGATGGTTGATTTGGGCTTAGAATGGGTTTAGATGAGCTTGGAGGTCGAAAATGGCAGATTGGGTTCGGGATGAACTGCATTCTGCACCAGTTAGGGCTAGGCGATTGAATGGAGGCCATACGACCGATTGGGGTGCGATTGAGGGTTCATTCGCACGATTGGGTGTTCATTCGCATAAGTGTTCATCCGCATTGGTCCAATCGCATGATGTTAAATCGCATGGAGGCCATGCGACTGAAGGGTGTCCATACGCCCGAATAGGGCTGCTGCACCTGAGGAGAAGTGTAGTTTAACTTCTGACTTTCGAGAAAAAGTGCAAATGTAAGTTTTTGACGTAAGGTTTCCGTAAGTTCATGTAAGATGAATGTTGCGGCCTTAGAGAGCATGTTGGGCATGATGATGATGATGATGTTACATGATTATGCGTGTTATGTGTGTATGATGTTTCCTTGTATAATGCTGAGGACTGTGTATGATATGTTCCTTATTATGATGTATGTTATCTTTTCTATGGCTTTACGTTGAATGTTAATGAATGAAAGTATTATGTAATGTAAAGTGAAAGATAATGAAAGAGGAACATGAAGTAAGAATGCATGCATTAATGAATGATGAAAGTAATGAAAGTCTTGCAAGCACTGTATGTCGGGACACGCCATTAAAAGGTGTTAGCCCAACAGTGTGCGGGTTCGCTATCCCGGGAGGATACACATTGGGGTCTTTCTTTTTGATTGACCATATGTATGAACCATTGTTGCGTGCCTTAGGTACTATGACCATTTGGTGCCGAGCACCACCGATGAAGGTTTTTTATAGGCTTAGGTCCAGTACCGCAAGAATGAAGGGCATAGCATATGACAATGGTATACCTGAACTTTACCTTAGGTACTGTGACCATTTGGTGCCGAGCACCACCGATGAAGGTCTTTTATAGGCTTAGGTCCAGTACCACAAGAATGAAGGGTAAAGTTCATGGTGATGATGAAAGGAAAAGATGTAATGATGAACGAACAAATGAAAGAAGGAATGAATGAATGAATGGAAGTTAACGAACGATGAAGATAATAATAACTATTATCTATGTGTACGTATGATGTATGATCGCATGAAAAAAAAGAATGGTTTTAACGAAAGAAAAAGTATGTTTTATTTTATAAAACTAGAACTCATTCAGCAACGCTGACTTTGATGTGTTTCCAGTTGGTAGGTAATGATTGCTGAGGATGTCACGAGGTGGCTACTCAACTCTTTTGAGATGGCATCAATTTATATAACGCTATTGTGATGTAATGCAACAATGTATTTTGTAACTGATTAACGATGTATTATTTTGCAAAAGCTACTATGTTGAAATGAAATGTCATTTTTGAATGTTTCCACTGCGATGCTTTATGAAATACAATGTAATTATATGTTTTATGTGCGATGAGGATCCAACTGTAAGCGTCCCGGGAACAGGGCCTTACAAGTTGGTATCAGAGCCAAAGTTTAAGTGAAATGGGTAAATATTCAAATAACCTTAACTTAAACTGAAAATGGGACGAAAAAGGAATGGGATGCCAATCTGAGTAGCTGCGTGCCATCAGGTATTTTCGTAAAGTTAACCAGTATTATGTGCGCATGTTATGTGTTATGTGTTGTTTTTAGATTTAAATACTGATGTAGTCAGGACAAGTAATGCTTGGGGTATGAAGAGTAAAGTAAGTGGCTAATCTTAACTGGCCACTGTAATTAGGGACTTACTATACTTGACATAAACTGAGTTGTTCCCTTGAATGACCGTGTTGGTGTTTGAATCTTTCAATGTGTGTGTGAATGGCTAGTGGTAGATCTTCAAAAGCCTCTCGTGGAGGTGGTCGTGATGGGCTTGGTGTTGAGCCGCGACCCAAGAGAGGAAGACCCAGAATGGAAAAGGTGTTCTTGAAGAACCAGAGACCCCTCATCCGGAGGGTGGCGACGAGAGCGCCAATCTGAGAGCCTCAGTAAAGGAGGCCGTTGTGGAAGAAGTTCATCAGGTCATGCAGACAATCTTACCGTCTGTGGTGACCAAAGTGATTAAGGTGATACGGGAAGGGGAAAGAAAGGAGAGGAACAGGTCCTCGGGAGGACAAGAGCAATCGGAGCCTGAAACGGTTCTCTCGGATAATGAAGAAGAGGAGGAGGAAGAAAAGCCTGTGCAGGAGGCGGCACGAGGCTGTAACTACTGAGCGTTTATGAGATGCAAGCCCCCAACTTTTGATGGAAACAACACTGCTGCTGCTGCTCACCGGTGGGTGAGGGAAATGGAGGTTGTTCTTGATATCAGCAAGTGTCGGGAGGACCAAAAGGTGAAGTTTGCTACACATTCATTTGTAGACTCGACTCTGTGCTGGTGGGACAATATAGTCCAAGCCGAGGGTAGCAGGGCCATTGGGAGAATGGGATGGTCTGAACTGAAGAAGTTGGTGATTGAGGAGTTTTGTCCTCACAGAGAAATAGATAAGGTTGAGAGAGAGTTCCTGCAGCTGGAGGCGGGAACGATGACGCACCAATAGTATACCACCAAATTCAACGAAATGGCACGCCTGGTGCCGGATCAGGTGACACCTCTGTCTCGAAAGATCAAGAGGTATATTCAGGGTTTGCCAGCGGATATTCGCAGGCACATGATCGATGCCCGGCCGAGCACGTTTAGGTCGGTGGTGGATTTGGCAGGGAGATTGTATGATGAGAGGACGATGGTGGTGACTGAAGGTGGTAGGAAGAGTGCAGGTGATCGAAACTGGCAGGGGAAGAGGTTTGGTTGGGGTGATGCCTCGACGGGTAACAAGAAGGCACAGGTGGATGACCGCCGCGTGGTCACATCGAGTGCGGGGTCAAAAAGGTGCAGCAAGTGTGGAAGGGAGCATAGTGGGGAATGTAGGTTTGGGTCAATGTGGGAAGGCGGGGCACATGGCAAAGGACTGTCGTATGGTCCGGTGCTATAACTATGGTGAAGAGGGTCACATGAGCAAGGATTGTAAGAAGCCGAGGGCTGAGGGTTCAGGGGCGAAGAAGACAGGGAATAAAGGGCCAAAGGCAAGCGCTAGGGCATTCACCATGACACAGGAGGAAGCTAGGATGGACCCTGATGTTGTGTCCAGTACGTCTGGTGAACCAAACTTTAGCTTCGGTGGTATTTGATTTAGGTGACAGTAAAACTTTTATTTCTGTTGCTTTCTGTGCTAAGCTGCCTGTTAGTAGTAGACGTGTTGACGCGCCTTTCAATGTAAAAACTTCCATAGGTAAGTCTACCAGGATTTCTGAGATGATAAAGAACCGTGATATGGGTCATAAGTTTCCTGTTAGACCGTTTGTGATAACCTTAGGTGGTTTTGATTTGGTTCTTGGGATGGATTGGTTGGCGGACTCCGATGCGAACATTGTGTATCGCAAGAAGATGATTCGTTTGATAGCGCCTGACGGGAGTTTGGTTACGGTTTATGGTGATCGGGTTACTACGATTCTGAAGGTGATATCGATGGCGGTGGCGGGAAAGTGTATGAGGCGTGGATGTAGTGCCTACTTGGCCTATGTAAAGGATGTAGATACGCCAACACCACAACGATCCGATGTACCGGTTGTGTGTGACTTTTCGGACGTGTTCCCAGAAGATTTATTAGGAGTGCCACCCGACCGAGAGATCGAGTTCCATATTTACTTGATACCGGGTGCCCAACCTGTTGCCAAGACACCGTATCGGTTGGCTCCGAAGGAGATAAAAGAGTTGATGGAGTAGTTGCAAGAGCTGCTTGATAAGTGGTTCATTCGACCGAGTATCTCCCCTTGGGGTGCTCCGGTCTTATTTGTGAAGAGAAAGACGGTAGTATGAGGATGTGCATTGACTACCGCGAGCTGAACAAGTTGACGGTGAAGAACCGATACCCCTTACCGAGAATAGATGATTTGTTCGATCAGCTTCAAGGCGCCAGTTGGTTTTCAAGGATCGACCTTCGATCTGGCTATCATCAGCTAAAGGTGAAAGAGCAGGATGTTCCTAAAACAGCTTTCCGCACGCGCTACGGTCACTACGAGTTTCTTGTCATGTCTTTTGGTTTGACCAATGCGTCAGCTGCTTTTATGGATCTGATGAACCATGTGTGTCGGCCGATGTTGGATAAATCAGTGATTATATTTATTGATGATATCCTGATTTATTCGAAGAGTGAGATTGAGCATGTCGGTCACATTCGGGAGGTTCTGGAGATGTTGAGGAGGGAGAAGTTGTATGCAAAATTCTCCAAGTGCGCGTTCTGGTTGCGCGAAGTTCAGTTCTTGGGTCATGTGGTAAATCCTGACGGGATTATGGTAGACCCGACAAAGGTGGAGGCGGTGATGCAATGGAAGTCGCCAAAGACGCCATCCGAGATTCGTGGTTTCTTGGGTTTGGCGGGCTACTATAGAAGATTCATCCAAGACTTTTCCAAGATCGCTTCTCCACTAACTATGTTGACCCGAAAAGATGTGAAATTTGTATGGGTTCAAGCTCAAGAGAAGGCGTTTGAAGAATTGAAGGTGAGATTGACTCAAGCTCTTGTTTTGTCATTACCCAATAGAAGCAAAGATCTGGTGGTTTATTCTGATGGTTCCTATTCGGGGTTGGGTAGTGTATTAATGCAAAGAGGGAAGGTTATAGCTTATGCATCCCGACAGTTGAAGGTTCATGAGGTCAACTACCCTACCCATGACTTGGAGCTAGCAGCTGTGGTCTTTGCACTAAAGATTTGGAGGCACTATCTCTATGGGACGAAGTGCACCATATTCACTGACCACAAAAGCTTGAAGTACTTCTTTGAGCAGAAGGACCTGAACATGAGGCAGAGAAGATGGTTGGAGCTTACAAAAGGCTATGATTGCGAGATCCACTACAATCCGGGCAAGGGTAACGTGGTGGCTGATGCCCTTAGTCGGAAAGAGAGGCCCGAGCTGATTCGGGTGAAGGCATATCAGCTGATCATGACCTCTGATATGATGAAGCAAGTTAAAGAGTTTCAAGATGAGGCACTGAAAGAAGATCATCTTAACTCTGAGAGGATGCGAGGTTTGGTCGCGGAATTAGGTGAAAACACGCTTGTTGTTAGAGCTCGATTCGGGAGAACGTGGATTCCTCGTTTTGGGGATCTACGGGTGAAGATTTTAGATGAAGCTCACAAGACTCGATACTCCATTCATCCAGGTGCCGCAAAGATGTATCAAGACATGAAGAAAGATTATTGGTGGCCGGTATGAAGCGCGATGTGGTGGAGTATGTGAGTAAGTGCCTTACTTGCTTACAGGTGAAGGCCGAGCATCAAAAGCCGTATGGGAAGATCCAACCTTTGGATATACCGGAATGGAAGTGGGAACACATCACCATGGATTTTATTATGAAGTTGCCGCGTACTCCGAAAGGGTATGATGCTATATGAGTGATTGTTGACCGCTTGACGAAGAGTGCTCACTTCCTACTGATCCGCAAGACATATTCATCTGAGAGGTTAGCTGACCTATTTATCAAGGAAATTGTAACTTTTCATGGTGTGCCAAACTCTATTGTGTCCGATCACGACACCCGGTTTACCTCCAAATTCTGGAAGAAATTCCACGACGCCATGGGGATGAGGTTACATATTAGCACGGCTTATCATCTCCAAACTGATGGTGAGTCAGAAAGGACCATTCAGACATTGGAAGACATGCTTCGGGCATGTGTGATTGATTTTGGGGGAAGTTGGGATGACCACCTACCATTAGCCGAGTTCTCATACAACAACAGCTATCATGCCAGCATTGGTATGCCACCATATGAGATGTTGTATAATAGGAGATGCAGAACCCCCGTTTGTTGGGGTGATATTGGTCAGAAGGAGATGGGGAGCGTCGAGGTGATCGAGGCTACGACTAAGAAGCTTGAGAAGATCAAAGCCTTCATGAAGGCAGCCAAAGATAGACAGAAGTCGTACGCCGACAAATGACGCAGCCCGATTGAATTCTAGGTCGGTGACCGGGTTATGTTGAAGGTCTCACCTTGGAAGGGTATTATTCGATTCAGAAAGCCGAGCAAATTGAGCCCAAGATACATAGGCCCTTTCCGAATCATTGCTCGAGTTGGAGAGGTGGCCTATAGATTGTAGTTACCAGATGATTAAGTGGAATTCACCCGACATTCCATGTATCTCATCTGAGAAAGTGCTTGGCAAACGAAGATATGATTGTTCCATTGGAAGATATTGAAGTAGATGAACGGCTCAATTATGTGGAGCAACCAGTGGCATTCATCAGTCGAAAAGAGAAAAGACAGAGAAATAAAGTGGTTCCTCTTGTGTGTGTACAGTGGAAGCACAGGAAGGGATCCGAGTCAACGTGGGAGACTGAGGAAGAAATGAGACAACATTATCCACGTTTGTTCGAGGAATAACAGGTTTCGGGGATGAAACCTATTTAAGGGGGGTGGACTTGTAACACCCGGTTATTTATCTATTTTGAAGTCGACGAAGGAAGAAAAGAAATAAAGTCCAAAGTCGAGGGACCAAACTCGCCAACGAGAGAAAGTTGGGTAAGTGGGGGTATCTAAAGGGAGAGGGCAGCCATTACCCTCTCCCCACACCCACATTTTCAGCCAAAGAAAGAGGAAAAGAGAGAAAGAAGAGAAAAAGGGAGAAAAGTTGGTTCGAGTTGGTTCGAGTGAGCCAAAATCGTTGAGAAGCGGGTCAAATCGAAGCTCTCCTCATTGTGTTCGTTTGTGTGAATTCTAGGACCCCTCCTTTAAACGTTTTTGACTGATTTGGGGCTGGAACACATCTAAAAATCGGGTTTTTGAGTGTGTGCATGTTTGACCCGTTTGTGTATGTGTATGTGTGTGTATGATGCATTTGAGCCTTGTTTGTGAGCTTCTGTGTGCTTGAATGGTGTTGTGGTATGCATCCCTAGGGTTTAGGATGGTTGATTTGGGCTTAGAATGGGTTTAGATGAGCTTGGAGGTCGAAAATGGCAGATTGGGTTCGGGATGAACTGCATTCTGCACCAGTTAGGGTTAGGCGACCGAATGGAGGCCAGACGGCCGATTGGGGTGCGATTGAGGGCTCATTCGCACGATTGGGTGTTCATTCGCATAAGTGTTCATCCACATTGGTCCAATCGCATGATGTTAAGTCATATGGTGGCCATGCGACTGAAGGGTGTCCATACACCCGAATAGGGTTGTTGCACCCGAGGAGAAGTGTAGTTTAACTTCTGACTTTCGGGAGAAAGTGCAGATGTAAGTTTTTGACGTAAGGTTTCCGTAAGTTCATGTAAGATGACTGTTGAGGCCTTAGAGAGGCATGTTGGGCATGATGATGATGATGATGTTGCATGATTATGCGTGTTATGTATATATGATGTTGCCTTGTATAATGTTGAGGACTGTGTATGATATGTTCCTTATTATGATGTATGTTTATCTTTTCTATGGCTTTACGTTTAATGTTAATGAATGAAAGTATTATGTAACGTAAAGTGAAAGATAATGAAAGAGGAACATGAAGTAAGAATGCATGCATTAATGAATGATGAAAGTAATGAAAGTCTTGCAAGCACTGTATGTCGGGACACGCCATTAAAAGGTGTTAGCCCAACGGTGTGCGGATTTGCTATCCCGGGAGGATGCACATCGGGGTCTTTCTTTGTGATTGACCATATGTATGAACCATTGTTGCGTGCCTTAGGTACTGTGACCATTTGGTGCCGGGCACCATCGATGAAGGTTATAGGCTTAGGTCCGGTACCACGAGAATGAAGGGCATAGCATATGACAATGGTATACCTGAACTTTACCTTAGGTAATGTGACCATTTGGTGCCGAGCACCACCGATAAAGGTCTTTTATAGGCTTAGGTCCAATACCACGAGAATGAAGGGTAAAGTTCATGGTGATGTCGAAAGGAAAAGATGTAATGATGAACGAACAAATGAAAGAAGGAATGAATGAATGAATGGAAGTTAACGAACGATGAAGATAATAATAACTATAATCTATCTGTACGTATGATGTATGGTCACATGAAAGAAAAGAATGGTTTTAACGAAAGAAAAAGTATGTTTTATTTTATAAAACTAGAACTCACTCAGCAACGCTGACTTTGATGCGTTTCCACTTGGCAGGTAATGATTGTTGAGGATGGCACGAGGTGGCTACTCAGCTCTTTTGGGATGGATCCATTTATATAATGCTTTTATGATGTAATGCAACAATGTATTTTGTAACTGATTAATGATGTATTATTTTGCAAAAGCTATTATATTGAAATGAAATGTCATTTATAAATGTTCCCGCTGCGATGCTTTATGAAATACAATGTAATTATATGTTTTATGTGCGATGAGGATCCAGCTGTAAGCGGCCCGGGAACGGGGCCTTACAGAGTATCTTATAAATAAAAAACAATCAACACTAATACTACACCACTTAAATTGCTTTACATGGATCTGTTTGGTCCTACCAATGTGATGAGCATTGGAAAAAGGCAATATTGTTTAGTGATAGTTAATGATTTCACAAGATTCACATGGGTCTTTTTTTAAAACAAAAAAGTGAAACATCAGAAACATTAATGGACCTTGTCATCAAGATTGAGAAACAACTTGATGCTAAGGTTAAAATTTTTAGAAGTGACAATGGTACTGAATTTGTCAATTTTGAACTGGACTCATTTTCTACGAACAAAGGTATTGCAAGGCAATTCAGTGCTCCAAGAACTCATAACAAAATGGAGTGGCTGAAAGAAGAAATAGAACTCTCATTGAAGCAGCCAGAACAATGCTAGCTGATAAACAATTGCCCATCACCTTTTGGGCTGAGGCAGTGAATACTGCATGCAATGCTCAAAATAGAACATTAATTGTCAAAGAACACAACAAAACTCCTTATGAGCTCTTATTTAAAAGAAAACCTTACATAGGATATCTTACAGTTTTTGGATGTTATGTATCTGTTTTAAACATAAAAGAGTCATTGGGAAAATTCTCAGAAAAAGCATATAATGGTTTCTTTGTTGGATATTCTTCAACATCTAAATCTTATAGAATCTACATTCCACAATATAACATTGTGGAAGAAACTCCTAATGTATCCTTTGATGAATATGTATTTACTAAATCAGTTAAAGGTTCATCATGGTTGTTTGACATAGATGCTCTTACTGAATCTTTTAACTATGATTATTTGAACACTACAGGATCTGTTGAAGTATGCTATCCTTTTGTTCCACCTCATATGAATGAAGTAACATTATCTATCTGATCCTCCAAGGATACACACATCCTCAGGAAGAAACACTTCATCAACAGAAGCTGATACTGCATGTGGAGAGGAACAATGGGCATCCAGAGATGTGAATGGTGTCCCTACATCAGATCCATGCTCTCAAGTGAATACAACAAACATTGGAAATGTTTCAAGTTCTCACTTATCATCCGAAGAAGTTCCTGTAACTCTTACGGAAGAGCTAAATGATTCCGGAGAAGTTCTTGTAACTCCTACGGAAGAGCTAAATGGTTCCAGAGAAGTTCCTGTAACTCCTACGGAAGAGGAAACTGATTGTGGAGAAGCCCCTATAGCTCCTGTAGAAGACACTTATGATGCTGATGATAATCAGGCTACTGAATCTCATTCAACACCACATGTTGAAATTTTTGACTACTTTCTAAACTCTCAACCATGTTTGGGTCAGTCTGCAACAATGGATATGACTAATCTGGAATCATCTATTCCAGTTGAATCAACTCCATCAATAAGAATCCATAAGGCTCATCCAGTCAACAACATCATTGGAGAACTTACAAAGAGAACTATAAGAAACCAAAATGGTGCTGCCAACCTTTGTCACTTTAATTGTTTTCTTTCATAAGTGGTTCCTCCAAACATCACTGCTGCTTTAAAGGATAATAGCTGGATTGAAGCTATGCAAGGAAAGCTTTAACAATTTAGAAAGTAAGAAGTGTGGTTTCTAGTTGATTTACCTGAAGGCCAACATCCTATTGGAACAAGATGGCTCTACAAATACAAACTGAATGACAAAGGAATCATTGTAAGAAATAAAGCAAGATTGATTGCTCAAGGATACACACAAGAAGAGGGAATAGACTATGATGAAGTTTTTACACCAGTTGCAAGAATTGAAGCCATAAGAGTGTTCCTAGCTTATGGATCATATAAGAAATTCACTATGTATCAGATGGATGTCAAGTATGCATTCCTATATGGGAAAATTGATGAGAAAGTTTATGTGTCACAACCCCTGGTTTTGAAGATCCTCATTATCCACATAGGGTATACAAGCTAGATAAAGCCTTGTATGGTCTTCATCAAGCACCAAGAAAGTGGTATGAAACACTATCTGTAGATACATATGTACCTAGTTTGTGAGCTTAATGTAAAATGTCTTTCATGTCTTACATATATGTAATAGAATGGGTTGAATGAAATACAATGTGTGGTTTATGCTTATAATGTTTAAAATTTTCATTGATTATTGTGTGTTAACGCTTATTGAACTAACTATATATGTTTGTGGTTGTTTCATAGTTCTTAGTCAATAATAATTGAGAAATGTGCTTAAACTTAATCATATGAAGTTCTCATGAGAATGGACCATGCTAATGGACCATACGCATGAACAACTTCATGCTAATGGACCAGACGTACGACTGAACTAGGAGACTGGATCAGTCGCGCGATTGTGACATGAGATTGACTCAGTCGCACGACTGAAGCCTCAGTCCTGCGGATGGAACAATCGTATGACTCAGTCGCACGACTGAACCATACTAATGGTTCAGTTGCACGAATGAGCCTATAAAAACCACTTAATTCATGGAAAAACACAACAATTCGAATACCTACACACTAAATTGCACCCTAGCCGTCTAGAGACCCTAGAACACCTGTTCCAAGTTCATAGATCGCTGAAAATCGTCCTACTATTGTTCTTGACATTTAGTTACATTCTTGGATTGATTTTACATGCGTTCTCACTGATTGGATCGCCAATCAAATAGGATTCCGCACTATTTGAGCTGGTATACACGTAAATCAGTTAGTACTCCATCTGTACACGGTCCCTAACAAGTGGTATCAGAGCCCAACGTAGTGCTCCAAAGCCTAATACCTACACCAAGCTTTACAAAGTGAAGAAGCATATGAAGGTGTCAGGAAAAATCATAGTGTGGGTGTATTTTGATGATCTAAATGTTTATGCTATTAAGAGAGAGAAAGGAATCGAGTACTTCAAATTCCCATACGATCTAAAGACTCTACCCGGTTTTGAGCTTAACCAGCTAGCCAAATTAAAGCTGTTATATGCTAACCCTTGAAAGATGTCAGGCTGGTTTGAAGCTGCTTTGAAGAGAGATTACCACACCAGGTGAGTCAACTTCAAACCTCAACAACCAACAAGGTATATCAGAAGATCTGAAGTTGATGCCATTACTGGAAAGCCAAAGATTGTGCTGAAGTGGAGTCCTCCGTGCATAATGTCGAGAATCTCTCTAAGGGAAATGCCTCAGGACTTCACCCCACACTTTAAATGGTGGTACTATGACCGGAGAACAGGTGAGACGGTCATAGTTCTGAACAGAAATGGAAATATGGAAACTATCAGGGTGTTTGACCCAATTTGGCTCACTAACTTATCGGCTGATGATGTTTACACCTTATACAAGTGGCCACTGTTCTATGATGCGCAATACATTGTACAAGCCCTCCAGTTCCAAAACGTAATAAGACTGCTTTGCATTCGAAATACATGCAGGAGTTATAAGGGAGGAGAAGTACAAGAAATATAAAGAGCTGATGAAGAATGTTAGACAATAGAGTAAACTAGGTCCAAGGGGGAGTTTGTAGATACATATGTACCTAGTTTGTGAGCCTAATGTAAAATGTATTTCATGTCTTACATATATGTAATAGAATGGGTTGAATGAAATACAATGTGTGGTTTATGCTTATAATTTTTAATATTTCATTGATTATTGGGTGTTAATGCTTATTGAATTAACTATATAGGTTTGTGGTTGTTTACATAGTTCTTAGTCAATAATGATTAAGAAACGTGCTTAAACTTAATCATATGAAGTTCTCATGCGAATGGACCATGCTAATAGACCATACGCATGAACAACTTCATGCTAATGGACCAGTCGCACGACTGAACTAGGAGACTAGATTAGTCGCATGATTGTGACATGAGATTGACTCAGTCACACGACTGAAGCCACAGTCGTGTGGATGAAACAATCGTATGACTCAGTCGCACGACTAAACCATACTAATGGTTCAGTCGCACGAATGAGAAACCCTAACCTATAAATACCACTTAATTTGTGGAAAAACACAACAATTCGAATACCTACGCACTAAATCACACCCTAGCCATCCAGAGACCCTAGAACACCTGTTCCAAGTTCATAGATCGCTGAAAATCATCCTACTATCGTTCTTGATGTTTAGTTACATTCTTGGATTGATTTTACACGCATTCTCACTGAGTTGGTATACACGTAAATCAGTTAGTACTCCGTTCATACATGGTCCTTAACACTATCATCTTTCTTACTCAAGCATGGCTACAAAAGAGGAACCATTGATCAGACTCTCTTTCTCAAACAAAAACATCGAGATCTCTTGGTTGTTCAAATATATGTTGATGACATTATATTTGGATCAACTAATAAGAGATTGTGTGTGAGTTTTGAAGAATTGATGAAATCAGAATTTTAGATGAGCTCAATGGGAGAATTAATTTTTTCGTGGTCTTCAAGTTCAACAAAAGACAGATGGGATCTTCATCAATCAAGAAAAATACATACATCAAATTCTGAAGAAGTATAATATTTAGAAACATCTTCATGCAAAACTCCAGCCTCAACAATTAAAAACTTTGTACCTGATCCTATTGGAAAATCTATTGATCAAAGATTATATAGATCAATGATAGGATCTCTTATGTATTTAACAGCAAGTAGACCTGACATTATGTTTGATGTGTGTTTGTGTTAGGTACCAAGCTGATCCAAAAGAATCACATTTGAATGTTGTGAAAAGAATCTTCAGATATCTCAAAGGAAAACCAGGACTTGGTCTGTGGTATCCAAAGGATGGTGACTTTACACTCTACTCATACTCAGACAGTGATTATGGTGGATGTAATAGTAACAGAAAATCCACAACTGGTGAGTTTTGAAGAATTGATGAAATCAGAATTTTAGATGAGCTCAATGGGAGAATTAACATTTTAGATGAAATCAGATTATGGTGGATGTAATAGTAACAGAAAATCCACAACTGGTGGATGTCAATTTATCAGAACAAGACTAGTATCATGGCAGTGCAAGAAACAAACCAATGTCTTTGTATCCACAGCTAAGGCTGAGTACATAGCTGCTTCAGGAGGTTACTCTCAAGTTCTTTGGTTGCAAAACCAATTAATTGACTATGGTTACAACTTCCTTCAAACTTTAATTTACATAGACAATTCTACTGTTATGTTTATAACTGCTAACCTGTGCAACATAGTAAAACAAAACACATTGAGATAAGATATCATTTTCTGAGAGATTGCTCAGAAAAGGGTCTAATTAAGTTAGTCAAAGTGGATATAACAAATCAGCTTGCTGATTTATTCACTAGAGCCTTTGTTTCAGTTAGATTTAATTTTCTAATTAAGTCTCTAGGCATGATTAACTTAGATTAATCAACTTGAACAAACAAAGAAAAGCATGTAATGATGCTTCAGCATGACATATGTTTGGAAAATGATAGTACACTATATCTTTGTCTATTCTTGAATTCTTAAATATCATTAAATCTGAGCTAGTTTCTTGATATGTGAGTAGGTTCATCTTGAGTGGAACTACACTTAGTGCATGCCAAACATTATTCAAAGTGATTGTTTGTGGGAAACTTCATTTTGATGATACAAAGTGAGTCTTATTCTGATGTGATCAAATCACTCATCTAAGCACACTATGTACCGACACTTTATCATATCTATCTTTGCAAAAACATACACCCTCTGTTTTGTGTAAACAAAGACCTGGGTGTATAATCACCATACTGTATATCAGTTATTAAAGGTGAAAAGATCATGATCCTCATCATACCTCTGTTTTGTGTACGCAAAGACCTAGGTTAAAGGCACATCTATTTTACGTGAGTAAAGACCTGGTGACCTAATGATGATCATATCTAAGCTCTCAAAAGAATCCTATGTTATCAATTGTACATTTATCTAGAGCTTTTATATCAATGCATTAGTGAGATGTCAAATGCATCTCAAGATAGAACTTATAACTTAAAGTACATAGTTATTAAGTGTGAAAAATTGATGATTTGACTTGCAAAGGGAGTATAAAATCTTCGTGAATTGGATGTGAAGCCCATAACAGTTATTTCCTAATCAATATGAAAACATGATAAACAGCATGCTTAGTTGACACATTAGCTCTTGTATGAATTTTAGTGGACAATATACTTGCAATCAGAACTGTGTTTAGGTATCAATTCAACTAAATAACTCATCAGGAAGAGGTTTAGTATTATAGTATGATCCCATTATTGTGTATATATGTCTGCGTATCATCATAGTTAAAAAAAACTCTCATGATATTCTTCTTTTAAATTTATGATAAATGCATACTGTCATCATTAATCACAAATTTAGGGGGAGTATAATTCATGAAGATAAGTTTATCAATCAATAGCTTTGACTATTTCATTTATAATTTGAAGGAATTGGAAACTGAGCACCAACTTAGCTACTGGATACATGAAGTTTTCTTTTAAACTATTTAAGCTTTCTTCCACTCAATTGTCATGAATACAAAGTCATCAAGGTCTAATGGCGATAAATGGTTCTAAGCAGTGGACTTGGACCATACATCAAAACAAGTTTTTCTTCACAAGTGTTCTATAAACATCAGTAGATGCTACAGTGCTGTCTTAAGCATCAGTAGAAAATACAGTGTGTGGAAAACTTAAATGTCTATCCGTAGATTGGTAAACTACGGATGAGCAAAGATCAACAAATATAATTTCATTTCATAGTTTGGTAACCTATGAAAATTTAAGTTATACTTCATCGGTAGAAGTTGTTAAGACATCCGCAGATGATTTATGGAATCCGTAGATGATCTGCGGAAGAACTTAGAACAAAAAAAAATTGTTGAGGGTCCCACTTATTTTTTTAGGGTCCCACTTCATTAAATAAATAAAATTAATATGTCTAAAAAAGTATAAATGATGTTCTTTGACTTCAAAACTCATTATTCACTTTTTCAGTTCACTTTTTCAGACCTAGAAAAACTCACTCTCAACAAATTTTTCCCCCTTTTATAACATTCAAAAATTACCGAGTCAAAACTTCAAACAAACATATATTTCTGCTCTCAAATCATTGTGTTCAAAGTAAAACATGTCATAATGTTCAATAATGAACTGTTTGATTCTTGTTTAATATCACAACTG
The DNA here is from genome assembly GCA_025506515.1 of Flaveria trinervia. NCBI lineage: Eukaryota > Viridiplantae > Streptophyta > Magnoliopsida > Asterales > Asteraceae > Flaveria > Flaveria trinervia. Next base: position 70,222,246 of record CM046449.1, on the reverse strand, counting down.
TTCGTATTCTCATATCAATAATGTGATTCTAATGAAATCTTCTTCTTATGAACAGATGGATAATCGATTTGTGAGAGAACACAATCTAATAATGTGGTTCTAACAAAATCTTCTTCTTATGAACAGATGGATAATCGATTTGTGAGAGAGCACACTGTGTGTGCTTTCTTAAACCCAGACGATCCTGTTTCAGAAGGATGTCAAGATATTATCAGATATCTAAGAAGATATAGGTTGTTCTATGCCTTATCAGCAGAGCTTGTGATTCATCAATCACACATCACCGATTTCTGGAACTTCGCAAAAATAGAAGAAGATGGTGAAGTTGTTGTGGCTGGTGTGAAAAATCGAAGACTGAGAGTGGATGAACAGACAATAAGAAGGGTTCTTGAGTTGGGAGATGTAGAAGCTGATCATCCTGATGTGTTTGAAAATGAATACATAGAGAAAGTATTTCTTCTAATGGTGTATGATGGTGATTTCAAGAAGGGAGAAATAAACAAAGGAAGACTCTGCAAGCCCTACAGATTTCTCTGCCACACTTATCTCAAGTGTATCTCAAATAGGAAATCTGGACTTGACAGATCTTCTAGGCATATCTCATCAGGAATTATTGGTATCTTTGAGGGAAGAACTTACAATTACTCAAAGTATATCTTCAACTGCTTATGTGATCATATCAAAGTGCAGAAGGCTGACAAGATGTGTATGTTTCCAAGGTTTTTACAACTTATCATCAATGCTAATCTACTTGGGACTACTGTAGATGGTGGTGTGTTTGTTCAAGCTCACTTAGGTAGATCTGTTCTAAATAAAATATTCGGGAAGTATAAAGGAGGATACATGCCAATATTTGATCATGTGTTAGATGCTCATGCAAACATCCCTCAAGAGCTTATGTGGGAAGTTCAACAGGAGGATTCACCCACTAATTCTGTACAAGCCACACACTCTCCAGAACTTTCACCCATTCACCAACAACAACAATCTCCATAACTCCCTTCTCCCACAAGTCAAAATACTGAACCCATTTCACCCATTCTATGTGTTCACTCTCAACAATCTCCCTCAGCCAGTTAAAACACTCAGCCCATCTCACCACTTTCTTATCAATTATCTGTGAGTGTACATACTGAACCCTTTTTAGTCACTTAGTCTGCAGACTCGGTAACTCTGGTGAGACAGAGTTAATCTCTCAAGCAAGCACTATCCGATTGTCAATCTCCAACCATGAAGAACCAGTTGCATCAGATCAAACAAAGCCTTTAGTGCACAACATGAACTTAGAAGCACAACCTTATCATGATAAGCATGATCAATCATAAGATGAATGCTCAAGCTCAGCAAGTGTGGATGCTCATACTAAAGAGCTTAAAGATGAGATTGTTGGCAATCAAGAAGAAAAGAAAGATGAAGAAAAATATGAGGAAGTTATTGCTTACAATGAAGGTGATCTGAGTGATGATAACATCCTTTTAAGCAAAAGTTATCTGGTGGCTGAGTACAACAAGCTTGTAGTGAAGTCTAACTTCAGAAAGCAAAGGATTAAGGAGCTGAAAGGGATAATAGCAGGAAAGGATGAAGTGCTGATGAAGCTAGAATCAAGAATTAAAAGCTTAAAAGAAGATGCCCTGTGTAATAATGAAGTGATTGATGCCCTTTTTCAACAAGATTCTGAGCTCAAAGAATCAGCAAAGAAAGAGAAATATGAAAATGAGAAACTAAGAGTGAAAATTGATCAAATGAATGACTCTCTCTATGATCAAGTAGCTCTATTGAGAAGAAAAGAAGAAGAGATTGATCAGCTGAAGATGAAGATATGTGCTCTTGAATCAAATCAAATAAAGAACATGCTAAATCTTCTAAGCAACTCATTCAATACTCAAGGAAAAGGAAGTATTTGGGTTCAACAAAGAAACAAACTATCAATATTGAAGATTCCCCTAAAAGATCAAGGCATACATCTCCAGAGCACTCTCCTTCAATGAATGTTTCAACATCAAAGCAAGTTATTCATATTAAAGATGAGAGTGATGTTGAATGTAAGGAACTAACTGAAGAGGTGCCTAACAAAGAACTAGAAGACTTAAAGACTGATGATCTTCTGACAACAAAAGATATAATGGAAGAAAGGCCTGAATCTACTATGTTTATGACCCTGATCAACCATGGATTTCCTTATGACATGGTTGAAAGGATGAATATGACTGAGATGAAGAACACACTGAAAGAGTTTGAGCTTGCTAGATATATGATTCCTAATTGTGATTATGAAGCATTCACAACATTTCAAGCCATCCAGAAAATCAAGAAAGATCTAGGTCATTGTGACACAACAAAACTCAACAAGTACAATATGGTATGTTAGCTACAGGGACACAATTACAAGGCTCATGAGCTTAAAGGAAGAAATGTTGCTGAACTGAGAAGAATGATGGAACATGTTATGTCAGTTGAGCTTGACACTGGAGTAAGGTTCAAAAATGAAGCTCCAAATCCATCCTATGAGCATCAATGCAAACTTTCTGCTGATCTTGTAACTATTGAATCAAAAGATCAGCACAAAGGTAAAGACAAACTGATCAGAGAACCAAGAGCAGTCATTCCTAGTAAAGTGTGGCCATCAGGGACAACTGTTAGAGAAATCACTGAATAGAAATCAGCTCTGATAGAGCTATATGATCATATCACAACTCCCAGTTCTGTGAAAGAGAACAGGATTATGGCCTGGAAATATGATCCAGACTGGGATTTTGCAATTATCAAGAGAACCTCCGGAAAAATTCAGTATTTCCATGATACAGAGGTATTGCTAAGACTTCATGAGAGAGACATCAAGGATCTGCAAAGTCTTATAATGTCTAACTATCCAATTTACTCAAGGGGAAGAGATTTATCTGTATTGGTGGGAAAGTTAAAGACAAAATTCAAAGATGATGTGATTAAAGAAGCAAAAAGAGAGGATGATGAGCACAAAAGAAGATTAGAGTGAAAGAAAAGATCAAGCACCAACTCCTTCTCATTAGTTGATGATGAATTCCTAAGGAGAGTTGGTTGTACTAATAGGAAAACAGCAGCCATCAAAGTCATTGGAGGAAATCAATACACTATTCCCATAATTGAGTGGGTATATGTTGAGAAAACAGAAGAAATGGTGCTACTGAGGAATGCTGATGGTAGGAAAGGTGACAAGATAAGAATCTTCGACCCTATAGAGATCAAAATGCTCCATCCAAGCTACATCATTCTTACATGATAAATTCTTCCCAAAGCTGGCAGATGAAAAAGCACAGAATGATTTATGCTTATACATTCATATGATACAAGTTATGGATAAGCTGCATGCCAAGCATACAAAAGAAGAAGATAAAATGTTAGGATGCTGAAGGAGTCAACATTGAAGATATATCAGAACTGAGAATCTCAGAAGAAGATGAGCTAGAAATTATTAACAATCAATGTGTTTTGGAAACCCTTACCACAAAAGAAGATGTATTGGGGCTGAATTTTGAGACAATCCAAAGGATATGCAGAATGGAGATCAAGTACAAATACGATGATCAAAAGAATGAAGTATCATATTATAACAAGAAAATGGTTTCAAGATTGAAGGAGCTTTCTGTTTTGAAGAAATGATTACAAGTAGCTAAGCCTAACGGGGAGTATTATTAGGTTTAGGATCAGTAGATCTAGTATATTTTGTATAGGCTTAGTACTTGAATTAATATCCGTAATGCATGGTTATGATTCATTATGTGTATGCATTAAATATATAGGTTAACCCATATATATATATATATATATATATATATAATATATATATATATATATATATATGTGTGTGTGTGTGTGATTTATGTATGCATGCAAGTACAAGCATTGTGCTTAGACAATTTCTGAAATTGACTAAGAACATCTACGGATGAACATTTTGCTCTTCCATAGTTATGTTTCTTACAAGTAAATTACATCCGAAGATCTTCTGTGGATGAACAACAAGATCTGAAGAACAAGTTTGCTTCGGAAGAACAAGACTCCTACGGAAGAACAATTGCTTCGGAAGAACAAGATTCCTACGGAAGAACAAGATTCCTATGGAAGAACAAGATTCCTACGGAAGAACAATCAACTATAGAAGACAATATTTCTATGGAGTCCAAACACTTGTATTCAAACAATACAAGTGTTACAAGTCAATAAGTCAACAAGTCAGTTATGCGAATCCCAAGAAATCCGGAGATTCCTTAACAGAAACAATTCAACTTCCAAGAGATCTGGTGTTTCTTTAACAGAAACATCATTGTCTATAATATGGATCCTAGGTTTCGAATCAAATGACGGCTTCGACGGCAAACATCCAAGCAACATTACAATCACCAAACATCACATCACACAAATCAAAACCCTAGCAGCCGTCACATCATCATAACACAAAATTCAATAGCATTCGTTCATTTATTTGTAATCATTAGCATGTCATGACGAAATATGTTTGAATCGAATTTAAAATTTGTTAATTCATTAATTGTGTTCTTGAATCATTATTGATATTTATTTACCATTCAAAAAATTAAATCAAGTCAATGTTGATTCCGCAAACGTTGACTTGACATCAACTAACAATGATAATTCCTGATTGCGATCCAAGGATTCACAGTATGTTAATGATATTTGAGTCACATTTTTTATTACATCCCTAACTGATTTTGGGGTTGAATTGATATTTACTTGATGTTTTTATCATATGTGTAGTTCCAGTTTTGTGTTTTTGTCTTCTTATTTCACAATTCTTAGTTTTTTTTGCTTCCTTGAATTCATCACTTTGATGAGATTTTTAATCTTGTAATGTGGTTTGTTTTTACTTGTCAGATGTATCAAGGCTTTATATCTTTTTTCTTGATTAAGGAAAACATGATAATTCTTATTAGGTTCTCCAATCATGATTATGTATTGTACCCCTTTTTACTTTCTCAAAAAAAGTTAATTAAATAGTCAACATAACAATAAACACAATAAGGATAGTTTCATGATTCATAAGTTCTCAATCTCTTTAGAAAGCTAACGTGTTTCAATTTCCTCAGCTTTTCTATCTAAAACTTTACTTTTGCTTATTAACGATTTGTTAATTAAATGAATATAGTAATTTCATTAATAGTTATGCTTAATTATAGTTAAATTTCTGCTTATTTCATACTAGACTTTTGTTAATTAGTTTATTAATTGATTTATGCTTATAACAATGACAATTGAAAAAAAGGGACTCGGGTTTTTACATCTATATCTTTTCACTAGCATATTGTATGTAAAATCTTGAAGAACAAAGTTGATCGACGTTTTAGGATAGACATAGTAAAACATCTTTCATTTATTTATGTAAAGTAAGACAAGCTCAAAAGAATGAGATGCAACTTCATAAGATACTAATGTTTATATACATACGTATCAAAATAAGTAATTGCATGAAAAATAAGTGATAACATCATTTATTAAATGATACATGTTGTTTCATATAAAGAAAACATTACATAACAATATACACACCAATCACCATATCAACCTTCCACCATTCAAACAAAGGTTCTGATGTGTTCTTGATATCATAACATTTGTGTAAGCAAACGTTGTATAGTGTGAAAAGTGAACAAATCAACTCACAAATATATATTATTTATGATTAAAATTCTAAAACCTTTAAAATTTACAATGACTCAAGATCACAACCCGAATCCTTTATCATAGCACATTCCTTAATTCATTTATGCATTTAAAAATAATTTAAGTATGCAATGTAACTTATGTAGCATCCTCATAAGAGTCTCATGGAAGTAGAACTCTTTACATTATTCACTCATCTTACTCGGTCACCAGATCTCTAGTGAATTGTGTATTTGGGATGGCGGATGATGAAATCATGTTAGTGTAATATGTGGTATGTGTCTTATGAGTTGTCTTCTTAAATGTGTCCTCTCATTAGTTGTTAACATTACATGCACTTAATTTTAATTTTGAATTGATTCTGGAATAAACTAAACCTATTTTTTAAAATTTCAAATTGGACCTAAACACACTATATAACTGATTATAGGATCATAAAGATATACAAAGAAAGTCTTATAATTTTTTGATGTCGATTCGCAATTATTCTTACCATAAAAAATAAGTTATAAAACTCAATGATATAAAAAACATCAAAGCTGACAAATAGATAGAACAAAAGAGTACCAATCCTAATGAATATGACTGTAAGGCCCCATTTCCGGGACGCTTACAGCTGGTAAATCATTGCACATAAAACATACATTTTCATTTATTTTACATAAATATTGCAGTGGAAACATTCAAAAACGACATCTCATTTCATCATAAAAACTTTTGAAAAATAATACATCGTTAATAAGTTACAAAATACATTGTTACATTACATCACAAAAGCATTATATAAATGGATGTCATCCCAAAAGGGCTGAGTAGCCACCTCGTGCCATCCTCAGCAATCATTACTTGCCAACTGGAAACACATCAAAGTCAGCGTTGTTGAGTGAGTTCTAGTTTTATAATAAAACATACTTTTCTTTCGTTAAAACCATTCTTTACTTTCATGTGATCATACAACATACGTACACATGGATAATATCATTATTATCTTCTTTAATATTTCATGCTTTCATTCTTTCATCATTACCTCTTTTCTTTCCTTCAACCATAAACTTTACCCAGCTATTCCTGATATTGGACCTAGGTCTATCATAGACCAGCTATAACGGTGCATCACACCTCTGGTCACAGTATCTAGGGTAGAGTTTAGGTGTACCAGTGCTATATGCAATACCCAGCTATTCCTGGTACTGGATCTAGGCCTATCATAGACCAGCTAAAACGGTGCATCGCACCTCTAGTCGCAGTACCTAGGGTATGCAGCAATGGGGCTATACAAATGGTCAATCACAAAGAAAGACCCCAATGTGCATCCTCCCGGGGTAGCGAACACGCACACCGCTGGGCTAACACCTTTTAATGGCGTGTCCTGACATACTATGCTTGCAAGACTTTCTTTACTTTCATCATTTATTAATGCATGCATTCTTACTTCATGTTCCTCTTTTCATTATCTTTCACTTTATGTTACGTACTACTTTCACTTCATTCATTAACATTCAACGTAAAGCCACAGGAAAGATGAACATACATCATAATAAGGAACATATCATACGCAGTCATCAACATCATACAGGGCAACATCATACATACATAACATGCATAATCATGCAACATCATCATCATGCCCAACATACTCTCTAAGGCCTCAACAGTCATCTTACATGAACTTACGAGAACTTTCACATCAAAAATTACATCAGCACTTTCCCCCGAAAGTCAGAAGTTAAACTACGCTTTTCCTCGGGTGCAACAACCCTATTCGAGCGCATGGACACCCTTCAGTCGCATGGCCTCCATGCGACTGAGCATCAAGTGAATGGACCAATGCGGATGAACACCTATGCGAATGAACACCCAATAGTGCAAATGAAACTAACGCAATTGGACTCAATACGGATGAGTCCCATGCGAATGGACCTAATGCGGATGAAACTAATGCGGATGAGCATTTATGCGACTGGGCTCTCAGTCGTGCGAATGAGCCTCAATCGTGCGAATGAACCTCAATCGGTCGAATGAACCCCAATCATGTGAATGAACCCTCAATCACACCCCAATCGGCCGTATGGTCTCCATTCGGTCGCCTAGCCCTAGCTGGTGCAGAATGCAGTTCATCCCGAACCCAATCTGCCATTTCTGACCTCCAAGCTCATCTAAACCCATTCTAAGCCCAAATCAACCATCCTAAACCTTAGGAATGCATACCACAACACCACTCAAGCACACACAAGCTCAAAAGGAAGACCCAAACGAATCATACACATACCCACACATACATAAACGGGTCAAACACATACACACTAAAAAAACCGATTCCCAGATGTGTTCCAGCCCCAAATCATACAAAAAGTGTAAAATAGGGGTCCTAGAACTCACACAAACGACCATAACGAGAAGAGCTTCGATTTGACCCGCTTCTCAATGATTTCCATGCTCGAATCAACCTGAACCAAGCTTTTCTCCCTTTTTCTCTCTTCTTTCTCTCCTTTGGCTGATTTTGGTGGGTGTGGGGAGAGAGTAAGGGTTGCCCTCTCCCTTAAATACTCCCACTCGCCCAACTTTCTCTCGTTGGCGAGTTTGGTCCCTCGACTCTGGACTTTTTTTTTCTTCTTTTGTCGGCTTCAAAAATAATAAATAACCAGGTGTTACAAGTCCACCCCCCTTAAATAGGTTTCGTCCCTGAAACCTGTTATCCCTCGAACAAATGTGGGTAATGTTGTCTCATTTCTTCTTTAGTCTCCCACATTGACTCGGATCCTTTCCTATGCTTTCACTGTACACGCACAAGAGGAACCACTTTATTTCTCAGCCTCTTCTCCTTTCGGTCGATGATTGCCACTGGTTGCTCCATATAAATGAGCCGTTCGTCTACTTTTTATATCCTCCAGTGGAATAATCAAATCTTCATTTTCCAAGCACTTTCTCAGATGAGATACATGGAATGTCGAGTGAATTTCACTTAGCTCATCCGGTAACTCCAGTCTATAGGCCACCTCTCCTACTCAAGCGATGGTTCAAAAAGTTCCTATATAGCTCGGGCTCAACTTGCCCCACTTTCTGAATCGAATAATGCCCTTCCAAGGTGAGACCTTCAACATAACCCGGTCACCCACCTGGAACTCAATCGGTCTGCGTCTTTTATCAGCATACAACTTCCGTCTATCTTTGGCTGCCTTCATGAAGGCCTTGATCTTTTCGAGTTTTTCAGTCATAGTCTCGATCACCTTGACGCTCCCTAGTTATTTCTAACCAATATCACCCCAACAGATGGGTGTTCTGCATCTCCTACCGTATAACATCTCATAAGGTGGCATACCAATGCTGGCATGATAACTGTTGTTGTATGAGAATTTAGCTAACGGTAAGTGGTCATCCCAACTTCCCCCAAAATTGATAACACATGCCCGAAGCATGTCCTCCAATGTTTGAATGGTCTCTCTGACTGACCATCGGTCTGGGGATGATAAGCCGTGCTAATATGTAACCTCGTCCCCATGGCGTCGTGGAATTTCTTCCAGAATTTGGATGTAAACCGCGTGTCACAATCATAATGGACACCGGCACACCGTGACGAGTTACAATCTCTTTGATGAAAAGATCAGCCAACCTCTTAGATTTATATGTCTCGCGGATCGGTAGGAAGTGAGCACTCTTCGTCAAGCAGTCAACAATCACCTATATTGCATCATACCCTTTTGGAGTACGTGGCAGCTTCGTAATGAAATCCATGGTGATGTGCTCCCACTTCCATTCTGGTATATCCAAAGGTTGGATCTTCCCATACGGCTTTTGATGCTCGGCCTTCACCTGTAGACAAGTAAGGTATTTACTCACATACTCCACTACGTCACGTTTCATACTCGGCCACCAATAATCCTTCTTCTGTCTTGATACATCTTTGTGGCACCAGGATGAATGGAGTATCGAGTCTTGTGAGCCTTATCCATGATCTTCACCCATAGATCCCCAAAACAAGGAATCCACACCCGTTTAAATCTGGTTTTAACACCAAGTGTGTTTTCACCCGATTCCCCACTCAGACCTCTTATTCTCTCAGATTTAAGACGATATTCTTTCAATGCCTCATCTTGAAACTCTTTAACTTGCTTTATCACGTCAGAGTTCATGATTAGTTGATACGCTTTCGCCCGAATTGGCTCGGGCCTCTCTTTTCGGCTAAAAGCATCAGCCACCACATTGGCTTTGCCCAGATGGTAATGGATCTCACAATCATAATCTTTTATAAGCTCCAACCATCATCTCTGCCTCATGTTCAGATATTTATGCTCGAAGAAGTACTCCAAGCTCTTGTGGTCAGTGAAAATGGTGCACTTCGTCCCGTAAAGATAGTGCCTCCAAATCTTTAGTGCAAAGACCACGGCTGCGAGCTCCAAGTCATGAGTAGGATAATTGACCTCATGAACCTTCAACTGCTGGGATGCATAAGCTATAACCTTCCCTCTTTGCGTTAACACACACCCCAACCCTGAGTAGGAAGCATCAGAATAAACCACCAGATCTTCGCTTCTATCGGGTAATGACAGAACAGGAGCTTGAGTCAACCTCGCCTTCAATTCCTCGAACGCCTTCTCTTGAGCTTGACCCCACACAAACTTTACATCTTTCCGGGTCAACTTGGTTAGTGGAGAAGCGATCTTGGAAAAGTCTTGAATGAATCTTCTATAGTAGCCCGTCAAACCCAAGAAACTACGAATCTCGGATGGCGTCTTTGGAGACTTCCATTGCATCACCGCTCCACCTTTGCCGAGTCCACCATAATCTTTTCAGGATTCACCACATGACCCAAGAACTAAACTTCGGGCAACCAGAACGCGCACTTAAAGAATTTGGCATACAGCTTCTCCTTTCTCAACGTCTCCAGAACCTCCTGAATTTGACCGGCGTGCTCAATCTCGCTCTTCGAATAAATCAGGATATCATCAATAAACACAATCACTGATTTATCCAACTTCGGCCGACACACTTGATTCATCAGGTCCATAAAAGCAGCTGGCGCATTGGTCAAACCAAAAGACATTACAAGAACTTGTAGTGACCATAACGTGTGCGAAAAGTTGTTTTAGGAACATCCTGCTACTTCACCTTCAACTGATGGTAACCAGATCGAAGATCTATCCTTGAAAACCAACTGTCACCGTGAAGCTGATCGAACAAATCTTCTATTCTTGGTAAGGGAATCGGTTCTTCACCGTCAGCATGTTCAACTCATAGTAGTTAATACACATCCTCATGCTACCATTTTTCTTCTTCACAAACAGGACCGGAGCACCCCAAGAAGAGATACTCAGTCTAATGAACCCCTTATCAAGAAGCTCTTGCAACTGATCCATCAATTCCTTCATCTCCGTCGGAGCCAACCGATACGGTGCCTTGGCAAAAGGTTGGGCACCAGGTATCAGATCAATCTGGAACTCGATCTCTCTGTCAGGTGGCACTCCTGATAAATCTTCTGAGAAACGTTTGGAAAGTCACACATAACCGGTACATCAGACAGTTATGGTGCTGGTGTATCACATCCTTTACATAAGCTAAGTAGGCACAACATCCACGCCTCATACACTTTCCCGCCACCGCCATTGAGTTTACTTTCGGGATCGTCGTGACCCGATCTCCATAAACAGTTACCAAACTCCTGTCAGGCACTGTCAAACGAATCATCTTCTTGCGACACACAATGTTCGCCTCGGATTCCGCCAACCAATCCATCCAAAGAACCAAATCGAAACCACCTAAGGTCATTACAAACGGTCTAACAGGAAACTTATAACCTTCTAGCTCCACATCATAGTTCTCTATCATCTCGGTAATCTGGGCAGACTTACCTATGGCAGTTTCTACATCAAAGGGCGCATCAACACGTCTACTACTAATAGGCAGCTTAGCATAGAAAGCAGCAGAAATAAAACTTTTACTGGCTACCGAATCAAATAACACAGAAGCTAAAGTTTGGTTCACTAGAAACGTACCGGACACAATGTCAAGGTCCGTCAAGCCTCCTTCTGTGTCATAATGAATGCCCTGGTGCTCGCCCTCGGTCCTTCACTTCCTGTCTTCTTTCCTCCGGAACCCTCAGCCCTTGCTTCTTACAATCCCTACTCATGTGACCCTCTTCACCATAGTTAAAGCACTGGACCGTATGACAGTCCTTGGCTATATGCCCCGCCTTCCCACATTTGAAGCACCCGTTAAATCCCAACCTACATTCTCTCGCATGCTCCTTCCACTTGCCACACCTTTTTGACACCACATTCGATGTGGCCACCACGGTCATCCCCCATGCCATCTTTTTAACCGTCGAGACATTGCCCCGACCAAACCTCTTCCCATGCCAGTTTCGATCACCACAACTCTTCTTGCCACCTTCAGCCACCACCACCACAGCCCTTTCATCATATAATCTCCCTGCCAAGTCCACCGCCGACCTAAACATGCTCGATCGGGCAGTAATCATGTACCTGCGAATATCCGCTGGCAACCCTAAATATACCTCTTTATCTTTAGAGACAGAGATGTCACCTGATCCGACACTAGACGTGCCATCTTGTTGAATTGGTGGTGTACTATTGGTGCGTCATCGTTCCCATCTCCAGTTGCAGGAATTCCCTCTCGACCTCTCGTCATCCCCCGTAAGGGCAGAACTCCTCAATCACAACTTTTCAGTTCAGACCATCTCATTCTCCCAATGGCCCTGCTACCCTCGCTTGGACTATATTGTCCCACCAGCATAGAGCCGAGTCCACAAAGAATGGGCAGCAAACTTTACCTTCTGGTCCTCCCGGCACTCGCTAATATTTAAGACGACTTCCATTTCTCTCACCCACCGGTGAGCAGCAGCAGTAGTGTCGTTTCCATCGAAAGTAAGGGACTTGTATTTTTGAAATGCCCCATAATTACAGCCTCGTGTCACCTCCTGCATGGGCTCTTCTTCCTCCTCCTCTTCTTCATCATCCGAGCGAACCGTTTCAGGCTCCGGTTGCTCCCGTCCTCCCGAGGACCTATTTCTCTCTTTCTGTTCCACTTCCCGTACTGCCTTGATAACTTCAGTCACTACAGATGGTAAGATCGTCTGCATGACCTGATGAACTTCTTCAACAACAGCCTCCTTTACTAAGGCTCTCAATTGGCGCTCTCGTCGCCACCCTCCGGATGAGGGTCTTGGTTCTTCAGGAACCACCTTTTCCATTTTGGGTCTTCCTATCTTGGGTTGCGGCTCAGCACGAAGCCCATCACGACCACCTCCACGAGAGGCTTTCGAAGATCTACCACCGGCTATTCACACACACATTGAAAGATTCAAACACCAACACGGTCATTCAAGGGAACAGCTTAGTTTATGTCAAGTATAGTAAGTCCCTAATTACAGTGGCCAGTTGTGATTAGCCACTTACATTACTCTTCACACCTCGAGCATTACCTATCCTGACTACATCAGTATTTAAATCCACAAACAACACATAGCACATAACATGCGCACATAATACCGGTTAACTTTACAAAAATACCTGATGGCACGCAGCTACTCAGATTGGCATCCCTTCCCTTTCCATCCCATTCTCAGTTTAACTTTAGGTTTATTTTGAAATTTTACCCATTTCACTTAAACTTTGGGTTTGATACCAACTTGTAAGGCCCCGTTCCCAGGACGCTTACAGCTAGAAATCATTGGACATAAAACATACATTTTCATTTATCTTACATAAATATTGCAACGGAAACATTCAAAAACGACATCTCATTTCATCATAAAAACTTTTTCAAAATAATACATCGATAATCAGTTACAAAATACATTGTTGCATTACATCACAAAAGCATTATATAAATGGATGCCATCCCAAAAGGGTTGAGTGGCTACCTTGTGCCATCCTCGGCATCATTACCTGCCAACTGGAAACACATCAAAGTCAGTGTTGCTGAGTGAGTTCTAGTTTATAATAAAACATACTTTTCTTTCGTTAAAGCCATTCTTTACTTTCATGTGATCATACAACATACGTACACATAGATAATATCATTATTATCTTCTTTAATATTTCATGCTTTCATTCTTTCATCATTACCTCTTTCCTTACCTTCAACCATAAACTTTACCCAGCTATTCCTAATACTGGACCTAGGTCTATCATAGACCGGCTATAACGATGCATCGCACCTCTGGTCACAGTACCTAGGGTAGAGTTTAGGTGTACCACTGCTATATGCAATACCCAGCTATTCCTGGTACTGGACCTAGGCCTATCATAGACCAGCTATAAAGGTGCATCGCACCTCTAGTCGCAGTACCTAGGGTATGCAGCCATGGGGCTATACAAATGGCCAATCACAAAGAAAGACCCCGATGTGCATCCTCTCGGGGTAGCGAACCCGCACACCGCTGGGCTAACATCTTTTAATGGTGTGTCCCGACATACTATGCTTGCAAGATTTTCTTTACTTTCATCATTTATTAATAAATGCATTCTTACTTCATGTTCCTCTTTTCATTATCTTTCGCTTTATGTTACATACTACTTTCACTTCATTCATTAACATTTAACATAAAGCCACAGGAAAGATGAACATACATCATAATAAGGAACATATCATACACAGTCATCAGCATCATACATGGCAACATCATACATACATAACATGCATAATCATGCAACATCATCATCCTGCCCGACATACTCTCTAAGGCCTCAACAATCATCTTACATGAACTTACGGGAACTTTCACATCAAACTTACATCAGCACTTTCCCCCGAAAGTCAGAAGTTAAACTACGCTTTTCCTCGGGTGTAACAACCCTATTCGAGCGCATGGACACCCTTCAGTCGCATAGCCTCCATGCGACTGAGCATCAAGCGAATGGATCAATGCGGATGAACACCTATGCGAATGAACACCCAATAATGTGAATGAAACTAATGCGAATGGACTCCATGCGGATGAGTCCCATGCGAATGGACCTAATGCAGATGGAACTAATGCGGATGAGCATTTATGCGACTGGGCTCTCAGTCGTGCGAATAAACCTCAATCATGCGAATGAACCCTCAATCGCACCCCAATCGGCCGTATGGCCTCCATTCGGTCGCCTAGCCCTAGCTGGTGTAGAATGCAGTTCATCTCGAACCCAATCTGCCATTTCCGACCTCCAAGCTCGTCTAAACCCATTCTAAGCCCAAATCAACCATCCTAAACCTTAGGAATACATACCACAACACCATTCAAGCACACACAAGCTCAAAAGCAAGACCCAAACGAATCACACATACCCACACATACATAAACGGGTCAAACACATACACACTAAAAAACCAATTCTCAGATGTGTTCCAGCCCTAAATCATTCAAAAATATGTAAAAGTGGGGTCCTAGAACTCACACAAACGACCACAACGAGAAGAGCTTCAATTTGACCCGCTTCTCAACGATTTCCACGCTCGAATCAACCCGAATCAAGCTTTTCTCCCTTTTTCTCTCTTCTTTCTCTCATTTGGCTGATTTTGGTGGGTGTGGGGAGAGGGTAAGGGCTGCCTCTCCCTTGAATACTCCCACTCGCCTAACTTCTCTCGTTGGCGAGTTTGGTCCCTCGACTCTGGACTTTATTTGTTTTTCTTCTTTCGTCGGCTTCAAAATAATAAATAATCAGGTGTTACAATGAACTAGTGATATCCAGCCATGCGTTTTGTGCATGTAGGTGACATGGTTAATCAAGGCTTGAATGAATATACATCATAGACATAGAATTCCATATCAATGCCTAGAACCGAATAGGTGTTGTTTAAGTTCTTTAAAGACAGCCAAAACAAATAAATATAATACAATCGAAGTACAAAAATTAACTACATTAATAAGACTTTAGTATTAATCAAGCTTAGAACCGGTACACTCATTTGCAACTACATACCAAGAAAAGGTTGCCAAGCCATGGCAACAAACATCAGTTTTCCAATTCCATCGTAGCCCCTTTACCGTCTCTGGTGAATAATGATTCATCATCATAGACTATAGAAATATCACCTTCTACTCATACAACATGCAAGCCTAATTATACAAAAAAATATCAGATGAGGCGAAACCCATCGTCACTAATAACTTAGTGCAACAAAGAACATAAACACTACCACTACACCACCATCGCCATGATAAATAAACCAACGACAGACCCGTGATTACCTCCTCCATACATGATTGGTAGATCCAAAACTTAAAAGGGTAGAGGTCGAAGCTGTGATGGTGACAACCGTCGCCGCTGGCCAGACAACCACCGGGCATCATTAGGCCAGATCCGAAAACACCAAAGAGCACCAAACGAATTTAGCAGCCACATAGCCACCATCGTCATTGTGAACATCAAAGCAATTGATAGGGAAAGTTTTGTTTACCTAGGTAACCAACGGTGGCTAGAAACGATTACCGCCACTAAAAACTAGACGGTGAAAGAACAACCTGACCTCCACCTGAAGCGGGAACCGGAGAACAATGGTGGTCACAGCCATCATCGGAGGGGCTATAATGACTGGCCAAATCCACAACCCCCCTAATTTTCTCTCTCTAAAAATAAGGAAGAAATAGAAAGTGTCTCATCAATTGCTTGGCATTCGGAGACATTGGCAACCGACCAACAACGGTGGTAGATGCAGCGGCGAACCACCGCCGGCAACCCCCTCTCTCTCTCTCCCTCTCTATCCCTGTCCCTCTCCTCTCTTTCATATAATGGTGTACCACTTAAAAGGAAGAGATCAAAAGCAAATAAGAGGATATGAAGACACAAGTAGTGCACGAGTGAGTGGTACCATATGTATCACACAAAAATAATCTTTTTCTCACTATAAATTAACATAAAGGTGATTAGAGAATGAGATATTATACATGGTACCTGAGTATTTGTTAAAAGCATTAAATATAATATAGGAGAGAAAGAAGACATATAATCGTGATGTCACGTGTTATCATAGTCTAGCTATTATAATAAAATAAAATTTTAGTAAACACTTGATGTAATATTAGACGTTCTAATTTTAATTTTTTATTTCTCTTTCTTATTAAATAAATACATTAAGTACTAATGATATTATTTTATTATTTTTAGATTAAACATAGTTTCTAAGATATTGGAAAGTGGTCTTTTTATAAATGTAGTTAAAAACATGTTTTAATAAAATAAGATTTTTCTCTTTGTGAAATAGCAAACTTTTTGTAGATATACAAAATATTTTAAAATCAGTGTTTTAAAATATAATTTTAATAAATCGAAATAGTTAATTCAAAGTTATAATAAAAAAATTAAAAAAAAATTGACTTTTTAAAATAGTTTGTTTTCTAAAAAGATGTTTAACTTTTAAAAAACAAAATAAGGTAATACAAATGATATCATTATTTTCTTATTTATAATATTTAGTTATGCGTAATTTTAATAATATCTTATCTCAAAATATCATTTTATAACTAATTATTTTCATTTATAACTACTTAATATTTTATTTATTGAACTCTTATAATACATGGTTTACTAATATAATAGATAAATTTTTTAAAAAGTCTAAAGAAATGTTTTTAACTAGAGAATTAACCAAGCGCATTCCATGGGTTTTTTTCCTAAGCCTTGTGCCATGGTTGATTGGTTTTAACAAAGATTTAAAGTGAACGTAGAAAAATTAAAACATCGCAATGATAGAGATAAAATAAATGAAATATATATATTTTTTAAGAAAAACTAAATTTGTGATACTAAAAACATAATAATAAATCATAAAAAACGTACTATTAAAACACCATGGATAAAAAGAAAAAAAGGTTCGTTAATACTATAATTAAATAAGATATCAAGTTTAACAAAAAAAATTAACTTCTTAAAATTTATTTAGCTAAATGAGTCAATAAATTTTACTTATCTATACTATTATATATAACAAAACCTTAAGACACAAGTATAATTTTTGTCAAAAAAAATTAAGACATATAATAAAAATTTTAAGCATTATGTATAAGTGTTCTATGTAGTCATTACAATTTTATCCCTCATTTAATAATTTTTTCCTTCCTAAAACATTAACTAATACATGTAGATAATACATTATTAATAATATGAGATTATTTAATTCATTGCATTATATATTTATATTTTGTATGATACTTTTAAATTAATATTTAAATTTATTAATAACTGTTATCTATTTGAATACTTAAATATAATTACTTATAATAATTAATTTAAATATATAATTAAATTTAAGTATTTTTATAATGATGATGATAATATTAATATATATCTATATTATTTATGCTATTATATAAAGTATTTGATAAACACTTTTAATTTATTTAAAATATCATCTTATTTATAATATTTTGAATTAATATTATTTATATTTTTATAACACAACACTATCTAATTAAAGTATATTTTATTTAAACATTTAATTAAATAATCACTAAATATTTACATAGTTATAATAATAATAATATCTAAATATATCAACGTTTAAGACAAGTCGGAAAAAATGTTTACATAGTTATAAAAAACCCTTTGAGTAGTGAATGTACAAGTTTTCATAATGTTAGCATAATAATTTTGCTTTTTCTCCACACTTATAAAAAACCTTATTTTGTTTTTTTAATAGTTTTACATTTAAATCTCTAAGGATTTTTTATACTAATCATAACATTTTCTCTCTCATTGTTTTTTTTTCAAATTCATATCTATTCATTTTGTCTTTTTTTAAATTTTATATTTAAGTTTTAAAGTTATGTCAAATTTATATTTAATCGCCTGAACTTTTTTAAATTTTATAGTTAAGCTTTCAAGTTATGTCAAAATTATATTTAATTGCTTGAACTTTTGTTAAGTTCATACTTAAACCTTCAAGTTATATGATTTTTTGTAATCAATTTACAATAGAGCTTGTTAATTACAATAAAGTCATCATTTACATATTTTCTATTTTTTTGTATTAAGGTGTTTATTTTTTATAGTATTTTTCATTACACATTTTGATTAGCGTTTCACACGTAATGTATGTTTAAATGATTATTTTAAATAAAAACTCACAACATGCCATGTGGCAACCTATGGTGGTTGGTTTGCTAAGACCTAATAGGAGCATGACAAGTTGTAAGGCCCCGTTCCCGGACACCTCATAGTTGGTCAATCACAGCAGTTTAAACACTACACATTATAATTATGCAAACTTAAGCAGCGGAAATGATTTATCAAAAACCATTCATTTCATTTCAAACACTGTTGTTAAGCAATACATCATCATTTACTATTTACAAAAGAATTGTTTTAACGCATTACAAAACAACAGCAACATAGAATACGAATGGATGTCGGCCTTTCCCTGCCGAGTAGCTTCACCCTCGTGCCATCCTCAGCAATAATTACCTGCCAACTGAAAATGTATAAAAGTCAGCGTTGCTGAGTGAGCTCTAGTTTTAAAGTAATAAAATACTTTCTATATGTTATATAAGAAAATACCCTTTTCTGTAAAATACAACTATGTACTGTATATGCGAGCGCGCATTAACTATATGAACAAATACTGTTCGTTCTCTTTACTGCATGCCTTGTCTGTTCTGTAAACTTTTATCTTTATGTTTCACTTTCTGTATGGACCAGTGAGCAATACCCCAACTGTATGCGCGATGGAAAAACGGGTGATGGGCCATCTATATCCCTCGAAAGGGTCAACTATATCTCTCAAAAGGGTCAACTATATCCCTCGAAAGGGTCAACTGTATCTCTCGAAAAGGTTCTGTGTACTGTGTACAAGGCCGACCCAATCACCCAGGACACACTACAAAGGTCCTGCCAATCTCAATTGATTGGCCTGTGTGCATAATAGAGTAGCTAACCCGCAGTACAGTTGAGCTAACGACAACATAGTCGTGCACCTCCAGTAAGCTTGCAAGACTTGTTAACATTTTCATTAATGTTCCTCTTCTTTTCTTTATTGCTCTTTCACTTTATTATTACGGTATACTTTACGTTACGATAATAACATACCACGTAAAGTCACATACTATAAGTAATAATAATAATAGCAATAACAATAATAAGGAACAATCATAACTATGCATGAAACATCATCATAAATAAGCCCTAATCAACCTCGGTCAAAAACCCTAAAGCACAGACTCCCAGAAAATTCTGTAAAATTTTCTAAGTGCTTAGGAGCTTGGTCACTGTTTGGGCGCATGAGCCCTGTTTGGGCGTTTCATCACTATGTAGGCGCATCAACCAACACTTAGTCAATTTATCCCTTAGGCACATGAACTATTCAGGCGCATGGGCACTATTTATGCGTATGAACACTTAGGCGTATGGATCATTCGGACGAATGGACACTTAGGCGCATGGGCCTCTTGGGCGCATGGGCACTATTGGGGCGCATGGCCATACACTTAGTCATCCAGCTAACATTTCTAGGCGCATGGACCACTGTTCAGGCGCATGGGCTACTGTTTAGGTGCATGGATTACACTTAAATCTTTCTAAGGCAATTTTAGGCGCATGAGCCTTATCTAGGCGCATGGACCTTCTGTGAACATGTTTCCAGTATGTTTTCAAACCTAATCATCGAGCCTATCTGTTCTAAGCTTATATGGCTATTCTAAACATGAACAACTATGAGCATTCAAGAATCAATATCCAATCATGCACCTTACATATGGGTAACATACAAAAGCTTTGAAAATCGTTTTAATACATTTTCAGCCCCAAAGATAGTTTAAAACAAGTAAAACTGGGGTCTAGAACTCACTTGATGAAACGTGGGTGTTTCTTCCTTTCTAACCCGCTTGCAATTGAGTTCAAACACCTAAAAACAACACCAAACACACACAACCAAGCACATACATAACACATAAGCACATAAGCATATAACGGGATAAAACCCATCATAAACACTTAAAAACCACGAATTCTTACCTTGAATTCGACTTCTCTTCTTCTTTTTCTTCAGCTGAGAGTTCCCCTGCTCTCTCTCTCTAAAACCGAAGAAAATGGTGATGTGAAATGAGGGTGGGCGGCCATGCCCACCTTTACACCAACTTTTTCAAACTTTTGTCCTTTTGGGCACTTTTAGTCCCGCCACTTGGATTTTATGGCTTTTCTTTCATTTATTATTCATTTCTTGTCTTATTAACATAACCGGGTGTTACAAGTCCACCCCCCTTATATAGGTTTCGTCCCCGAAACCTTTTATTCCTTGAACAGATGAGGATAATGCTGCCTCATCTCCTCCTCAGTCTCCCATGTAGACTCGGATCCCTTCCTGTGCTTCCACTGTACACGCACAAGAGGAACCATTTTATTTCTTAGCCTCTTCTCTTTATGATCGATGATTGCCACTGTTTGCTCCATATAATTGAGCCTTTCGTCTACTTTGATATCCTCAGTGGAACAATTATGTCTTCATTAGCTAAACACTTTCTCAGATGAGATACATGGAATGTCAGGTGGATTCCACTTAACTCATCTGGTAACTCTAATCTATTGGCTACCTCTCCTACTCGAGCAATGATTCGGAAAGGGCCTATATACCTTGGGCTCAACTTGCCTCGCTTCCTGAATCGGATAATACCCTTCCAAGGTGAGACCTTCAACATAACCCGGTCACCCACCTGGAACTCGATCGGTCTGCGTCGTCTATCAGCATACGACTTCTACCTATCTATAGCTGCCTTCATGAAGGCCTTAATCTTCTCAAGCTTCTCGTTCGTAGCTTCAATGACCTCGAAGCTCCCCAATTCCTTTTGACCAATATCACCCTAACAAAAAGGGTGTTCTGCATCTCCTACCGTATAGCATCTCGTATGGTGGCATGCCAATGCTGGCATGATAGCTATTGTTGTATGAGAATTCAACTAACGGTAAGTGGTCGTCCCAACTTCCCCCAAAATCAATCACACATGCCCAAAGCATGTCTTCCAATGTCTGAATGGTCCTTTCTGACTGACCATCAGTTTGGAGATGATAAGTCGTGCTAATATGTAACCTCGTCCCCATAACATCGTGGAATTTCTTCCAGAATTTAGATGTAAATCAGGTGTCACTATCAGACACAATGGACACCGGCACACCATGACGAGTTACAATCTCCTTGATGAACAGGTCAGCCAACCTCTCAGATGAATATGTCTCGCGGATCGGTAGGAAGTAAGCACTCTTCGTCAAACGGTCAAAAATCACCCATATGGCATCGTACCCTTTCGTAGTATGTGGCAGCTTCATAATGAAATCCATGGTGATGTGCTCCCACTTCCATACCGGTATATCCAAAGGTTGGATCTTCCCATACGGCTTCTGATGTTCCGCCTTCACTTGCAAACAAGTAAGGCACTTACTCACATACTCCACCATGTCACGCTTCATACCCGGCCACCAATAATCTTTCTTCATATCTTGATACATCTTTGTGGCACCAGGATGAATGGAGTATCGAGTCTTGTGAGCTTCATCCAAAATCCTCAAACGTAGATCCCCAAAACGAGGAATCCACACCCGTCCAAATCGGGTTTTAACACCAAGTGTGTTTTCACCCAATTCCCCAACCAGACCTCTCATTCTTTCAGAGTTTAGATGATCTTCTTTTGATGCCTCATCTTGAAACTCCTTGACTTGCTTCATTACATCAGAGGTCATGATCAGTTGATATGCTTTCACCCAAATTGGCTCGGGCCTCTCCTTTCGGCTAAGAGCATCAGCCACCACCTTGGCTTTGCCCGGATGATAATGGATCTCACAATCATAATCTTTTATGAGCTCCAACCATCTTCTCTGTCTCATGTTCAGATCCTTCTGCTCAAAGAAGTACTTCAAGCTCTTATGGTCAGTGAAAATGGTGCAATTCGTCCCGTACAAATAGTGCATCCAAATCTTTAGTGCAAAGACCATGGCTGCTAGCTCCAAGTCATGAGTAGGGTAGTTGACCTCATGAACTTTCAACTATCAGGATGCATAGGCTATAACCTTCCCTCTTCGCATTAATACACACCCCAACCCCGAGTAAGAAGCATCTGAATATACCACCAAATCCTCACTTCCTTCAGGTAATGACAAGACACGAGCTTGAGTCAACCTCACCTTTAACTCCTCAAACGCCTGTTCTTGGGCTTGACCCCATATCAACTTTACATCCTTTCGGGTCAACTTGGTCAGTGGAGAAGCGATCTTGGAAAAGTCCTGAATGAGCCTTCGATAATACCCCGCCAACCCCAAGAAACTACGAATCTCGGATGGCGTCTTTGGAGACTTCCATTGCATCACAGCCTCCACCTTAGCAGGGTCTACCATAATCCCCTCGAGATTTATCACGTGACCTAAGAATTGAACTTCACGTAACCAGAACGCGCACTTGGAGAATTTGGCATACAGGTTCTCCCTTCTTAAGGTCTCTAACACCTCCCGAATGTGATCGGCATGCTCCTCTTTGCTCTTCGAATAAATCAGGATATCATCAATAAACACAATCACTGATTTATCTAACATTGGCCGACACACTCGATTCATCAAATCCATAAAAGCAGCTGGCGCATTGGTCAGACCAAATGACATAACAAGGAATTAATAGTGACCGTAGCGCGTGCGAAAAGCTGTTTTAGGGATATCCTGCTCCTTCACCTTTAGCTGATGGTAACCAGATCGAAGATCTATCCTTGAAAACCAACTGGCACCTTGGAGCTGGTCAAATAGATCATCTACTCTTGGTAGGGGGTATCGGTTCTTTATCATCAACTTGTTCAGCTCTTGTAGTCAATGCACATCCTCATACTACCGTCTTTCTTCTTCACAAACAGGACCGGAGCACCCCAGAGAGAGATACTCGGCCTAATGAACCCCTTATCGAGCAGCTCTTGCAACTGCTCCATCAGTTCTTTTATTCCTGTCGGAGCTAACCGATACGGTGCCTTGGCAACGGGTT
Organism: Flaveria trinervia; assembly: GCA_025506515.1. Lineage (NCBI taxonomy): Eukaryota > Viridiplantae > Streptophyta > Magnoliopsida > Asterales > Asteraceae > Flaveria > Flaveria trinervia. The sequence goes on along the minus strand of CM046449.1, from coordinate 70,198,651 downwards.
GAGCACCAGGTATCAGATCAATTTGGAACTCAACCTCGCGATCTGGTGGCACGCCGGGTAAATCTTCTGGAAACACATCCGAAAAGTCACACACAACTAGTACATCAGATAGTTTTGGTGTTGGCGCATCCACATCCTTTACGTAGGCCAAGTAGGCACTACATCCACGCCTCATGCACTTTCCCACCACCGCCATCGAAATCACTTTCGGGATCATCATGACGCGATCACCATAAACCGTCACCTTATTCCCGTTAGGCGCTGTCAATCGGATCATCTTCTTGCAACACACGATGTTTGCTTCAGAGGTTGCTAACCAGTCCATCCCTAGTACTACATCAAATCCACCTAGGGCTATCACGTGTAACTTAGCAGCAAATCTATGAACTTCTAGTTCTATGGCACAGTCCTCTATCACATCAGTAATTCTAGTGGACTTACCAATAGCAGTTTCTACATCGAATGGTGCACTGACCTTGCTACTACTAACAGGTAACTTAGCACAGAGTAGTGGAAATAAAACACCTGCTAGCACCGGAATTAAACAATACAGAGGCACAAGTTTGGTTTACTAGGAACATACCTGACACAATATCGGGATCATCTCTGGCTTCCTCCCGGGTCATGGTGTAAGCTCTAGCACCTTCCCTCTGCCCTCCTTCCTCCGGCTTCTTCTTCTCTGCTCCAGAGCTCTCCGCCCTCGGCTTCTTACAGTCTCTAGCGATGTGGCCAGGTTGGCCACACCTGAAGCATACGTTCATCCCCATCCTACACTCACCAGTATGCACCCTTCCACATTTGCCACACCTCCTCAACTCTGATCTAGATGTGACCACACGTTGGTCACCCACCTTTGCCACCTTATTGTTTTGAGCGGTTCTACCACGTCCAAACCGTTTCCCATTCCAGTTCCGACTACCACCATCCTTCTTATTCACCTCAGCCACCACCACCTCGTGCTCATCATATAATCTGCCAGCCAAGTCAACCGCCGACATAAAAGTGCTCGGCCGGGCGGCGATCATATGCCTACGGATATCCGCCGGCAGCCCCTGGATGTATCTTTTAATCTTTCGTGACAGTGATGTCACTTAATCGGGCACCAGCCGCGCCATTTCATTAAATTTTATGGTGTACTGCTGGTGTGTCATCGTTCCTGCCTCCAGCTGTAGGAACTCCCTTTCCACCTTATCCATCTCTCTATGAGGGCAGAATTCCTCAATCACTGACTTCCTCAGTTCAGGCCATCTCATCCTCCCAATGGCCCTGCTACCCTCGGCTTGGACAATGTTGTCCCACTAGCACAAAGCCGAGTCCATAAAAGAGTGGGTAGAGAATTTCACCTTCTGATCTTCACGACACTCACTGATATCGAGGACAGCCTCCATTTCCCTCACCCACCGATGAGCAGCTGCAGCAGTGTCGTTTCCATCGAAAGTAGGGGGCTTGCATCTCATAAACGCCCCATAGTTACAGCCTCGGATCACCTCCGGCGTAGGCTCCTCTTCTTCCTCCTCCTCATCATCAGAGAGAACCGTTTCCGGCTCTGGTTGTTCTCATCCTCCCGAGGACATGTTCCTTTCCTTTCTTTCCTCATCCCTTACAGCCTTGATCACTTCAGTCACCACAGACGGTAGAATAGTCTGCATGATCTGGTGAACCTCTTCCACCACAGCCTCCTTTACTGAGGCTCTCAGATTGGCGCTCTCGTCGCCTCCCTCCGGATGAGGGGTCTCTGGTTCTTCATGAACCACTTTCTCGACTCTGGGTCTCCCTCTCTTGGGTCACGAAGCAACACCGTGACCTCCACCACGAGAGGCTTTTAAAGATCTACCGCCAGTCATCCTCTAAAAGCACACTATAAGATTCAAACACTAACGTAGTCATTCAAGGTAACACTCATTTTATGTCAAGTATAGTAAGTCCCTAATTACAGTGGCCAGTTGTGGTTAGCCACTTACTTTACTCTTCATACCCCAAGCATCTCCTATCCTGACTTAATCAATATCTAAATCTACTACGAGCACATAATAAAATAGCATGCGCACATAATACCGGTTAACATTAAGAAAAGACATACCTGATGGCACGTAGCTACTCGAGCTGACATCCCTCCATTTGTCCCATTTTCAGTTTAATTTTAGGTTTTAAAAATTTTATTTTAACCCAATTCTCTTAAACTTTGGCTCTGATACTAACTTGTAAGGCCCCGTTCCCGGGCACCTCATAGTTGGTCAATCACAGCAGTTAAAACACTACACATTATAACTATGCAAACTTAAGCAGCGAAAATGATTTATCAAAAACCATTCATTTTATTTCAAACACTGTTGTTAAGCAATACATCATCATTTACTATTCAAAAAAGAATTGTTTTAACATATTACAAAACAACAGCAACATAGAATACGAATGGATGTCAGTTTTTCCCTGCCGAGTAGCTTCACCCTCGTGTCATCCTCAACAATAATTACCTGCCAATTGAAAATGTATAAAAGTCAGCGTAGCTGAGTGAGCTCTAGTTTTAAAGTAATAAAATACTTTCTATATGTTGTATAAGAAAATACTCTTTTCTGTAAAACACAACTCTGTACTGTATATACGAGCACGCATTAACTATATGAACAAATACTGTCCGTTCTCTTTACCACATGCCTTGTCTGTTCTGTAAACTTTTATCTTTATGTTTCACCTTCTGTATGGACTAGTGAGTAATACCCCAACTGTATGCGCGATAGAAAAACGGGTGATGGGCCATCCATATCACTCGAAAGGGTCAACTATATCCCTCGAAAGGGTCAACTATATGAAGGGTTTGTTGTTCATAAAACCAAGTTTAACCTCTTAAACTTTCAGGAAAATGCAGCGGAAATATATTTAGAAACATGATTATAAAACTGAAATTTCATGTTCTTATGGTGACAATATATATGTTAAAACAAACCCAAAATCAAAGGATAATTATATGTGAATGAGCAAGCTATGAAACATATGTAAATGTACATAAAATCACAACTACAATGAGCTGTGAATAACTACCTTTCTGCAGCTTAAAATTGACCAAGAAAGGGATGTAGGATGCTCAAAATTCGGCCAAGACTCCAAGGAAAGGACCCCTCAAGCTTTTATACCCCAACCTAACTTGCAAACACCTCTTCTTGCTAGGGAGATGAACACCAAAATGACTCCATATCCTCTCCAAAAGCTACTGGAACCCAAGAGCTTGAGAGAGAGTTGAGAGCTTCTAATTTTTTATTTGCATGTGTGAAAGAGATGGGATGTTTGAGTGTTGGACTAGTGATTAAAGTATTGTAGTTCACAAGAAAGTAAAACCCTCTCATAGGAGAGGGTGGGGCGGCCGAATTGGTCTCAAGGAAAAAAAAATTTCCCCCCAAAACTTAATCAAGCAATTATAAAACTAGTCCCTTATAAGTTGTACAATTAACTTTTAATTGTATAACTTATACATTCTTTTATTACTTAATGTTATCTAACTAACTTAAATAACACTAAGTAATATTCTTGAACAAAATATCCTAATAAGTTGTTCCATCTCATATGCAACTTATTTAGAAAACCTATTTTCTAAATTTGGTGTTATTATTTAATTGCATGATCATATCATCAATGAATAATTGTCGGTGATTGCAAAGCTTGTTATTGGGTATAACCCGACTTGGATCATGACATACTAACCGCATAAATGTTCTATGTGTCTTGGACATATAGAATCCAACAATCTCCCACTTGCACAAGATTCATAGAAGATTGATGCAAGCATTAAATACCGCCTAACAACGGTTTACTACCCTTAATACGCATGAATTATAGCCATTCAATAACATCATCCCATTCAAGTATCCTACTTGAAATGATTTAGGTGAATTGATCATCTATCCTTTTGTTATAGATGTCATGTTAAATCCAAGGACACAGAGTAATCATTCCTTGTTGATTTAACTTATCTAGGCCTTAGACATCTATCTTTTAACGAATAAGAGGAACAAATCCCATCTTGACTACATACGTTTCTCATAATCACCTTGTGTCACACCTGAACATAGTCACATGTACTGTCCATTATTTCAGAACAGCGGATAACCAGATCAAGGTATGACAATTGGTGAATATCAAAACCCAATATGTATCTTAGGTCTGAGGATACCAAATGATATTCTCCTTTTACTCAAATTTACTTATGATCAATCAATAAGATTCCATGTAGTAAAATTTGAGATGCGGGTTAGTCCAATATTTGTATCCCACAAATATCTATGAACCTTGGTAGCAACCCATTGCTCTATATTCATCCTTATGAATATCAACCAATCCAAGTTCATATTAATCTTACCCACACACTTGTTCCCACAAGTCTGAACGACTACGGACATTTGAGTAAACAATTTACTCATGGATTAAACATGCTAAATTGGAATATTAATTGAAACATTATAACCAAATAATTTTTATTCAAATAATAAAAGGTTCCAAATATCCAAATACAAAATTACAGATCAAATCCAATCACTAGAATATCAAAGTCCCATGGCACAAGTATGACCTTCATGCTTTCCCTTTTCAAGGAGCTTCGTGAGAGGATCTGCAATGTTTTGATCCGTGTGAACTTTGCGAATACATATCTTTCTTTTTTCAACTTCATCTCGTATGTAGTTGAATCTCCGCTCAATGTGCCTAGTCTTTTGATAAGCATGAGATTCCTTGATCTGGGCAATCGCACCCTCGTTATCACAAAAGATCTCTAGGGGGTCCTGAATGGAAGGGACAACCCCTAAATCCGTAATGAATTTCTTCAACCATGCAGCTTTTTGAGCTGCCAATGAGGCGGCGACGTATTCTGATTTTGTAGTTGATTGAGCCACCACATCCTGTTTGGAGCTCTTCCAAGAGACTGCTCCTCCATTCAGAATGAAAATGTATCCCGATTGTGACCGTGAATCATCACGATCGGTTTGGAAACTCGCATCTGTGTAACCTTTTACAACGAGTTCCTCATCACCAGATCCATAGATTAGGAACATATCTTTTATCCTCCTTAGGTACTTAAGTATGTTCTTAACAGCCATCCAATGACTGTTTCCAGGATTTTGCTGGTATCGGCTTGTCATGCTTAAGGTGCATGACACGTCTGGTCGAGTGCATATCATTGCATACATGATGGATCCAATAGCAGATGCGTATGGGATTGCCTTCATTTTATCTTGCTCATCCTTTGAGCTAGGACATTGAGTCGTACTCAATATCGTTCCTCTTTGAATAGGTACCGTACCTTTCTTAGAGTTCTCCATCTTAAACATTTTCAAGATTTTATCAATGTATGCACTTTGATTTAAACCAATCAACCGCCTTGATCTATCCCTATAGATCTTTATTCCTAGAATATAGGCGGCTTCACCAAGATCCTTCATGAAAAACAACTTCCAAGCTAGGTTTTTACACCTTCCAAGGTTGGAATGTCATTTCCAAATAGTAGTATGTCATCAACATACAATACTAGGAAAGTGATGATGCTCCCACTAGCTTTCTTATATACACAAGCTTCATCAGCGTTCTTGATGAATCCAAATTTGATTACTTCTTCATCAAAACGTGATTCCAACTTCTCGATGCTTGTTTCAATCCATAGATTGATTTCTTTAACTTGCATACTTTATTAGGATGTTTTGGATCGACAAAACCTTCAGGCTGAACCATATAGACATCTTCCTCAAGATATCCATTTAGGAAAGCGGTTTTGACATCCATTTGCCAAATCTCATAATCATAATGAGCAGCTATGGCAAACAATATCCTTATAGACTTTAGCATCGCAACAGGTGAGAAGGTTTCATCATAATCAACTCCTTGAGTTTGAGTGAAACCTTTTGCTACAAGTCTAGCTTTATAAGTATCCAAGTTTCCATGCATATCGGTTTTCTTCTTGAAAACCCACTTACTTCCAACTACTTTGGAGTTAAGAGGTGGTACAACCAAGTCCCATACTTGATTGTCATGCATGGATTGCATCTCAATGCTCATGGACTCGAGCCATTTGTCACAATCCGAATTGGACACTGCATCACGATAGGTGGTTGGTTCATCGGAATCTACCACATAGCATCCATCTACGAAAAATCCATATCTTTCAGGTGGATTACTAATTCTACCAGATCTGCGAACGTTTTGTGTATATTGATCAACCACTTGATCATCCTTAACATCCTCATGTTGAGTGCTAGTTTCAACTAAACGTGCATCGGGTTGTGGTTCTTGATCCTTCTCAAGATCCACTGTTCTACTGCTAGTTTCTTCCATAAGGAACTTTGCTTCTAAGAACTCACCCTTTCTGGCAACAAACACCTTTTGTTCCAGTAGATCATAGAAATAATATCCCATAGAATCTCTAGGATATCCAACAAAGATACACTTGGTGGATCGGACTTCCAATTTGTTTGGGGTGGGAGTCTTAACATAAGCCTCACAACCCCAGACCCTTAAATATGATAGGGATGGAACTCTTCCATGCCATATTTCAAAGGGTGTCCTTTCCACCTTTTTGGTTGGGGCCATATTTAGAATATGGGCCGCGGAGAGCAAAGCGAAACCCCAAAATGATAGAGGTAATGTGCTTCTAACCATCATAGATTGGACCATATCCAATAAGGTTTGATTCCTCCTCTCAGACACACTATTATGTTGTGGTGTTCCAGGTGGAGTGAGTTGTGAGATAATCCCACAACTCCTAAGATGATCTTGAAAACAACACTTAGGTATTCACCTCCTCTATCAGTGCGGAGAACTTTAATCGACTTGTTGAGTTGATTTTGTACTTCATTTTGAAAGATCTTGAACATTTCAAAACCTTCATCTTTGTGTCTTAACAGGTACACATACCCATAGCGACTATAATCATCGGTAAAGGTAATGAAGTATCTTTCACCATTCCTAGTCATTGGCTTAAAAGGACCACATACATCCGAATGTATGATTCCTAATAACTCTTTTGCCCTTTCGTTAGTTCCACTAAAGGGTGCCTTAGTCATTTTACCTTGTAAACAAGACTCACACACATCAAATGAATCACATTCACTTGTTTTTAAAAGACCATTCTTTTGAAGTGTTTGTATACGTTTCTTGTTTATATGACCAAGACGACAATGCCAAAGATAGGTATCACTCAATTCCAACTTGAGTTTCTTGGTGCTAGTTTGGTACAATGAACTATTTAAAGTATTTTCATGAACCAATTCATAAATACCATTAATGGGAATAGCTTTAAAGTAGAACATATCATTTAAAGAAACATAAATATCTTTTTCAACGAATGATAATACATATCCAAGTTGTTTTAATAGGGCTACAGAAATAATATTCCTAGTCAAACTAGGAGCATACAAAACATTGTTCAAAATTACTTCCAAAGCATTTGGAAGTTTCAAGATGTAGTCACCACGGGCTTCAACTTGAACTTTAGCCCCATTGACCATGTAGAGGCTAACATCCCCTTTGTTGAAGTTACTACTTCTTTTGAACCCCTGCAACAAATTGCAAATGTGAGTTCCACATCCGGTATCTAATACTCATGTGTTAGAGGATGTCATGTTTAAATCAATATGGATCGTGTATATTGTACCTGAGGTTTGCCCAGCATCCCTCTTTGCTTTCAACTCTTGGAGATGGACAGGAAATTTCTTGCCCAATGTCCAATCTCCCCACACTTGAAGCACGGGTCATTAGTAGCAACCTTTTGTTTCTTCTCCTGTGGTTTGGGTGGCACCCTTACCACCCCTTTCCCCTTTCCCCATACGGGTCTCTTGCCCTTGGAAACCTTTGCCTTGGGTGTGGGATGAGGCCTTTTCATGTTCCCACCTTCAAGGATGGTGAGAACGGGTAAAATCCTTTTACCCATGGCCGCCTCGGCCGTTTTGAGCATTGAGTGAAGCTCACCAATGCTTTTGTCCCAAGTATTCATGTTTTAGTTCAACACGAATGTCTAAAACTTCTTGTAAGGCCATTGAGGATCAAATCCGTGGCCAATTCCTTCAAGACAGGACAATTAAGCCTTTCGAGGCGGTCAATGTGGCTTTTCATCTTAAGTACATAAGATGAAACCAATTGGTTGTCGTCCATACGACATGCATGGAGTGCTCGAACCGTTTCGAAGCGCTCAACCCTCGCTTGCTGTTGGAACGTTTCCTACAGCTGGGTTATCATGTCATAAGCTCTATGATGTTCATACTCCTTTTGGAGATCCGGAGTCATGCTCGCCAACATGAGACAAGACACTTGGATGGAGTCCTCAGTGTACTTCAGCCAATCGTTATAGGCCTCCTCATCATCCTCAGTAGGTTGATCGGGGATAGGGTCGTCTAAAATATATGATCGTCTCTCTTGCTTGAGAACGATTCTCAAGTTTTGATACCAATCAATGAAATTGTTATGATTTAGACGTTCCTTTTGGAGAATCGCTCGTAATGATTGGGCGGACACGGATGAATTTTCATTGTTATCATGGTTATTGGAGGCCATCTACAAAATTTTAACAAAGATCAAATTAGTATTTTCGATATTGCTATTTTTAATAATTAATACCTTTTAAGGTCATTTTCATATTAAAATCTATAACCCAACATTACATTTAAATTGTGGTTAGGTGACCTTTATCCCACGATTTAAATTAATAAGGTGGTCAACGATTGACGGTTGCAACCATTTGCAACTTCTAGAGGTATGGGATCGACTTTAAGCATCATATGTAAAGTTGGCATGTTAATCCCATCAACACCATTTGAAAACCATATTGTAGGTGATCCATTTAACATGGCTTGCAAATCAAGTTACCTTACTTGCACACACATGTGAGTTTACCAACATAAGTGATTAGGTGACCTTTATCCCACCAATGTGGTATTCCCACCTTAAATCACAAGTTCCCTCTAAATGGTTAGGTGAACTTTATCCCATTAAGAGTTTCCAAATAACTCAAGTGTTGTGCAAAAGGACGGTGTTGAACTTGTTGGTAAAGAATTTAAATTTTTCATTAAAAACTCTATGTACCTTGTTATTGCATGCTTACAAATACTTGGTACTCTATGGTTCTTTTAATAAAACCCATTTTATTATGAAATCATTAATCCTTTTAATAACCTTTTATTACCTTTTAATGATTAAGAACCATTTAATAAGTTTGTTAAGATCATAGAAAGGTTTGTTAAAGCAAATATCACATACATGCCATCAACCACAATGATATAAACAAAACAACATAGCATATGTGCATAACCATAGCATCTATAGTGATCCACACTTGTTTGCCATCACAAGTGTGGTCCAAAGGCATTCCTAAGGGTCATAACAAAACACATAAAAGCTTCCAAAAGCCTCCCACTTGAAACCGCATCCAAAATGCTCCATGTTTCTATTGTGTTTCCCTTTTGTGCTTCCAACGCATAGTCTTCATATACAAGATATAAAGTCCTAATACAAGATATCTAGTGAAATGAAAATGCACCTAATCTATTTATTACAACCAATAATAAATAAATTACATTTTAAACAAAGACAAATAAATAAATATACAACCCCATTGAATAAACAAATACAACCATTGCAATCATCCAAACAACACAAGGCCAAAGGCTAGGTTATGCACCAATATAAACATTCATCATATCATCCAAAAATAACATGAATCCCCTCTAAAACTCACGAAATTTCAGCCAACATAAACTGAAATTTTGGATTTTAAACATTGTCCAAACAACATACATATCAACATACATATCTTTCAAGGTTTAATCACAAGCATGTGTAATATAACCTTGAAAGTTTGGGGATTCAACATATAGAAATATTGAATCCCTTAAAAGGGTTATAAGGTCCCATAAAAGCAATTTTAAAGGACAAGAACAAGAAAGCTATCCACATAACCAGCTCATGATGCTATTGAAGGGTTTGTTGTTCATAAAACCAAGTTTAACCTCTTAAACTTTCAGGAAAATGCAGCGGAAATATATTTAGAAACATGATTATAAAATTGAAATTTCATGTTCTTATGGTGACAATATATATGTTAAAACAAACCCAAAATCAAAGGATAATTGTATGTGAATGAACAAGCTATGAAACATATGTAAATGTACATAAAATCACAACTACAATGAGCTATGAATAACTACCTTTCTGCAGCTTAAAATCGACCAAGAAAGGGATGTAAGATGCTCAGCCAAGGCTCCAAGGAAAGGACCCCTCAAGCTTGTATACCCCAAGCTAACTTGCAAACACCTCTTCTTGCTAGGGAGATGAACACCAAAATGACTCCAAATCCTCTCCAAAAGCTGTTGGAACCCGAGAGCTTGAGAGAGAGTTGAGAGCTTCTAATTTTTTATTTTCATGTGTGAAAGAGATGAGATGTTTGAGTGTTGGACTAGTGATTAAGTATTGTAGTTCACAAGAAAGTAAAACCCTTCATAGGAGAGGGTGGGGCGGCCGAATTGGTCTCAAGGAAAAAAAATTTCCCCCAAAACTTAATCAAGCAATTATAAAACTAGTCCCTTATAAGTTGTACAATTAACTTTTAATTGTATAACTATACATTCTTTTATTACTTAATGTTATCTAACTAACTTAAATAACACTAAGTAATATTCTTGAACAAAATATCCTAATAAGTTGTTCCATCTCATATGCAACTTATTTAGAAAACCCATTTCTAATTTGGTGTTATTATTTAATTGCATGATCATATCATCAATTGAATAATTTTCGGTGATTGCAAAGCTTGTTATTGGGTATAACCCGACTTGAATCATGACATACTAACCGCATTAATGTTCTATGTGTCTTGGGCATATAGAATCCAACACTATATCCCTCGAAAGGGTCAACTATATCCCTCGAAAGGGTCAATTGTATCCCTCGAAAGGGTTCTGTGTACTGTGTACAAGGCTGACCCAATCACCCAGGACACGCTACAAAGGTCCTGTCAATCTCAATTGATTGGCCTTGTGTGCATAATAGGGTAGCTAACAAGGATTACACTTAAATCTTTCTAAGGCAATTTCAGGCGCATGAGCCTTATCTAGGCGCATGGACCTTCTGTGAACATGTTTCCGGTATGTTTTCAAACCCAATCATCGAACCCATCTGTTCTAAGCTTAATGTGGCTATTCTAAACATGAACAACCTATGAGCATTCAAGAATCAACATCCAATCATGCACATTACATACGGGTAACATACAAAAGCTTTGAAAATCGTTTTAATACATTTTCAGCCCCAAAGATAGTTTAAAACAAGTAAAACCGGGGTCTAGAACTCACTTGATAAAACTTGGGTGTTTCTTCCTTTCTAACCCGCTTGCAATTGAGTTCAAACACTTAAAAGTAACACCAAACACACACACACCCGAGCACATACACAACACATAAACACATAAGCACATAAGCGTATAACTGGGATAAAACCCGTCATAAACACTTAAAAACCACGAATTCTTACCTTGAATTAGACTTCTTTTCTTCTTTTTTTCTTCAGCCGAGAGTTCCCCTGCTCTCTCTCTCTAAAACCGAAGAAAATGGTGATGTGAAATGAGGGTGGGCGGCCATGCCCACCTTTACACCAACTTTTTCAAAGTTTTGTTTTTTTGGGCACTTTTAGTCCCTCCATTTGGACTTTATGGCTTTTCTTTCATTTATTCTTTATTTCTTGTCTTATTAAAATAACCGGGTGTTACACAAGTTACCGGTACAATATATTTTAGCCATGGTTCATTATATGCATATTTAAAATGAAATTTAAATGTGAAACTATGTCGAATACATCCGCACTTAAAACAATCTCAACATAGTTTAGAATTAGAAGGCTCATAAATTATAGGTTATTTTGTTTGCAAACACCTGCTTACCATACTAAAACGGCTAATACAACATCTATTTTTTATCATCATCTCCAACTAAACAACATAATCCATTGCACTTTTTTGGTCCTTTACTTTTGGCAGCAATATTATTTATGTTGTTGTCACTACGACAATGATATTCTTTTAACTATATTAACTTGCTTACAATAGTAATAGTGGAGCCTAGGGTGTTTGATGCACTATTGTATCATGCTTTGAAGGCTCAGAAGTGACATTTTGTGTGGCTACAAAAAACTGTTTCACGCGCCAAACAAGGAATACAACATATCTTTTTTTCTTCGTCATTACATATCATGTTTGCAAGATCCAAAAACATGTGAAATCTTGCTTTGGATAATATAAAGCTTTACATCATCGCTAGAATCATATCTCCATTACTAAACCAGACCATAGTAGAAAGCAACCAAATAAATAGAAAGTAATAGAAAACTCAAGAAACAACACATATATGGGCTACACACTTATCAACAAATACATTCAAGCAACAAAATACCTTAAAATCAACTACAGAAAAATATAAATGAAACAAATTTTGAAATATGATATAAGCATGAAGCACAAACACCCAAAATACAAACCCTAAACCCTAACATACCATCATCAGCCAACACATAATTGTAACCATCATCGGTTGAACTCAATAAAATAGAACCGTGCTAAATCATCTTTGGTAGGGCAACCCCCATTATCATAGACCTCAAATTAACAACCAAAAGCAACAAATAACCAAAAACAACAATAGTTCAACTATCAAGTGCAAAAACAAGATGAATGAAACTAAATCTAAAATGTGATTCAAGCAAGAATGTACTAAGACCTATACGTTACATGTTTAGAGTGGTCTTAGATAATTTGGCCATCATCATTATCGACCTAACACACCACCACCAACCAGCACATAACTGTGACCATCATCAACTGAATTCAATGAAATAAAACTGTGCCAGACCATCTCAAATGAGACAACACTTATCATCGTAAACCTTAGATTAATGTCTTAGATAAGGCAAACCTCATCATCATTGACTCATAGCATCACATATTAGGGTTTTGGACTAGAAGAACCACCATGAGGGTGAAACCCAGAAACATTGAATCAACGTCTCAGACAAGTGGCAGCCTACCATCATCAACCAACCGAAGGCCCCACAGAACTTCAAAACGATCAGGGTGAAAAATAGCAACCAGCGATAGTGGCCGTCACTTAACCACTATCCACGCCTCTACGAGCTATGTAGAAGAAGATAAAAACAGAGGAGAACCACCGACTTGGCGGAGGCAGATTTGACCTTACACCAACACACAAGGGTTCCTAGAAACACACGGACACGAAGGAGCACCAGCGTCCAGGCACGGGAAGTTGAAGGTTAATCCTCGGTCGACACACATGAGTTACTACCATGCAAAACAACAACAAAGGAACGTATCCTCTATACCAAAAAAGCCCACTTAAAGAGGGACTAACCCCAAATAAACCAAAACATATAGAAGTTTACTATTTCTTTCTTTTGTTTTATATAGAGTAAATAAAGTATGATGTTAGAGTTGTCGTTATTTCTTTAAAGCAAACTTTTAAACGTTTTTGAAAGTGTTTATGTTGTTTTATTTATAAAATTTTTATTTTTTATATCACTGAGCATAATTGTTGTTAATGAATATCCTTGAATTAAAATTTACTGGGTAATGGATATATGTGTGGTTGTATTGATTATACTTAATAGAGGTTTGATATTTTGCTATGTATTGTTATTGTATTATGTATACGTAATAGAGACTATATATATATATATATATAAATACACACATGCGACGTCTCTCTTACGTACATATATACATACTAGAAGGATGTTCACGCAATGCGACGGGACTACATTTTAAATTTGATACGTGTTTCTAATATTTTGTTATTCTTGTAGTATTTTTACAATAGACTATTATGTTTTTTTCTAAACTAAACTTTAAAACACCACATAAATATCATTTTCATAATATTTATTAGGATGTTAATCGTATCTAATTAGCATGTTTGTGTGTTATAGATTGATAGGTTGAAGTAATGAGCTAAAGAACAACCGACATATGTATTTATTTGTGTTAAAAACATCAACTCTAACTTGAATACTTTTAAATTCATATAACTCAAACATGACTAACGTGATCCATTAATCTAAAAGAATGAAACATGTTGTAAACATGTTAAAGGGTTGTAAACAAGTTGTAATCAAGGGACAGAAAGATTGACGGGATAGAAAATATATATTTATTTTTAATTACAGTTTTAAGCATGTTATGATCCAAAGTGTGGAATTTAACTAATTAAATAAATAACCAAATAAGGTCTATTAGGCGGAACGAATCAACTCTATCATGGCTTACTTATTCAATTGATCGAACACAAACTTTTTTTTTGAGTGTTTATGGAGTCTTCACCTCTACAAAATACACACGCATGTTTTATATAGACTAGTAGGAATACCCGCGCATTGCAGCGGGTGTCCAAATGATATTAGATTTACTTATGATATCTATCACGAACCACAAGTCATTATAGGTAGATTTATATCAATGTTTATAAAGTATGTAAACTAACAAATAGCCAAATATTATGTCTTTTTAAGTTTGTATTATGCATATGGAGTTGTTGACTATGATTTACACTACAATTTGGTTTGATGCCACTGTTTTAAAAGTTGGTTTTAATCTTTTATGACAAGAAAGGCGGAGCTAAGTCATCACTTTCTAATCCTTAGTAATTCATTCAATTCAAATATGTGAACATGCCTAAATCAACCTAACCATTGGAAGAATTACTGCTAAATCCAAAGAGTTCAAAAAAGCCACCTTCTTTAACTTGACTTAACTGGAATCACATAGACCACATAATTGCTATTATATTAGCTTGAATAGTCTTGTGATTCTTAGGTCCAAACAAAAATGTATCTCAGGAACTACAATATGTCATTTTAACCTGAACCATATGGAATTTCCCAATTTCATCATTCGTAGTACCATAACCTAGAATGCAAGGATGCTAGCAGGGTGTAATTAGTACCAAATGGCGTAATTTCTACATAGACTATCAAACAACTAACAACACAATAGAAGTACCAATCAGAGTTTTTGAGAAAGTTGAAAGTTATGGTATAGCTTTTTAAATAGAAATGCATAAATTATTTCGCAACATGTCATTATAATACGGTCGACTTCAGGCAATGATGCGGTACTTAGGTCATGGTTTGTCATAAGTTTTGTACAACTCAATTATCTCGTCCATATGAGATGTCCACCATTCATCATCCCAAGCATCTGTAGTAGGTTCCTTGTGCCCATCATAGGTTACATTTTTGGACGTGGAAGGGGTTCCATGTTTTTCGTCCTTCTTTACCGGTGTGTTTATTTGCTGAGGAGGGGATGCTGAGACAAAAGAATTTTCGATTAGTAAGTATTAATCTCACATGCAATGAGTGTTGTTGAGTGTGTAATGTGTGGCTACATATAGGTACATGTATGTGTATATATGTATGCAAAAATATATATTTGTTTATATGAAGTTGCATGGTAAGAGGTGATTTGCACGTACCGGTTGGTGTTGTTTTGGGGTATTTCTTTTTTTTATTCGTGGCTGCTTTGTGGTCCTTCAAATCTTCAGTAGGCGAATTAGGTGGTGGCATTTTTTTTCTGCTTGCCTGAGTAGCGATGGTGTAAATTTCTTATATAATAATGACATAGGAAGGGTGGTAATATATGCTAAAACGGGGGGGATTGTACGTTGCGTACCAAATTTATTTGGAGTCATTTTGTCTGTACCATCCATGTTGTGTTTCAGGATCTATGGAGCAAAGGTGAAATGTTTAGTTATGTGTGTGGCATGCATGTGATATAAGAGTGTGTGTGTGTGTGTGTATGTTGCGGAGTTTAATCATATTATTAGTAAGTATTGGTTGTGAGTGTTTTGATTTGTATTGTTAGGTTATGAGATGTGTGTACCTTTTGTGTTCTAACCGTTCTATTTGTGGGTGTAGTGTGGTTGGGTATTATCACTGTAACACCTCCCGGTACACGACGTTACAAGTGTAAACGCCATCTTCGTTGAACTGTTGTGTACCGGTGACAAGGACTTTTGTGTTTTCTCGTGACGTGCCTCTTGACAATGCCACGTATAGCTGGCCATGTGAGAAAACCAGTTCTGGTAAATAAACACCTACGTATGGTATGGTTTGGCCTTGTGATTTGTTGATTGTCATGGAGAAGCTTAGGCGGACCGGGAACTGTTTTCGTTTGAATTTAAAGGGGAACATGTCATCTTCCGATAAGCATAGGGCGACTCTTGGTAGGAAAACTCTTTTTCCCTTATGGTCACCTGTTGATATTTCTGCATCAATAACATTTGGTTGAAATGCTTTACAAATAAGTCTTGTGCCATTGCAAAGACCATTTGAGGGTCAATGTTTCGTAGAAGCATAACTGGGCAGCCAATTTTTAAACGCAGAGTATGTAGTGGTAAACCGCTGACAGTTATCGAGTTTAAGAACTCGGATGGGTACAGGTTTTGGCAGCCATCATCAGCTGTGTCAAAGCTATAGTAAACTTGTTCTACGCCATCAAAGATGTTGATCATGCGGTCATTAATCTCATCAACGTTTTCATTTTGTGTGGTCAAGATTGCCCTGGACATTACGTATTCAGAGGAGTGGCCATTACTTTAGAGGGATGGGAAGATGGCGTCAATTAGTTATGTCAAGGAGGTATCTCTAGTGGTAAACGGAATGGTCATGTCATCCGGGATACGAATGAAGGTTTGGTCAATGGTGGGTTTCGTGTCGTCACCAACTCGTAACAAGAAATCTGAGAACCAAGGATCTGCGATAGCTCTCATGTTAATTGTCAACCGCATTTTTTTAGTTAGCATCCAAATTGGTGACATTCGGAGGCTAGCGTCAACTATTTGCGCTCGTGTTCCACGTCTAATAACCGGTAGCACTTGTCTGAAGTCTTCTCCCATTACGATTAATTCCTATAGACAAATGAAGGAGTCAAAGCACTTTGAAGGCATCAGAACATTGAACAATTGGAAAGAACAAACAGATAGAGCAATTAAACCAATTAGAAGTCAAATTAAAGTCAAACAATGGATTACGTGAGAAAGCAAAGTGTACGATTCGTGCAACAAATTCAGAAATCACATCAATTTCAACGAAGCAGGGTCATTAAAAAACAACAAACAAATAAGGAATCATGGAATCAAGCATTCAACAAAAGGAAAACAAAATGAAACCAAATAATTTGTACCTGTAAAACCAGAGAGCAAAGCCAAAGTGATTGCAAGAAGAGTCTGGTTCACTAACTGAAAATTTACCGGACAGATATAAGAAAAAGAATCAGACATGTATATACACATAATAAACACAGTATGCACACATACACGCAAACCCACCGAGAAGTTAACTACTCAAACCGAAGGAAAGACGTCACAGAGTTATTATTGAAGTAATTGCTTATTGAAGTAGTTGCGCTTTATAACTAATAATAGCAAGCTAAGCCTAATAATGTTGCCATTATGGGTCAAAGAATGGGTATCCTGAGGGTTAATGTTGCTAATATGGATTAGAGAATAAGTTATAAGAAACTAACTTCTTGACTGTGATTAGAAACTAATTTATTAATGTAACCATCCATTTTTTTCTGAAGCGATTTATGAGATTGAAGACATCATCGAAGATTCAAAACATGTTGAAGCTTTTTCAGTGTTAGTTTAATGTTGTAGTTTACGCTATCAGATATGCTAAAAATTTAGCATAAGCCGAGTCAACGAACTAATATGCATTTAATTTTCTTAGAACTGATTAGTTTTGTTATGATGTTAAAGAGGCTACATCATGTTTCAGTATGTATACTAACACACCACAAAAGTATCAAATATCACTAAAGTACTTGCATGTTGTTAATAATATGAAGCTCAACCTACCATGTAGTATGTATGGGCCAAAGAATAGGTTGCATGAGAGGCTAAATTGTACAATTCCTATAGACAAGTGAAGGAATCAAAGCACTTTGAAGGCAGCAGAACATTGAACAATAGGAAAGAACAAACAGATAGAGGAATCAAACAGATTAGAAGTCAAATTAAAGTCAAACAATGGGTTACGTGAGAAAGCAACCTAACTACAGGTCAATCCAGCCCAATCCATACAAAAGTTAAACATCTTTGAACCAAACTGAGTAATGACCGATTACCAATTTGGCAACAATGGGTTACGTGAAAAAACAACCTAACTACAAGTCAATCCAGCCCAATCCATACAAAAGTTAAACATCTTTGAACCGAACTGAGTAATGACCCATTACCAATTGGCAACAATGGGTTACGTGAAAAAACAACCTAACTACAAGTCAATCCAGCCCAATCCATACAAAAGTTAAACATCTTTGAACCGAACTGAGTAATGACCCATTACCAATTTGGCAACAAGTTCATTTCGAAAACAGTTGATAAAAGAGAGAATGAAATTTATACATATTTTGTCCAACTACTTATCTATGCCATTCTTTAATAGTAAAAGATAATATCAAATTTATGGCTTTTCTAATACCTCCTTTCCTATTATTTATTTGTGTTAACACATGTCTACTTTTGGGCATTATGGATATGGATTTACCTACAGAGCAGAGTCAAAAGGAGGTGGTGA